>OY284486.1:5059751-5659751 GCA_958336395.1 Ctenicera cuprea | reverse complement strand
TAACGAACCTTTACCGTTCGATCCACATTCAGATCCTACTTCGATGGACCAGAGGTGGACTAAGTGGCTAAAGAAATTCGAAATATATGTTGTAGCAGCGGATATAACCAACGATATCAGAAAAAAAGCAGTGTTACTCAACCTAGCAGGGGAAGATGTAGCAGAAATTTTTGATTACTTGCCCAATGCAGGCACCATGTATGAAGAAGCAACAGCTGTACTGAGCCAACACTTTAAACCAAAGAAGAACACATTGTTTGAAATTTATAAATTTCGGCAGGCCAAACAAGAACACACTGAAACTTTGAACGAGTTTTATGCACGATTAAGAAGCCTAAGCACAACATGTGAACTCCCAGTGGCGGATAACGAAATCAAAATCCAAATCCTAGTAGGAACAACCTCAGAAAGCCTCAGGAAGAAAATACTGAAAGAAGCAACAATAACACTCAATGACATCTTGGAATTTGTTCGTGCTGAGGAAGTAATTGAAGGACAGGCTGCAGTACTAGCAAAAAAGAAGGAAGTGATGAAGCTTAAATCCTCAAAACCAGAAACCTATCATCAACAGAAGTCATCAAAACCTAACTCATACAAAACATCAAACAAGAAGTGCCAGAATTGTGGTGGCAGTTATTGGCATCAGAACGGGTTATCAACATGTCCTGCACGTGGACAACTATGTTTCAAATGTGGGAGATCAAACCATTTTGCGAGTGTGTGCAAGCAAAAGCCAACCCACTGGAACAAAAACAAGCAAATAAAAATAGTAACAGAACAACCCAACAGTGATAACGATAAGGGGTTACATTCCGCATAAATGAGGTAAATTCTAACGGTTTTTACCGGTCTCGAAAGTGAGCGAATTTGAACCTAATTGACAAACTTAGACCGTTAGAGTATCAAAGTAAACAAATAGAGGGCGTACCTTTAGGCAGCATACATGTAGGCTTGGCTAATTCAAATTATGTGAAATTTTAGATTTAATTCATTTTCATTCAATATGTGAAATGGTAAATGGAAATGGTCATTTTACCTTCAAACACGCACCACCAATCTTGATCTACCGCTACACTATAATATCATTTATTACCTTTAATGCTGGTAGTTCACAATCCTGTAATAGTTCTAATTACTATCTAAGCTAACCTAAACATTTCTAATTTACACCTTTGTTGTAATTTATAATTGATAACAATAGTTACTTTTTCTCTATTAAAAGAAAACGGCCAGCGTTTAGAAAAATTACAGTTTATAAAAGGTATCTTACGTACCTACTTAAACATAAATTTTTATTTTTGGACCAAGCAGTGCAGCCATTAACGTTTATCCTTTCTCACAGTTTATGTTTCTGGCTATCTCCAATTTGTGAATAAAAAATGAAACAGTTTTGTAGAATCTGCCTAAACGCGATAACTGATTTAAATTTTGTGGATATGAAGTTTAGTGAACCATCACAAATTAAAATACAGCTTTCAATTTGCGTTCCGGAAATGGTATTAATAATTTCTAACCCAACTAATTCATTAATTTTTATTTTGTTTTTTTTCTAGGTCCTTGATTTAGTGAAAGATCCAATTTTCTGCAAATTTTGTGTGAATGCTTTGCATTCTGCATATAATTTTAAAAATTTGTGTATAAAGACGGAGCAACATATTCAAAATTACAGTCGTAAACTTTTACATAGTAAAAGCATTGAAATTGAGGAGTTATTACATGATTTACAGCGGTGTACAAGAAATGGTGTATGCGAAATTAACGGTGGAGGTCACAATACAATAAACGAAGGCTTTGCAGCATCACCGACCATGAATTTCTTATCGGATGATGAAAATCTTGGAGGCGGCAAGAATTTCAATACTGAAAGCAATATGAGTCAACCTCCAATAACATTGCCAGTAGATGCGTCCAACATAATCAATGCTATAAACATTGTCGCAAATGATTTCACTAAACCTGCTATACAAGTTTCTGCAGATGAATTAAACAATTTACTAGAAGATGATAAACTTGAGAATGTACAAATGCAACCTCAAGTGTTCAAACAGAAGAGTGAAAATGAATGTGAAGATATTACAATAAAAGAAGAGGATATTGCCTTACCAAAACTGGAATCGTCGTCATATGAAGGCTTTGAGGATAACTTATTTGAAGATGTAGAAAGTGAAGATAACATGCCTGATGTGAAGAGTATCAATAATGAGATTGAAATTCTTCAAACTCACATTCAAACGCAAAGTTGTTTTGTGAAACTTACAAGGCTTCCTGATGATATTGTGCATAAATTGACAAGTAGAGCTAAATATTATTTAAAAAAACATGAACTGATTCAGGAAAGAAAATTTCTTTATTGTGCTTCATGTAACTTCCATACTGTAAATAGAAATTCATTAATACTGCACATACGAACTCACAGTCGTGAAAAACCATTTGCTTGTAATGTGTGTAATTATCGCTGTTTACGAAAGTCAACGTTGAAGCGCCACCTACAAACTCACACTGGTGAAAGGCCATTTGCTTGTAATGTGTGTACTTATCGATCTAGATATAAGTCAGATTTACAGATGCACCTACAAACTCACAGTCATGAAAAGCCATTCGCTTGTAATGTGTGTACTTATCGGTGTTCATCTAAGTCACAGTTGAAGCATCACCTACAAACTCACACTGGTGAAAGGCCATTTGCTTGTAATGTGTGTACTTATCGCTGTTCATCTAAGTCACAGTTGAAGCATCACCTACAAACTCACACTGGTGAAAGGCCATTTGCTTGTAATGTGTGTACTTATCGATCTACATATAAGTCAAATTTACATAAGCACCTACGAACTCACAGTCGTGAAAAACCATTTGCTTGTAATGTGTGTAATTATCGCTGTTCATCTAAGTCACACTTGAAGCGCCACCTACAAACTCACACTGGTGAAAGGTCATTTGCTTGTAATGTGTGTACTTATCGATCTACACATAAGTCAAATTTACAGATGCACCTACGAACTCACAGTCGTGAAAAACCATTCACTTGTAATGTGTGTACCTTTCGCTCATCATATAAGTCAAGTTTACGAAAGCACCAGCAAACACACTGATGAAAAAACATTTGCTTGTAATACATGTAACTCATCTTTTTCATAAGAGGTTAGGTTAAGGTGTCACATGAAAAAACATCAAACTCCTACCCTTGTAGCTATCACAGTAGATACAAAAAAGAGTTAGATTCATGTAAATTATCACAGTGCAGACAAAGTATACACTTGTTCCACTTGCAAATGCATTGCTCTTCTAAATTTTGTTTAACAGATGATGTTAAAACTAACTTAATACAAGTAGCTTGCGAATTAAGCATCTACCATTGTCTCTATGTTTTCTTGTTGCTTAGCTTGTAGTTTAATACTGTACTACTTAGTAACTTGTGAGTTGTAGGTATATTTGTATGATATTTAATAAAATAAAAAGTATAGTTTCTTCTTTATTAGTCCTCTCGTTTGGAACAGTGATTGTATGAATGTATATAAATGAAAATTACTTTACACGGCATTGCTCAAAAATTTAAGTTTTCTAACTAGTATAATTGATAGCATAAGCCAAAGACCTAACAGGACTCGTAAAATATTTTTCTTACAAAAGCATCCAATAGAAGCGCAATTAAGTAGAAAATCTATCGAATGAAAATGACAAAATTAATCTTTCAACTTCACTGTTTTATGGAAATTTTTTATGTAACTATCTAAAGTTTGTACATAATTAAAAAAAGAAAATTCTTACTATAAATAAAAATGATGACTATTGTTGCAAAAATAAATTAGGAAATAAATATTTTTCGTTAGTAATAGGTAATACTGCAGTTAAATGTTCAACATGATTCAAAAACCCTCAATTTACCTCAGTGGCGGCTCGCAGTTTGCTTGAGAGGTCATTTTCAAATATTTTTCAATAAAATATACTCTAATTTTAGGTAAACTTATATTTGAAAGCTATCATTATTAGTTCATTAAAACTATGAATGTGTTTAGTTAACGATTTTTCCGTCGCCTGCGTTGATTTGCAAAAAGTGACGTTTCACTACGCCCTCGGCTTTCACAAATTAACGCAGGAGACGGATTTTTCTATGCTTAACATAGCTAACGCATATAACAATTGTTGTTCCACAGTTTAACACTCTCAGAAGAAGTCCGACAAAGATGATTGTTTTATAAATAATATGTAGTTTTGCAACAAAAAAATTGAACAAATATTTGAATATTGTCAAAAAAACAATTGAAGTATACAGTCGTATGCAGCATTTTCTTCCGATTCCAAATATATAAGAAAATACAGAGTGTTGTATTTAAAATAAGAAAGTTATGGTCACTTCCGTCAAAACCGGAAGTGGTAAAAAATTGCTAATACAGTGCAGTGTTCAACACGCACAGAGTCAGGGTTTGGTGGAAAGACAACCGTACGATTAAACAAGCAGTAAGAACGACGGGGATGAGCGACTGGATAGATAGATTACCATGGATTTTATTGGCTTTGCGCTCAGCAATTAAAGAACAAGTTCAGGTGTCTCCTGCGGAGATTCTATACGGAACACAATTGCGTCTGCCCGGAGATTTTTTTCAAGACGTAGACCTTGACGATCGCACCGAGTTAACACATTTTGTTTTTAAATTACGAAAACACATGCACAACGCCAAGTTCTTTTTCACTAAGATTTTTAATAATAGCAATACTTTCGTGGATCAGCAATTAAAATCGTGCTCACACGTGTATGTACGCAACGACAGTCATACGCTAGGCTTAAAGCAGAATTATTTGGGTCCATTCAAAGTGATCTCTTGAACGGAAACATATATGGTATTGGAGGGCTTCGGTAGAAATGGAATTGTTTCTCTAGATCGCCTCAAACCAGCTTTTTTTGTTTAGATATTATGTTCTTTTTATTTTTGCACATTTTTTTCCCTTTTTGTTCTGTTTTTTTTTAGTGAACTGAACTTTTTCGACTCTGCTCTTAGAACCTCAAGAATTGGACACGCACCTGAAAAAACTAGAAGCAACTTCAAGCTAATTTAATTCTATTTTCTATGATGTTCAATTAGTTACGTTACTTGTATTGTTTTTAAAAAAGATCAGAAGTTTTTGTAGCTAAGATAGCATGCGCTTCACGTTTGCTGCGTAGTTTTTTTCTTCTGCAAAGTTGGGGGGGGGGGCGGTACTAATGTAGCAACCTGGTTGTATCAATTGTGTTTAGTAACTTAGCGACTTGGTTGCTATTTATATTAATAAAAAAAAACATTCATAAAAGATTATTCTGTAAAAGCTAACACATAAAAAGTTCCTCCAAAATAGTGTTTTATTTACAACTACGAACCCAAACATTACATTATCATTAAATTTTATGAATATATTACTCACACCAAATCTTATTGGCTTATCATAATAAATTAAGAAAAAAGGGAGGGGCGAACCATGTTTTGTTTCCACCCGGTATATTTACTACCTGTAAAACAGTTGAACGTCAGCAATTGTCTTTGCATACATTTCAAGCTACTTCTCTATCTGCAGTGTATTATTTTGGGGATATCTATCCAACAAATGTTCAGTCTCTCCAATTTCTAAGAGATTATGTAATTGCAAAGTTTAAGAAATGTGCAAAAAATTACGAAAGATAAGATTATGAGGTATTAAAGTTTTTTCTAAACTTTTATTGGGAAAATGGGTACATTACTATCGTAGTGTTACAAGATTTACAGAAAATTTCCATCGTGGCTTGAGAAAGATTTGGTATTAGTATGTGAAGGAAGTGCTTCCTGCAGACGTTGCCGTGAGCGTACATTGAAAGATTTTAGTGAAAGCAGCAGCAAGACCAAGTCTTTTGCTATATACAAATAAGTTTCAGGAAGTTACGTAAGAGAGCTGCTGCATCTCTTCTAAAGGTAGCCACCGAAACCTCACCTGCTCGAGCTTAAAAAATAAATAAAGCATATCAATCTTCATTGCAAAATACTAAAACTCAGTTTTCAGCTGAAGCAACTTTAGCATTAATTATAGACCTAAATGTGAGTAAGTATCAGTATATTATATTACTCTCTGCAAACGAACGAAAGAAAATAAAGTGAATATTTATCCGTCTTATAACTCGCTCAAGAAAGCAAAACAAGAGTGCTAACAGCTAGAAGAAGGCAGCATAGTTAATTATGGAGACATCTTTGCAAATTCTGTTCTGCTCGTTGCTTGTCGGGAATGAAATAAAGCACCTCCCATGCTGGATCTACCGCTACGCTATAACATCATTGATTACTATTACGCAGGTAGTTCACAATCCTGTAACAGTTCTAATTACTAAGCTAATCTAAACATTTCTAATTTACACCTTTACATTAAAATTTATAATTGCTAACAATAGCTCTTTTTTCTCCATTAAAAGAAAGGTCAGCATTAAGAAAAATTACCGTTTATAAAAGGTATCTTACCTATGTTCTTAAAATTTGCTTCTTTTGCGAATTTAATGCGATTATTTGTATAAAACATACACACTGCGGCATCCATGGAAGGTTGCAATTAGGTAGTCAAAATAATATTGCTTACATATTATGTATTTAGATAAAAAACGCTGAAAAAACAAAACATTAAAACAACAAGAACTGATTATAACATCACTTCTGCAATAGAAAATTATGGAACAGTTTTAATCGACAAATAGGGAAAGTAGTAGCGGGTGTATCCTAGTTTACTCTAGTATAGGCAAGCTCTGTGGTACTAAACATTGATGAAGGAATGTTAAAAAAGTAAATCCTTTAAATTTCATTGGGGTTTAGTGGTGGCCAATCTTCTTACTTTATTAAAAACGAAAGTGGCCAGAAATAGTGTAGTGACCACAATTGGTGCGCTTCTACTTATCATTTTAAAAAAGCTACAAAAATGTGAGAATAGAAGATTGCATTAATTAGAAAATAATATAATAATTAAGATATTCTTATTATCCAACTACATGATTATTTATGAGTTTTCAAATGCTTCCACAAACTACGGTTATACTTAAACCTATAATTACATATAGTACATTGAAAAGGTTTATCTTGTGTATGTGTTTTGATATGTTGCTGTAGGTTACTTTTACGTATACACCTATATTCACATACATGGCAATCAAAAGGTTTTTCACCTGTATGTGTTTTGAAGTGATGTTGCAGCTGAATGTTTCGTATACATTTATAATCGCATATACTGCATTTGAAAAGTTTCTCTCCTGTATGTCTTTTGATATGTACCTCTAACTCGCCCTTTTCTTTACACTTATAACTACATACGTCGCATTCGAATGGTTTTTCTCCTGTATGTGTTTTCGTATGTCGTTTTAGGTTACTACTGTCTATACATTTAGAGTCACATATATTGCATTTGAAAGGTTTGTCGTCTGTATGCCTTTTCATATGACGTTGTAGGTTACTGTTTCGTATACATTTATAACCACATTCATTGCATTGAAACGATTTTGCTTTACTATGTTTATGTTGCTTGAAATTATTCTTGGATGCAAATTTAGTACTGCATACTTGAGTAAATGATTTTGCTGTTTCATCCATAAGACACTCTTCGATTTCATTTTTTATTTGCAAATCCTCGCTCAGCAATGGTTCAAGCTTGACGTAGGTATCATCATCATTACTAGTCTTAATATCAAATTTCAAGTCAGGAAGTTCTGATTTTACATGGATGTCCAACGATTGAATGCTGGTATCTTCGTCTTTCACTGTAATTATTTAATAATTGCTTTAATAAAGACAGTTTAGCTTAAATGTACATTTAAAGGAGGTGCTCAAAACTATATTATTTAATTATTACAGGAGATTTCAATAAAACAGTTAGTAATGGAGTTTCAGGTAGAAGAAAAATATAAATATAAAATAATTAGGAAAACAAAACTGAGTATCGAACAACTGAGGTCTAGGCTGCAATAAGAAAAGTAGCTAGAGAAGAAAAAAGTAATGGCAAGAACATACGAGCAGGTTACAGTAAAATCGACATAAAGGGCAAAGTACGAATGGGAAATCAATTTCTATTAAAAAAATTAATAAGGGGAAGCATACTAGAATTCAAAGCTATAACTTACACGCCCCGTCATAGCTTTGTATATGGAAATGGAGATATTAGAAATTTCTAAGGCTTTAGTGGAAATATTTATAGTTTGTTGTATTAAATGCTTTTATTACTAATGGGGGATGAAATTCTGTACATATTAAAAAGTGAAACAAGATTAGTTTTTTAAAATGTACCTACTAAAAATAAGCAACTAAAATAAGGTCAAGCCAAATATCCAGAATTTTATCACCCCAATTATTAGGGGTTATGAACTGACATTTTTCAGTCCTATTCAATTTTGCTGGGCCTAATTTTAGTTGCTTATTTTTAGTAGGTACATTTTAAAAAAGTAATCTCGCGTTTCAGTTTTACATTTACAGAATTTCATCCTTCCATTAGGAGTATGTATTTTGATGCGGATATTAAAAAAATACAAAAAGTTACAGATCATCCCATTTAAAATTTTTTGTAATTAAATTAACAAAAGCCATACAACAAACGAAAAACTCAAAGCATCCGGTGTTGATCATACCAGCGCGGGTGTTAAACCTATACACTCTATCCTCCGTAAGCTTCTTATTTGTAAAGATTCATTGTCGCATTACTCAAAGAAAAGGACTCCAGTTAAAATAAAAAATTTACTTACAAAAATGTGAAAACTGGCGTAAAATAAGTCTGTTAAGTGGAGTGAGTAAAATCTTTCACAAAATTGTATTAAATAAGGAAATAGAAGCATTAGATAAAGACATTCGCCAGGAATAAAACAATTCCAAATGTGTGCTGACAACATTAACAACTTGAGCAATCCATGGAGTACCACCACGCTTACCTGTTTTATTTATAAATTATAAAAAGACGCTGGGAAATGTTACACACCCCATACACTACATTACCTGCACAGCAAGCACAACCACGAATGTATTTACCTGTTTCAAGTAAAAATTCGCTTTTTCATTTGCCGAGTTCGAAGCAAAACTTAAATAACTTTTATTCTTATAACTCTGAATTTATCTTCAAAAACAGATGTGATCTTAACAAAACAAACAGAATAAAAAGTATTTCCGTTTTCACGTTACGTCATTTTGAAATTTTGTTTTTAAATTTTTTCGTTTTTCAAATAGGACACATATTTTTAAACATGTCATTAAAAAGAGGATTTTTTCTTTTTCAAATGTTGTATCATTTTCATTGGCTTACATAACACATTCTTCTAAATAAAGCCATTTTTGTGAACATCCTTAAAAATAACCAACTGAAAATTAAAATCGTAAATATTATTATCAATAATATTTTGTTTCAAATAATCTTATTAAAATCCATTCATTAAAATCACTTATAAAGGATGGGCCAACAATTTCTATAACAAAACAAAAATGGAGATAATTGTTAAAATGTACGTGGTATTGCATTGCGTTTTTTTTAAACACAATGTTAAAAAAACCTCATTTAATAAAATACAAAAAACTCAATGCAATATCACATATATTGCTAAACATGTGCAATAGGAGATTGCTCCATGCTGCTTGCTTGTATCACCAGATTCTCGTTTTTCGATTACCATCTTAATATCTATCTAATAAAACTCAATTTTGCACAGGTGTTCATAATTTAAATATTCAATTTAAGGGTACGCTGACTCTGCCGCTGCATAAAACTGAATTTTAGAAACATAGTTTTTCTTATCAATAACGAAAGTTTATAATAGTGTGACTATCTTGTTTAACAGTGTACCCTTCAATAAATTCAAATCCAAACTTTAAAATTTTAAAATACATTTTCATTGCCTATTAGTTTTTTGTAAACATGTCTGCATAATTTAAAATTCTCAATATAACTCCATTTTTTTATAAATTTAGATATTCCATAGTTCAGTGGTTTTTTGGCTTAGCTAGTGCCATTACAATTTATAGAAGCAAATATAAATTAATTTTCTAAAAGAGTTACATATAGTAATGTCCTTACTTATTTTTCGGTTGAAACAGGGGATATCTGTGCGGTTGTGCTTACTATCTAAGGAACATAGTGCACGAACCTCATGCACATCCACCAAAATTACTACACAACCAGTTACTGGGTTCAAAGCCCGATGGCCTGATGAGCACCTAACACCATTAAACCCTATAAGCACAGTAAGGACCATTATTTTAAGGAAAACCCAAGGTATTCTTCATAGCGAAACCAACACAAAAGATACAAGGATACATGAGCAAACACGGTCGCTGCAGTTGTAGAACAAGCAAAAATTATAATACACAACGAATCAAGTATTCGAGAAGGTGACAGCTTTAACAGTTTTCAAAGGTCAAAAAAATCTACAAATTTGGTAGCAGAAGAGAGAGAAACCAGCAGTTACTCGTTGTAATATAATTGATGGATGCCTGGTAAATACATATAACACAAAATATTCTAATTTTGAAACTCTGGTTTTTAAAATAATGTAATGTTAAAATATTATTTTACTCTTGACTCCAGTTACTCTAAATAGCAAGGTAGCATTCTTTATTTAAGCTCCAAAAAATGGATTACGTTCACAGGGAACAGTGGAATAATCGTTTGGTATTATAAGAATTATGCAAAATTTTAGTCAACAGTTTAGTCCGCTGAATGCAATCATTATAATACAATCTGTGATTACATTTTCCTTTTTTAATGACTTACCAACAGCATATTCGACAAGGTCACCCCGTGCATGCCCCTGCAACAGCAAAAAGTCCTTTTTGATATCATTTAGATGGGGAACATCTGATGTGGATTCGACAACGGCAGCTAACAAAATTTCACTCTTGACTTCAAGTTTTACTTCTTTCTCCATCTTCTACTTCCAATTACTACCGGTATTGTATACTTTCTAAAAATAACATTTAAAATTTGTTTGTGCATGTTTAGAGTACCTACTATAAGTATGACTTACAAAGCACAATTTCACAGCTTTTTTTGACTGCAATATAAACCTTTCAATCACAGAACATAAACCTTTCAATTAAGACTTCTTGACATTGTGGTTAATAGTTAATACATTTATTATAAGCATAGTATTCAGACTGATATTTTTGTAGGTTAAGAGAAGTTCCATTACCAATGTGAGCACTACTTCACGATATCACCCGACTATTTATTTGAACTACCGTACATACAGGAAGAGTCACAATGTTTAAAATATTTGTTATACGGAGTTACTCAAAAGTAAGGAATAAAATTTGTATATCTGTAGCGCATTGGTTTTTGAACAAATGCTCGAACACTTAAATGGACTTAAATATAACTGCATCTTTCACTGAACTATACTTATACTGGAACGCGCACTGGCGGTCTCTGCCATAGAAAAGAGGTGAGCCGGGAGAGATAGCGCGCAAGGATCATTCCTGTCCTTTTCGTACCGCTCCGTGAGTTCCTTTTCAAACGTTGCGACATGACAATCGACTGCTCTACGCATGCGCATACTCTCGAGAGTAGGACAGAGATGATCCTTGCGGCCCTCTCTCTCGGATCGGGCTGGCGGGCCGAGCGCGCGTTCCAGTATAAGTATAGTTCAGTGGCATCTTTATGTGATATCTTTTGTTATCCAACGTCAACCTCCGCACGCCCAACCACCTTGACTTAATTTTTCTAAACAGCGATCTATCCTTTGTGTGGGCTCCTTAAAAACCTTGCAAATAACTGCATTTATATTTACTATCATAAATGAACTGAGATGGTTGGTATTTAAGTTACAGCGATTGAAAAAAGGTTAGAGAGAACAGGGTTTTATTAACTTTTCAAAAAAATAATCTATTATTTAGTAATTTTGGCATGCAGAAAGTATATTATTGCAGGCCAATAATTTGGAAACCAAAATTGTTTTAATGGTACTGCTTGGGGATGTATTCTTCTGTATAAATACGTGCCATGTCGATTATTATTATTATCGTTTTGTTGTGACACTTAAATGACTGTATGTGTTTTCATATGATCTTTTAAGCCACCCTTCCTTTTATATCTATAACCTCATACATTGCATTTTCACCTGTATGTGTTTTGAAGTGATGTTGCAGCTGGCTGTTTCCTATACATTTATAATCACACATACTGCATTCTAAATGTTTCTCTCCTGTGTGTGTATTTGTATGTCGTTGTAACTCACATTTTTGTATGCACTTATAATCAGATACGTTGCATTTGAAAGGTTTGTCTTCTATATGTATTTGCATATGACGTTGTAGGTCACCACTTCGTATACATTTATAATCACTGAAACGGTTTTTCACCTGTATGTGTTTTAAAGTGTTGTTGTAGCTAACTTTGTATACATTTGTAATCACATACACCGCGTTTGAAAGGTTTCTCGCCCGTTTGTGTTTTAATATGTTTGTTGAGGTTAGTTTTCCATATACATTTATAATCACATAAATTGCATTGAAAAGGCTTTATTTTAGTATGTTTATTTATATATATGTTTATGCTGCTGTAAGTTCCTCTTGAATTTATATTTACTGTTGTATAAACCACAATAAAAAGGTTTAACTTGAGTAGACGCAACGGTGGCAAGCGAGCGTTGCTTCTCTATGTACTTTAAAAAGAAAAAAACATTTTTTCGTAACACGATAGGGCAAGAAAGGTTAAGTGCGTTAGCTGTGTTAAGCATCGAAAAATTGTTAATTAATAACATTGACAATTTTAATGAACTACTGATAGATCATTTTTCCAACGCGAAGGATCGACTTGAAATAGAAGTCTACCTAAAATTTGGCTGGGTAAGTACATTTTTATCAAAAAATGTTTCAAAATGACCCCCAGTACGCCACACCACGAGCCGCCACTGCTTACAGGATCAATATTTGAGCAAATATCTTAATAATAAAACGTTGGAATAATATCAACGGAATAACTTACCTGTTTCGTATAGTTTTTCTTCTGTTAGTTGCGGTTTGTAAATATGAAGAACTAAAAAAAAATGTTTAAGTATTTGACAAGAAACTTTTTTATAACGCCCCGTACACATAAATATCCCGAACTAATACCATAACCTCACAATTCCGAAGGTACTGTTATTTAATATTCAGAATTTATCACTGTGCCAAATATTAGAAATATTAAATCGTTTATTACATGTAAGCAACTATGTTATGTATTTGAATAGAGGTTACATGATTAACAAATATTTAGATTTTAGCAATGTGAAGGGTGTAAATGAAAGAATTTTTTTGAAAAAGCTTGCCACCTTTCTAAAATGGACATTAAAATAGAACCCGAATATGATAACATAGAACCTGTTGTTACTTCAACTTACAAATATCATAATGAAGTTTATAATGGCATGAAATGTACCAACACAGTAAACATCGCTAAAGAACTGAATGATAACGTTGCATCGATCACGAGTAACTCAACGATTGTTAAACACGAAGTAAACGAATTTAGTGCTCATTCTATAATAAATATCAAACAGGAAGAAATTGACATCAAAGAAGAGACAGGAAATGTAAATGAAACATTAAAAGGTACACATTCAATACAAAAAAACGGTTGCGATGATAAATTAGTAGAGACTAACATAACAAAGGGCTTTGAATGTCATGTTTGTAATCGCACGTTTTCAAAAAGAAGAAATTTGAGTAACCACTTAAAAATACATGCAGAAAAAAAGCAATTTTCTTGTATATTTTGTGATTACAAATGTAGTACAAAAACCCATTTGACAGTTCATAATAGAATACACACTGGAGATAAGCCATTTCAGTGTTCGATATGTGACTACAAATGCACCACAAGATCATATTTGACAATTCATAACAGAAAACACACTGGAGATAAGCCATTTCAATGTATGATTTGCGATTACAAATGTAGTACAAAAGCCTATTTGGCAGTTCATAACAGAATACACACTCGAGATAAGCCATTTCATTGTAAGATTTGCGATTATAAATGTAGTACGAAAGCCGGTTTGATAGGTCATAATAGAATACACACTGGAGAAAAGCAATTCCGTTGTACGATTTGTGATTACAAATGTAGTACAAAAGCCAGTTTTACAGGTCATACCAGGATTCACACTGGAGAACAACCATTTCGTTGTTTGATTTGTAATTATAATTTTAGTACAAAATCTAATTTGACACATCATAACAGAATACACACTGGTGAAAAACAATTTCATTGTACGATTTGTGATTATAAATGTTCCAGAAAATCCAATTTGATAATTCATAATAGAATTCACACTGGAGAAAAGCCATTTCATTGTAAGATTTGTGATTACAAATGTAATACGAAATCCAATTTAACAGATCATAACAGAATACACACCGGAGAAAAGCCTTTTCGTTGTACGATTTGTGATTACACCTGCAGCACTAAGTCCAAGCTAGGTTGTCATTTAAAGACTCACACTGGTGAAAAGCCCTATAACTGCACCTTTTGTGACTATAAATGCCTTGGAAAAAGTCAGTTAAGACGTCATACCACGATTCACACTGGTGAAAAGCCATATAGTTGCACCTTTTGTGATTCCAAGTATAATCACAAATCCCATTTGACGGATCATTTAGGTATTCATACAGGCAATAGGCGATATTGTTGTGCTTCTTGCAGTTATAAAACTAACAGGAAATCATCGTTAATTCAACACTTGAAAACTCATATGACTTCAACGTATTTAGAAAAAGAACCGGATGATGACAACCAGTTAGATAATAAATTTGAAGTTAAATCAGAGCCACTGGAATTTGTAGCTGTCAATAGTATGTAGGAAAAATTATTTATAAGCACTTATTTTGCTACAGTAGTTAATTATATTAAAAATTAGTCGGTAGTTGCTTATGTATTATTACTAGCATGTACGACATTTACAAATATATTTTTATAAAAGTAAATTATCTGTTTTAAATTGATTCCACTGTCGAAGACAAAAGTTTGAAGCGTACCCTGCTCGAGTAACGGTATGGGGGAAATATCCAAGAAAATATATTCAAAGAAATGATTTTCACAAGAAAAAGTATCTATAGAAAAAATAACGCTACCAACAATATTCTCGTTGTCAGGGAATATTCTTTTGAGAATATTCTCTATGCACAACATTAAACATACTACCTATTAAACTGTGATCTGCAACCTCACCCGTTCTGAAATACAGGGCGTTGAAAACCTTTTTAGTTTAGTTTTTTCTCGCAATTTTGGAAACGACACGAGGTATTCATATGCAAATTTGGGGCCGATTGCTACTGGTGAACACCCAATATTGTAGGTGTTTTTGTCGCGATACGTCCACCAGCGGCATAGTTACAAGGGGAGACAGTCCTTTTTTTAAAAAGTGTACATTAGCGAGCTGATTGCATGGAATTTTGTTTATATACTTAAATTCTACATTCCATTTAGGGAAAAAAGGATCTTTCGCATTTTTGCCGCAGACTGCTCGGTTTTCCAGATAACTGACGTTTAGTTTAGGAAGGTTTATTCCATGTGTGAAGCCGTCCGAGTATAATCCAACGCTTACGTTCGACAATATGGTGAGCTAAAACAAGGAAAAACAAAGGCACAAAAGTTAACTGTTTTAGAATTTTATTGTACAAACAAAATAATAATACGTACTATTTAAAAAAATCAAGTTATGACCCAGTTCGAGTTAGTATTTACTAAGGGTTACCAGAAAAAGTTTGTTTAATCTTGGAAACGAAGGCTTGTGCAGATTTTAACAGGGAGGCAAATGTCAAATTTATAGAAAAAAATGGAATAACTTGGCAACGCCGCAACGGAACTTTTAAAAACAAAACATACTCAAAAAGGCAATTAAAAGGCGAATAAAAATATACTCTTGGTCACCTAAAACATTTATTAAGAAAAAATGAGCGACTGTGAGAAAATTATAAAAATAATGCGGAAAATTTTTTTAGTTCTCACAAGCACATGTTCTAACTAAAGGGGTTTTCCTCATTATTATTAAAACATTTTCTGTATTTAAAATAGTAAATGAGATATCGGCCACCGCCACGTTGTTGACTCACCCTGTATATACCTAATTTGGATACAGTATAGGAATACACCAATTTGGCTTAGGAAAACCGGCTCAATTATTCTATCAAGGAGGCTGCACGGTATTGTTCCTACCAAAGATAGTTTTCAGATATGAATCATATGTTAAATATCGAAAAACCTTATTGACAGAAAAGTTAAACTTTGTTAGAATTCTAAACGAATACAGCCTCAATTCTACTTGTAAATATTTCAAGATAATAACCCAGTTGTAGGTAAAAATAGTTTACGAGTATAGCAGCACCTTTAATTAAAAATAATGTAGATCCAAATGTTCAAAATACCATTTATAGAAACACAACAGAAAGAAGGGCTGTAAGCGCTGGTTTACGTGTCTATAAAATGGCAAATTCTTTAGTGGAATCGCCACAATTGCTGTAATTAATAACATCGGATGTTCCCTCTTATCAACGTAGATTTGTCCTAACTTTTGCCATTCCGACTGCACATACTAATTACTTAATCAATTCCCCACTATACAGAATGATGGATATTATAAACTAACTTATGTAGAAACGTCGACATATTGCATACATCTTTATGCCAATTGAAGACTGACATCGCGGAGATCCTCAACTAAAACTCAGTGTAATAATTTAATAAATTTACTTTTGTTTTTAGTTATTGCTCTCATAAGTGTTTTTTTCTTCCTCTGTATTTCATGTTCACTACAATTTTTAGTATTTGCACGTTTGTGCTGCATGCAAAATTGTATGTTTTATTTGTTGCCTCTTATTGAGCCTGTTGGCAGCATTACTTAATAAACAAATCTGTAAGTAGGAGAGGTTAAACAACTGTAATGATATAGGATATTACAAAATATAAAAACAATACTAAAAGACTGTTTGTTGAAATGGTTATGTTTATTTAGATACAAACATTTGTTTAGTTGGTTAGTGTTTTTTGCATACAGTAAAAAAAGGGAAATATATTTAAAACAACAAAAATAATAACCTATACAACAAACTAGCACTGAACCCGTGGACCTCCATGCTTTTAATGGTAACTCTTTTTTGAAAATAGCCCTGGGGCATCGCTTGGATTGCATAGTCTTAGCTGCAGCCATATTCCTCTAGCTGAGACAGGTCAAAGGGATCTCGATTTAATATAGATTATTATTAAAATTTTAATTACTACACGATCATTTAGAAAACTCCTTCACAAAAGTACCATAAATGCACTTAAAAACCATTTTAACCTTTTATGATTATGTACATTACTTTAAATTTTTCTCCAACACAAGTTTTAAAATGCTTCTATACTATACTATACTACCCTTATATTAAGATATATCTCTATTATTTTGCTCGTGTATGTGTTTTGATATGTCGTTTTAGCCTACTCTTTTCTGTACATCTATAATCACATGTTGCATTTGTAAGGTTTTTCTCCTATATGTGTTTTTACATGTTGCTTCAGGTTACTCTTCAGTATACATTTATAGTGGCAAACATAGCATAGAAAAGGTTTTTCTCCTGTATGTGCTTTCACATGTTGTTGTAGCACACTCTTGTTCATACATTTATAATCACATGTACTGCATTGAATAGATTTTTCTCCTGTATGTCTTTTGATATGTACTTGTAAATTGCTTTTTGCTGAACACCTATAATTACATACATTGCATTTGTGAGATTTTTCTCCTGTATGTGTTTTTATATGTCGTAGTAAGTCACTTTTCCATATACAACTATAACCACATGCACTGCATTTGAGAGGTTTTTTTCCCATATGTGCTTTCATATGCTGCTGAAAGTTCTTCTTGAATTCAAATTTACTACTGTACTGTGAGTTCTAATGAAAGATCGTTTGGTAAAGGAATGTGTTTATTACTCTTAACTGATTACACGTCTTGTGCGTTTTCTAGGTTACGCCATGTTCGTCTAACTACCCCCGTCATACATACTACGCCTATAAACTAGTACCATCTAGGGTTGTAAGGAATATGAGCTTACTGCTGCTAGGTGGCGTAAGAGGTATTATATAAGTAACAATCAACTGACAGAACATCCCCCTTTTTTTTAGCTAGAGAAATAAGTATATCTATGCTATAACTAAGTTACATAAAAAGACAACCAAGCGGGAGCTTTACGGTCACGCTTAGGTCTCTCCGACTCTTTAACAATAACAGGAGAATTAGCACGAGCACCCTCTACAGATTCCACTGGAGAATCACTTTTAACTGACTTTGGCATAACCGCACTCTCACTATTGTCACTTGAACTTTCCTCTATTACTTGATTTTCCTTAATGTTATCACTATTGGACATCTTTCTAGACAATATGGAGGTGAAGACCGGTGTAGCTGGTTTATAATATGGTGCCGGGACTAAATGCCAACGATTTCTTCTATACACACCTTTATTAGTCTCTATTAAGTAAGATCTAGGTTCTCTACACAATTCTACTACTTTCCCATAACATCTTAAATCTGTTACCCACACATAGTCAAATTTTGATAACTCCGACAAACTCACCACCCTATGTCTCTTATCATATCTTGTAGCCAACTTTTTCTTAGATTCTTCCTCCCTTTTCACAAAATTTTGAGTATTGACTACTTCTTTCAGTTTAGAAGGTAGTAATGGTAATTGCGATCTTAGTTTACGATTCATTAGTAACTCCGAAGGACTAAAGCCATTATCAAGTGGAGTTGTACGATACGATAAAAGACCTAGGTGAATATCGTCATTCTTTTTGATGAGCGATTTTGCAACTTTGACTGCTGCCTCAATACAGCCATTACTTTGACTGAAGTAAGGACTACTTTTAATATGTTCAAAATCATACTCAATCGAAAAATTTTTAAATTCCCTTTGGAATTGAGGTCCTCCGTCTGACCTTACTGTCTCCGGAATACCATATCTGGCGAATAGTTCCTTCAATTTTTCGATTACTACAGATTCTGTCAAGCTAGTTAATTTGACTATCTCAAAGAACCTCGAGTAATAATCCGTAGTAATTAAATACCACGATTTTAACTTAAATAAGTCTACCGAAATTTTTTGCCAAGGGCGCTCAGGAAAAGCGTCCCTACAAAAAGGTTCCCTGGGATTAGTTCTATTTTCTACGCAATTAGGACAATTTTTAATAATGTTTTCCAATTGCGTTGATAAACCGTACCACCATACTGCCATCTTAGCTCGGGCTCTGGACTTCACTATGCCTTGATGCCCCGAGTGGATGAATTCCAAACATTGCAATAAACTAGGAACTACGATTCTGGTTCCTTTTAGCAAGGAATCTTCATTGTGAGAAATATCGTAGCGATTTTGGTAGTATGGTGCCAGGTTCTCTTCTAAATGTCTTTTGTCCGGCCACCCTGAAATAGACAATTCTTTGAGTTTACTACAAATCGGATCTTTAGCTTGTTCCTCTTTGAGTTTTGTTAAAAAATTGTTTTTAATGTGTAAATTTTTTACCATGAAATTAACATGTGCTTCGGATTCCGCAGAAAGTTCTTCGTCTTCCGGAAACGAATTTTTTATCGGATTTCTCGATAACGCGTCCGCGACGACTAAATTTTTACCTGGGGTATAATACACTTTGTAATTGTAGCGCATTAACCGCATTCTAAATCTCTGTAACCGTGGTGTTAATTCATCTATCGGTTTTGTCTGTAAAATCTGGATGAGTGGCTTGTGATCTGTTTCTAGAGTTACTTCTAAACCAATGATGTATTCACTAAATTTGTCCGCCGCCCATGTAAGTGCTAAAGCCTCTCGTTCAATTTGTGCGTACCGTCTCTCTGTGGAAGAAAGTAATCTAGACGAATAAGAAACTACTCTTTTAACACCATCATGTACTTGGATCAGACAAGCTCCTAACCCGTAACAACTCGCGTCTGCGCTAATAGTTGTATCTTTAGAAGGATCAAAAAATGCAAGACAATTTTTTTCCTGTAACAGAGATTTGATTTTATTGATCGCGTTTTTCTGGTATCTATCCCATACGAAAGGAGTGTCCTTCTTTAGTAAAGAAGTTAGAGGTTCCAGAATAATACTTTTATTTGGAATAAAATGACTGGAAAAATTTATCATGCCAAGCAACTGTAATAGTTCAGTTCTATTTGTAGGATCAGGAAAATTTTTAATCGCTACCACTCTGTCTTCATCGACCGAGATGCCATCTTGAGACAAATGATGCCCCATAAACGTTAAACTTGTAGCTGCAAAAATGCATTTACTTTTATTAAGAGTAATGCCCTCTTTTTGTAATCTAGATAAAACCTCTCTAAGAGTAGCGTTGTGCTCTTCTAGTGTAGCTGCAAAAATCAGAACATCATCCACGTGTTTGATAACGCCTTTAACCCCTGCCAGAATTTTATCTAACTGCACAGAAAAATATTCCGGACTACAAGTGAGACCGAAGGGCAAACTTTTGAACAAGAACCTGCCAAATGGAGTAATAAAAGTTGTCAAAGGTCTACACTTTTTGATCAACCTGATTTGGTAGAACCCTGAATTAGCATCTAACTTTGAAAAGTATTTGGCACCTTTTAATTGCGCAAATTGACTTGACATGGCGTTTATTGGGAAATATGAGCGTAAAATTTGTTTATTTAGCTGTGTATAATCGACACATAACCGTATTTTAGAATTTTTTTCTACGACTACGATGGGACTGACCCATTCAGTGTGATAATCTACCGGTTCGATAATATCTAATTTTATCAACCTATTTAGCTCTTCTTTTAACTTACCTAGAAGCGGTATCGGAACCCTTCTAGGTACGGACTGAACAAAAGGAATGGCTCCTTCTTTAATCCTGATTTCCATCTCCGTTTTAAATTTCCCAATATCGTTAAAAATCCCTGGAAATTCTTTGAGAATATCCGCATTATTTGACTCTATGAGTGTAATTTTGTTTATCGCACAATTTTCAATATTTAACTTTAATATTTTTAACTCAGATATGGAATTCCGGCCTAAAATTGGCTTCTTTAAATCGTAAATAACATACATTTTTGTATCATGAATATGATTTTGGTAATACAGTTTTACATTGAAACAACCTAGAACATTTAGTTTTTCGCCAGCAGGACCGGTTATAACTCTGTTAGAAGAATTTAATTTATTCTGCTCAATTTTGTCTAAATACGAAAGTGGAATACAGTTTATATCCGATCCTGTGTCGACAAGAAAAGATACGGATTTATTAATAAATGAAACGTACACAGAAACGACCCATTGAGAATTCAATGTACTTGGGTTTATTGCACCAACAAAGTCATTTGTTACCTGTGGCTCCTCTTCATTTATATTTCTCACTTTTGACTGACAGACTTGAGCCCAGTGTCCCTTTCTTCTGCAGGCTCTGCAAGAACTCTTACGTGCTGGACATCGCTCACGGGGATGCTGTTTCAACCCACAATACTCGCATTTTTGCTTGGTGGAACTAGGAAAATTAATTTTCGCACTTTTGCTGTGATGGTTGGGACCCGGATGACCCAGTTGACCCTTCCGTTGAACTGCATTGACCTCTTGGGCACTTCTGCCTTCACTCCGTAGAAGCTGACTCTGAGCCGACTGTAATTCCGCTTGCTTTGCTTCTACAATGGCTTCTGCTAATGTTAGATTGCTTTTAAGCTGCATGCGTTCACTGGTACGGACATCCAGCATTCCTACCACTATGCGATCACGTATCAACTCGTCTTTCAGAGTTGTATAGTCACAATGTTCTGCAAGACTGTGTAGACTAGTAATAAAACTATCAGTCGACTTACCGGGTAGCTGTGTTCTAGAGTTGAACTTGTAACGCTCGAAAATGACGTTCCTTCTGGGAATAAAATGGTCATCAAACGCTTTTAAACAGTCTTTATATTTTGTGGGCGCTGTCTTGAACTGAAGCAGGACTTCTTCCGACTCCTCTCCCATTATATAAAGTAGCATATTGATTTTTTCTGCATCCGACCTTTTCTCAAACCCCGAGACAGACATATATCTCTCGAATCTCTTTTTCCATGATGTCCAAAGAGCTGGCTTAGAAAAGTCGTAATTACCTGGTGGTGTAACCACTGGTGCGTTGTTTTGCACGCTAATTACAGGTTGTGTTCCTCCTTCTCCACCCGGCATTTCGATCCCCTACTCGCAAACTTAATTTATAGCTTCACGCGCTGTCACCATGTACTGTGAGTTCTAATGAAAGATCGTTTGGTAAAGGAATGTGTTTATTACTCTTAACTGATTACACGTCTTGTGCGTTTTCTAGGTTACGCCATGTTCGTCTAACTACCCCCGTCATACATACTACGCCTATAAACTAGTACCATCTAGGGTTGTAAGGAATATGAGCTTACTGCTGCTAGGTGGCGTAAGAGGTATTATATAAGTAACAATCAACTGACAGAACAACTACTGCATAAACCACAGTAATGATATTTAACTTGATTAGACATATTCACTTTTTGATCTGCAATACTCTCTTTAGCTTCATTTTTCATATGCAACTCCTCACTCGGTAATGGCGGAAACTTGTAAATATCATCATTGCCACTCACCATACATTTCAGATCAAGAACTTCTGATTTTGCTTGAAAGCACAACAATTAAATGCTGGTTTTTCATGTTTTACTGTAATTATTTAACACTAAATTAACTAAAATTAGATCACATAAATGATCGCCAATATTGCATCTAACTGTAAGTACTCATGTACAGGGTGTATACGCTACTAATTCGACAACGTTTGGTTATATTTTCTATTGTTAACAACTTACCAACAGCCTGCTCCACCAAACTTCCATATGAATATGGTACAGAGAGTGGAAATTCTTCCTGGATTTTATTTAAATGAGCTACATCTGATGTGGGATCGACAACAGCAGATAAGAAGGCGTCACTTGTAAATTCACGTTTTACATATTCATCCACCTTCAATTCTAAACTCGTACCAGTATATACACTTCCTAAAACGTTTAAAATTTATTACACCCTGTGCATTATGATAAACACCAAAATTAAAGCCGTCGACAAAAATTTTCCTACATGGGCGACTTTGTCATTACTAGACAAAACCTGTAGTTACAATTTTCAGGTTCTAATCACTTAAGAAAAACATGCTCCAACACCAATCCACCGTATATAGTACATTGAAAAGGTTTATCTTGTGTATGTGTTTTGATATGTTGCTGTAGGTTACTTTTACGTATACACCTATATTCACATACGTGGCAATCAAAAGGTTTTTCACCTGTATGTGTTTTGAAGTGACCTTGCAGCTGAATGTTTCGTATACATTTATAATCGCATATACTGCATTTGAAAAGTTTCTCTCCTGTGTGTCTTTTGATATGTACCTCTAACTCGCCCTTTTCTTTACACTTATAACTACATACGTCGCATTCGAATGGTTTTTCTCCTGTATGTGTTTTTGTATGTTGTTTTAGGTTCTTCTTCTTCCTTCCTATGGTTCCAAGGGAACAAAGGGCGTCTTGCGACGTTTCCATGGCTGTTTTGAATAAGTACAAGGTAGCCGTCCTTGCACTTCTTATCACATTAAACTTTCACACTTGAACTTTATACACTGTAATGTTTGGTTGAGTGGATTTATATCTGTAATTTATTACTAAGATTTACAACTGAATGTTTATTTATCTTAATCACCTTTGTTTAATAATCACATTTGTTTAATAAAGTCTTTCCATCTGGTTTTATCCTGGGCGGTCGTTTTGATTTCATTCCATGTTTTCCCTTGTTCTTTAATTTGTCTTTCTGTCGATCTTTTCCAGGTGTTGTTTGGTCTCCCCGGATTTCTATTACCTCTGACATTGTAATCTAGTGCTTGTCTTGTAATGTCCTCGTTTGGTTTCCGTAGTGTATGACCTATCCATTGCCATTTTCTTTTCTTGATAGTACTTTCAATTGGTTCTTGTTTTGTAAGGGTCCATAACTCAGTATTTGAAATGACATTGGGCCAGTAGGTATTTGTAATTCTTCTCAGACATCTGTTGACGAACGTTTGAATTTCCTGTATTTGCATCCTATTTGTTGACCATGACTCACACCCGTATAACAACACACTTTTCACATTAGAGTTAAATATCCTTATTTTCGTTTGCTTAGTCATTTGGTTTGATATCCATATGTTCCTTAACAGATTAAACGCCCCTCGTGCCTTGTTAATTCTGCTTTTAATGTCTTTCTGATAACCATTTTCTTTGGAAACTATACTGCCTAAATACACCATTTGATCAATGTTATTCACCGTTTTGTTCTCTATTTCTATGATGTTTTGGTTCTTTTCATTTATACTAAGAATTTTCGTTTTATTCCAATTAATTTTTAGCCCTATTTCTTTCGCTGTTGTCTGTAGTGATTCCAGTTTAGCTTGCGTATGTTTTATTTTCTCGTTTATTAAACATACGTCGTCTGCAAATTCTAACTCTTCCAGGAACTGCCCAAATCGCCATGTTAGTCCATTTTTGTTTTTCATTGTCTTCTTCATTAGCCAATCTGTTACAATAAGGAATAGTAGTGGCGATAAGATGCAACCTTGCCTGACTCCTGTTTCAACGGTAAACTTTTCAGTTATTGTATGGTTATGTCGCAGTCTAGCCCCATAATCCTTGTAAAGTAATTTGATGATCCTTATTATCTTGTCTGGTATACCAAAGTCCTCTAATATCTTCCACATCTGCAACCTTATTATCCTGTCGAACGCCTTTTCGAAATCAATAAAACATAGATGTAGTTCTTTATTCCATTCTATACTTTCTTCGATAATTATTCTGAGGGTACATATATGGTCAGTGCACGAGCGGCGGGGTCTGAATCCTGCTTGGTTTGGTCGCAAGTGGCTGTCAACTTCATCTTTCATTCTTTGTAATATTATCCTGGTTAGTATCTTACTAGTTGAATTCAGTAGCGTTATTGCTCTCCAATTGTTACATTGCGTCTTGTCCCCTTTCTTTGCAAGTTTAATAATTAAACCTTCGTTCCATTCTTTTGGGATTTGTTCTTCGCTCCAGATTTTGTTTAATAAGCAGTGCAGTATTTTAGTAGTTGTTTCTTCTCCTGCTTTAATTAATTCGCCCGGTATATTATCTAGCCCTGCTGCTTTATCATTCTTTAACATTTTAATAGCATTTCTTATCTCTGCTTCTGTGATTTCCGCTGTGTCAATGTTAAGTTCGATCTTTTCTGCTTCAGCGTCCTCTCTTCTTAGGTCATCTATGGTTATTTCTTGGTTTGTGTAAATCTCTTTAAAATATTCAATCCATCTATTAACAATTTCTGAATCATTGGTAAGTAGTTTACCTTTTTTATCTCTTATTTGTGTAGATGGGAAGTTTTTCCTGCCTGACAGCTTGCGTGTAATTTCGTATAAAGTTTTCATATCGTTGAGACTTGCTGCTTGTTCTGCTTTATTTAGGAGTTCTTGCTGAAATGTTCTTTTGTCTTTTCTTGCACTTCTTTTTATCTGTTTGTCTTTTTCCCAATATGCTTTATCCAGTTCTTCTTTATCTATCCCGTCTGCTGCTAGTATTTTTTGTTTAATGGTTTTCCTTTCTTCTATTTTGCTCCAGGTGTCTTTTGACATCCATTCCTTTCTTCTCTCCCTGTACACACCTACCGTTTCATTCGTTGATTCCTTCATGATGTCCTTATATCTTTCCCATAGCCTTTCGATTGACAACTGTTCTATATCTTGTATGCTCTCATATTTATTTTTTATTTTCACTTGAAACTGCTTCTTTAATTCGCTATCTTGCATTAGCCACTTTGTATTATAGTTAATTCTTTTCCATTCTTTCCTGTCATTTTTCTTTAACTTAATTCGAAGTTTTGATCTAACTAACGCATGGTCTGATCCAATATCTGCACCTCTCATAACCCTTACATCCATCAAAAAATTTCTAAATTTCCTATCTATTGCCACATGGTCTATCTGGTTCTCATATCTGCCTCCGGGAGAAGTCCATGTTACTTTATGGATCGCTTTGTGAGTAAATAGGCTACCGCCTATAATTAGGTTGTTAGTAGCGCAGAAATTTACGAAAAGTTCACCATTTTCGTTCATTTTCCCCACTCCTTCTTTGCCCATTACTTCTTCTCTGCCAATATTTTCTTTCCCAATTTTTGCATTGATATCACCCATTAGGATCTTTATGTCTCTTTTATATTTTTTCCTTACATTATCGTATACTTTTTGTAGCACGTCGTAAAATATGTCTTTTTGTTCTTGTGCGGTAATGTTTGTTGGTGCGTAGACCATTACAATAATCATATTGAAGAACCTCGCCTTGAATCTTGCCCACATAATTCTTTTGGAGATTCCTTGCCATTCTATAAGGGCTTTCCTTGCTTCATTGTCCATTATCAAGGCCACTCCCTCTTCATGTTTCGCGTTTTCTTCCATTCTTCCCGAGTAAATGATTGTTGCATCCTTTATTAACTTTACTTCCCCACATCCTGTCCATCTAGTTTCCGATAGACCTATTATTCTTAACTGATATTTATACATTTCATTCACTATTTGATGTGTTTTACTAATCTCGTACATTGTACGTACATTCCAGCATCCTATGTATTGCGTTGCTCTTAAATCTAATTCGTTTTCTTTTGTTATCTTATTGTTGGTTCTACCTGTTCTCTTTTTTTGTTGCTTCTGCCGTTTGACATTGCGGTCGTCATCGTGGTATCCGTCCAGCTTATCCATTTCTAGTTTTTTGACATCTTTTTAGGTTACTACTGTCTATACATTTATAGTCACATATATTGCATTTGAAAGGTTTGTCGTCTGTATGCCTTTTCATATGATGTTGTAGGTTACTGTTTCGTATACATTTATAACCACATTCGTTGCATTGAAACGATTTTGGTTTACTACGTTTATGTTGCTTGAAATTATTCTTGGATGCAAATTTAGTACTGCATAGGTACTTGAAATGATTTTGCTGTTTCATCGATAAGACACTCTTCGATTTTATTGTCTCCTGAATGTGTTCTGATATGTTGTTGTAGCACACCTTTGTGTATACATTTATAACCACATTCATTGCATTGAAAAGACTTTGCTTTACTATGTTTATGTTGCTTAAAATTCTTCTTGGATGCAAATTTAATATTGCACGCGTGAATAGACGATTTAGTTGTTTTATCCATAAGACAATCTTTGACTTCATTTTTTATATACAAATTCTCGATCAGCAATGGTTCATGCTTGATGTAGATATCATCGTTACTACCCTTGATACCATAATGTAGATCGGGAAGTTCCGATTTTATTTGGAGGTCCAACGATTGAATGTTGGCATCTTCGTATTTCACTGTAATTAATTAATAATTGCTTTAATGAAATTAGTTTAGCGTAAATGTACATTTAGAGCGAGTGCTCAAAACTATATTATTTAGCTATTATTGGAGATTTAAACAAACCAGTAAGTAATGGAATTTGGAGAGAAAAAAAAATGTAAATATAAAACAATTAAGAAAACAAAACTGAGTAAAAAAGAAACAAAACAACTAGTTGGCAGCGTTAAGTGGTAAGGAGATCAAGAACTTGGATGAGAGGTTCTGTTGCCCAAATATTCGGTATTCGGCAGTGACCAAAACCACTATTCAGTACATCCGTAATATAAAGTATACCTACTTAGCAATTTCACAGTCTGCTGAATAAAAGTAATCTACAAAAAAGATGTTGTCTGTTTGTCAAATAAAAGTTGTCTGGATAGAGTGAATATGAGTTAGATTAAACTGCATTTTGAAAATCTTAGATATATCATAGTCAATTTGTGATTAGAGAATTGCAAGATAGCTATAAAATTGAAGATATTAACTGTAATACCGATAAGGAAACTGCTGATAATAATATGGTGAATATGCTACCAGCTTAAGAAACATTTTAGAAAAATCTGTTTGTGATCAGTTACACACAGAAAAATGACATACTAGCAATGGTGCGATCTGGATTTACAGTTAAATATAGTTGCCAACTAGCTTGGTAATGCCTATCGAGAGTAATTTATAAAGTAAATATATTACAGTTTTTCTATAACTTCATAGTAATAAAAGAGAAAAAAGTATCCCACACAAAAAAAATAAATCCAATGCAATACAAAATGCAAGCCAAACAGTGAAGAGAAACATAAAAAAAGACAGACGATAACATAAACAAATTAACACAAGAAACACAAACTGCAGCAAACAAAAGAAAGAGCAAGTCGTTATACAAAATAATACATAAAATATCAGGAAGACTAGAAACGCAACAGATACACCAATAAAGAGCAAGATTGACAGTTACTGACTTCAATAAAGCAACTGCTACAAAGATGGGTAGAACATTTCGACAAAATCATGGCTCTCAAAAGCAATATGATACTCTTACCAGAAGTTAGAGAGAAGGTAAACCTACAAATAGACACAGACAGTCAGTCCAACAAAAGCCATACAACAAATGAAAATGGCAAATCAGTGGGTGTGAGTCAAATTACGGTGGATATGGTAAAACTATACACCCCATCCTTCTCAAACTTGTTATTTCTAAAGATTAATTGTTAAATTACTCAAAAAAAGGACTCTAGTTAAAATAGAGAAAAAAATGTGGAAATTAGCACGGAATAAACCTGCTAGGTGCAGTGAATAACTCCAGCCTACTTCTATTGCTCTATACTGTGATGAAACTTTACATGGAGGTGGTAGAGCAATACAAGCAGGTATCGGCCTTCTAGTATGAAAGGCTTTTGTTTTCTTTAATACTATTTTTAAGAATGTTTTGTTTTCTTTATGAAAATTTTGTTAAATATATTTTTATAACCTACATAATCAATGCCATTTTTGTACAAATCCAGACATTCCATAGTTGAGTGGTCTGTTGCTTAGCTAGTGCCATTACAATTTATAGAAACACGAATATAAATTAAATTCCTAACAGTCTAATAGAATTGCATGCAATAACGTCGCTACTTAGTTTTAGTTGAACCTTAGCCATTCGTTTTATCGACGCTCAAGCACATCTACCAAAATTACAGTGCAACCTATTTATTGGACACATATTTAGTTGAAGAGACCCGATGAAAACCTCACACCCCTATAAACACGATAAGGATCATTATTTAAAGGAAAAACCCAAGCGTTTCTCGTACTGAAACCAACACAAAAGAAAGGATACATGAGGAGTTCACGATTGCTGCAGTTGTAGAGCAGACGGAAATTATAATATGCAATGAGATAAGTAAAGATATTCAAGAAAGAATCGAAAGCTCCAGCAGCCTTCAAAATTCAAAAAAATCTAAAGATTTGGTAGCAGAAAAAGGAGTACCAGAAACCAGCAGTTACTCGTTGTCATATAATTGATAGATACCGGGTAAAAACATATAACACAAAATATTCTGATTTGGAAAGTCGTTAGTTTTTAAAATAATGTAATGTTAAAATAATATGTTACTACCGGCTCCAGTTGCTCTAAAGTAGCAAGGTGGTGTTATTTATTTAAGCTCCAAAAATTGGTTACGTTCACAGGGAATAGGAGAATAATCGTTTGGTATTATAAGAATTTGGCAGACTCAACAATGATGGCTAACGAGATATTACTCTTGACTTCAAGTTTTACTTCTTTCTCCATCTTCTATTTCCAATTACTTCCTAAACCATAAAATAATGAAAACTTACAATAAATTGTAAGTTTAGGATAGCTACTATGAGTATAAATCACTAACAAAGCGAAATGTTACAATTTTTTTAGTCTGCAGTACAAACCCTTTAATTAAAGTCTTCTTGATATAGTGATTAATAGTTAATGTTTGATAAGCAAAATATAGGGACAGAGAATTATGTAGGTTAAGGGGATTACTAATGGCACTATAAGCTGCAGTTCACGGGATGTAAAACATGCCACGCCCTGACCGTTCATTTGAACTATCGCACATACAGAATGAGTCAATATGTTTGGAACGGATCTTAATTTTGACAGTATTTACTAAATAATTAATAGTTATTAATAAAGTGCGTTTCTAGTTGTTTTAGCAAGGATTGATTATTTACAACTGATTATTAATTGACGGTATCAGAAAATCATATATCATGGTCAATTTTTTAAATATATTTATTTTTCTAATGCATATGGACTGACCCATATAAAGTCACAGGGTTATATCTTAACTATTTAACTTTTAATTTATTTATTGATATACCTAAGAAACTCACGTTAACAAAGAAAATACATATATAAACTTGATTACTAAAGTTAATGGATGCTAGTATAATAAAATCATCATTAGGTATTTAAATACAGAAAGAAATTATAACAACCAAATGTTAATTTTCCTAAACTATAAGCTGGAAATTTGTTTAAAAAAGTAAATATGCTTAATTATTTTGAAAAAAACAACTTTAATTGGAATCAAACTAATTCTGCCTTTTCTTATGAAATCTATGTCTTTTAGTGTCAAATGTAGGTGTTGACTGTTGTGCAATTCACACAACCTCTAGTTGCCATAGCCAATTTAGAAAAACCAACAACAAAAAAGCACAACCGAGGATACACGATTAGTTTCCCGCGCTAATACAGGAACTTGCTTAGACGAGTGAGTATAAGTTTAGTAATCCTTGTTACCCGTAACGTTGGGGGGTCCCAACGGTCGTAGAAATAAATAAACTACAGTGTTACAGCTAACAAAATAATAGTACACAGCTAAGAGAAGATGTACTGGAGTGGTGAAGTTTCAGAAGTAGACCCACCCTACAACTAGGGTACTCTGAATAGTGTCTTGACGATGTCTCCAGCAACTAGGAAATTTCGTTGAAGCAACTAAGGGATGGTGTAGAGTCTTCTCTGTCGCAAATAAACCGGAAAACTTTAAGGTGAAAAGTTTTTTCTCAACTAAAAAAATTCTCGTTTGCATTGAAAGGAAAATTGGTGTGGGTTCATTCCCCGTGAAAAGACAGGCCGCTATAGAGTCTTTCGGACTCCGCTCAGGAGTTCTAAGCTGCTCTTCAGCCATGAAAGAATAGTAAACATGAGTTAAAATAAGAAATTTGGATAACTCAGGGCCTCCCGAAGGAAAGGCGAACGCGTTAACCGCGGAGCCACCTGTAGTATAGAGTTTTTAAGATTGTAAAAGTTAGTTAGGTACCTAGGAGATAGGTGAGGAGTTAGACGTGTTTTGAAAATGACAGTAATCGATAAGTTTGTGTAATCTTATTTTGAAGTGTTAAATAAATATATACTCTCTTTATAGAGCGTTCTTATATACTACAATTTGGCGACGAGCGGGTTTTTCGTGCTACAAGACGTGAATGTGCGAAACACGGAAAAAAACATAACTTTCAAAAAGAATCATGTCGGATTTCAATTTTAACGAACCTTTACCGTTCGATCCACATTCAGATCCTACTTCGATGGACCAGAGGTGGACTAAGTGGCTAAAGAAATTCGAAATATATGTTGTAGCAGCGGATATAACCAACGATATCAGAAAAAAAGCAGTGTTACTCAACCTAGCAGGGGGAGATGTAGCAGAAATTTTTGATTACTTGCCCAATGCAGGCACCATGTATCAAGAAGCAACAGCTGTACTGAACCAACACTTTAAACCAAAGAAGAACACATTGTTTGAAATTTATAAATTTCGGCAGGCCAAACAAGAACACACCGAAACTTTGAACGAGTTTTATGCACGATTAAGGAGCCTAAGCGCAACATGTGAATTCCCAGTGGCGGATAACGAAATCAAAATCCAAATCCTAGTAGGAACAACCTCAGAAAGCCTCAGGAAGAAAATATTGAAAGAAGCAACAATAACACTCAATGACATCTTGGAATTTGTTCGTGCTGAGGAAGTAATTGAAGAACAGGCTGCAGTACTAGCAAAAAAGAAGGAAGTGATGAAGCTTAAATCCTCAAAACCAGAAACCTATCATCAACAGAAGTCATCAAAACCTAACTCATACAAAACATCAAACAAGAAGTGCCAGAATTGTGGTGGCAGTTATTGACCTCAGAACGGGTTATCAACATGTCCTGCACGTGGACAACTATGTTTCAAATGTGGGAGATCAAACCATTTTGCGAGTGTGTGCAAGCAAAAGCCAACCCACTGGAACAAAAACAAGCAAATAAAAATAGTAACAGAACAACCCAACAGTGATAACGATAAGGGGTTACATTCCGCATAAATGAGGTAAATTCTAACGGTTTTTACCGGTCTCGAAAGTGAGCGAATTTGAACCTAATTGACAAACTTAGACCGTTAGAGTATCAAACTGAACAAATAGAGGGCGTACCTTTAGTCAGCATACATGTAGGCTTGGCTAATTCAAATTATGTGAAATTTTAGATTTAATTCATTTTCATTCAATATGTGAAATGGTTACATCCTCATCTTACCTTTAAACACGCACCACCATTCTTGATCTACCGCTACGCTATAATATCATTGATTACCTGTAATGCTGGTAGTTCACAATCCTGTAATAGTTCTAATTGCTTTCTAACCTAACCTAAACATTTCTAATTTACACCTTTGTTGTAATTTATAATTGATAACAATAGTTATTTTCTCTATTAAAAGAAAACGGTCAGCGTTTAGAAAAATTACAGTTTATAAAAGTTATCTTACTTAAACATAAATTTTTATTTTTGGACCAAGCAGTGCAGCCATTAACGTTTATCCTTTCCCAATTTGTGAATAAAAAAATGAAACAGTTTTGTAGAATCTGCCTAAACGCGATAACTGATTTAAATTTTGTGGATATGAAGATTAGTGAACCATCACAAATTAAAATACAGCTTTCAATTTGCGTTCCGGAAATGGTATTAATAATTTCTAACCCAACTAATTCATTAATTTTTATTGTTTTTTTTAGGTCCTTGATTTAGTGAAAGATCCAAGTTTCTGCAAATTTTGTGTGAAGGCTTTGCATTCTGCATATAATTTTAAAAATTTGTGTTTAAAGACGGAGCAACATATTCAAAATTACAGTCGTAAACTTTTACATAGTAAAAGCATTGAAATTGAGGATTTATTACATGATTTACAGCAGTGTACAAGAAATAGTGTATGTGAAATTAACGAAGGCTTTGCAGCATCACCGACCATGAATCTATTGTTATCGGATGATGAAAATCTTGGAGGCGGCCAGAATTTCAATACTGAAAGCAATATGAGTCAACGTCCAATAACATTGCCAGTAGATGCGTCCAACATAATCAATGCTATAAACGTTGTCGCAAATGATTTCACTAAACCTGTTGTACAAGTTTCTGCAGATGAATTAAACAATTTACTAGACGATGATAAACTTGAGAATGTGCAAATTCAACCTCAAGTGTTCAAACAGAAGAGTGAAAATGAATGTGAAGATATTACAATAAAAGAAGAGGATATTGCCTTACCAAAACTGGAATCGTCGTCATATGAAGGCTTTGAGGATAACTTATTGGAAGATGTAGAAAGTGAAGATAACACGCCTGATGTGAAGAGTATCAATAATGAGATTGAAATTCTTCAAACTCACATGCAAACGCAAAGTTGTTTTGTGAAACTTACAAGGCTTCCTGATGATATTGTGCATAAATTCACAAGTAGAACTAAATATTATTTAAAAAAACATGAACTGATTCAGGAAAGAAAATTTCTTTATTGTGCTTCATGTAACTTCCATACTGTACATAGAAATTCATTAATACTGCACATACGAACTCACAGTGGTAAAAAGCCATTCGCTTGTAATGTGTGTACTTATCGCTGTTCATCTAAGTCACAGTTGAAGCACCATCTACAAACTCACAGTGGTGAAAAGCCATTTGCTTGTAATGTGTGTACTTATCGATCTACATATAAGTCAAATTTACAGATGCACCTACAAACTCACAGTCGTGAAAAACCATTTGCTTGTAATGTGTGTAATTATCGCTGTTTACAAAAGTCACAGTTGAAGTACCACCTACAAACTCACAGTGGTGAAAAGCCATTTGCTTGTAATGTGTGTAATTATTGCTGTTCATCTAAGTCACAGTTGAAGCGCCACCTACAAACTCACAGTGGTGAAAAGCCATTCGCTTGTCATGTGTGTACTTATCGATCTACATATAAGTCAAATTTACAGATGCACCTACAAACTCACAGTGGTGAAAAGCCATTTGCTTGTAATGTGTGTACTTATCGATCTATACATAAGTCAAGTTTACAGATCCACCTACGAACTCATAGTCGTGAAAAACCATTTGCTTGTAATGTGTGTAATTATTGCTGTTCATCTAAGTCACAGTTGAAGCGCCACCTACAAACTCACAGTGGTGAAAAACCATTTGCTTGTAATGTGTGTACTTATCGATCTAGATATAAGTCAAATTTACAGACGCACCTACGAACTCACAGTCGTGAAAAACCATTTGCTTGTAATGTGTGTAATTATTGCTGTTCATCTAAGTCACAGTTGAAGCGCCACCTACAAACTCACAGTGGTGAAAAGCCATTCGCTTGTAATGTGTGTACTTATCGATCTACATATAAGTCAAATTTACAGATGCACCTACGAACTCATAGTCGTGAAAAACCATTTGCTTGTAATGTGTGTAATTATTGCTGTTCATCTAAGTCACAGTTGAAGCACCACCTACAAACTCACACTGGCGAAAGGCCATTTGCTTGTAATGTGTGTACTTATCGATCTACATATAAGTCAAATTTGCAGATGCACCTACGAACTCACAGTGGTGACAAACCATTTGCTTGTAATGTGTGTAATTATTGCTGTTCATCTAAGTCACAGTTGAAGCGCCACCTACAAACTCACAGTGGTGAAAAGCCATTCGCTTGTCATGTGTGTACTTATCGATCTACATATAAGTCACATTTACAGATGCACCTACGAACTCATAGTCGTGAAAAACCATTTGCTTGTAATGTGTGTAATTATTGCTGTTCATCTAAGTCACAGTTGAAGCACCACCTACAAACTCACACTGGTGAAAGGCCATTTGCTTGTAATGTGTGTACCTTTCGCTCATCATATAAGTCAAGTTTACGAAAGCACCAGCAAACACACTGATGAAAAAACATTTGCTTGTAATACGTGTAACTCATCTTTTTCATAAGAGGTTACGTTAAGGTGTCACATGAAAAAACATCAAACTCCTACCCTTGTAGCTATCACAGTAGATACAAAAAAGAGTTAGATTCATGTAAATTATCACAGTGCAAACAAAGTATACGCTTGTTCCACTTGCAAATGCATTGCTCTTCTAAATTTTGTTTAACATATGATGTTAAAACTAACTTAATACAAGTACAAGTAGCTTACGAATTAAGCATCTACCATTGTCTCTATGTTTTCTTGTTGCCTAGCTTGTAGTTTAATACTGTACTACTTAGTAACTTGTGAGTTGTAGGTATATTTGTATGATATTTAATAAAATAAAAAGTATAGTTTCTTTCTTCTTTATTAGTCCTCTCGTTTGGAACAGTGATTGTATGCGTTTAATAAAATTAACTATGCCAGGTATGAATGTATATAAATGAAAATTACTTTACACGGCAGTGCTCAAAAATTTAAGTTTTCTAACTAGTATAATTGATAGCATAAGCCAAAGACCTAACAGGACTCGTAAAATATTTTTCTTACAAAAGCATCCAATAGAAGCGCAATTAAGTACAAAATCTATCCAATGAAAATGACAAAATTAATTTTTCAACTTCACTGTTTTATGGAAATTTTTTATGTAACTATCTAAACTTTGTACATAATTAAAAAAAGAAAATTCTTACTATAAATAAAAGTGATGACTATTGTTGCAAAAATAAATTAGGAAATAAATATTTTTCGTTAGTAATAGGTAATACTGCAGTTAAATGTTCAACATGATTCAAAAATCCTCAATTTACCTCAGTGGCGGCTCGCAGTTTGCTTGAGAGGTCATTTTCAAATATTTTTCAATAAAATATACTCTAATTTTAGGTAAACTTATATTTGAAAGCTATCATTATTAGTTCATTAAAACTATGAATGTGTTTAGTTAACGATTTTTCCGTCGCCTGCGTTGATTTGCAAAAAGTGACGTTTCACTACGCCCTCAGCTTTCACAAATTAACGCATGAGACGGATTTTTCTATGTTTAACATAGCTAACGCATATAACAATTGTTGTTCCACAGTTTAACACTCTCAGAAAAAGTCCGACAAAGATGATTGTTTTATAAATAAAATGTAGTTTTGCAACAAAAAAATTGAACAAATATTTGAATATTGTCAAAAAAAAAATTGAAGTATACAGTCGTATGCAGCATTTTCTTCCGATTCCAAATATATAAAAATATACAGAGTGTTGTATTTAAAATAAGAAAGTTATGGTCACTTCCGGCAAAACCGGAAGTGGTAAAAAATTGCTAATACCATTAAATAATTAAATTTTATGAATATATTACCCACACCAAATCTCATTGGCTTATCATAATAAATTAAGAAAACAGGGAGGGGCGAATCATGTTTTGTTTCCACCCGGTATATTTACTACCTGTAAAACAGTTGAACGTCAGCATACATTTCAAGCTACTTCTCTATCTGCAGTGTATTATTTTGGGGATATCTATCCAACAAATGTTCAGTCTCTCCAATTTCTAAGAGATTATGTAATTGCAAAGTTTAAGAAATGTGCAAAAAATTACGAAAGATAAGATTATGAGGTATTAAAGTTTTTTCTAAACTTTTATTGGGAAAATGGGTACATTACTATCGTAGTGTTACGAAATTTACAGAAAATTTCCATCGTGGCTTGAGAAAGATTTGGTATTAGTATGTGAAGGAAGTGCTTCCTGCAGACGTTGCCGTGAGCGTACATTGAAAGATTTTAATGAAAGCAGCAGCAAGACCAAGTCTTTTGCTATATACAAATAAGTTTCAGAAAGTTACGTAAGAGAGCTGCTGCATCTCTTCTAAAGGTAGCCACCGAAACCTCACCTGCTCGAGCTTAAAAAATAAATAAATTTCATTTCATTTCATTTATTTTCACAGCCATAACAACAAATAAGTACATAAGTACATGTTACAGGCATAGTCATAACACAGAATATAAAAAGAAAAACAAAGTACAAACATTTAAGTTACAAACGACTATCAAAGTATTCAGCTATCGAGTAAAAACATTTATTTACCAGAAACTTTCTAAGTTTGCTTTTAAAAGATACGATAGTATTGCACATCTTTACTTCGCCAGGAAGATGGTTAAATATTTTAGTGCACGAATAAATAGGCCCTTTCTCATATAAAGTCAAGCCATGTTTAGCCAGAATTAAATTATTCTTATTCCTAGTGTTATACACGTGAATATTACAGTGCTGAGTAAATTTAAATCGGTTATGAAAAACATATACGCAACACTTATAAATATATAAAGACACAAATGTTAATATTCCATGTTTAACAAATACTGGCCGACATGACTCAAGATAACCAAGATTAAATATCAGTCTAATGATTCTTTTTTGATTAATTAATACACGTAAATTATCTACAGAGTTACCCCAAATAATCACATTGAGAGCCATGTGTGTGTATGCTAAGGAATAGTAAACACTAAGAGGTCCATTAGCAGATAAGCTTGTTTTCAAAGTTCTCAATGCAAAATATGCTCTATTCAGCTTTTTACACACCCCATCAACATGAGAGGTCCAAGTCAATTTGTGATCAATTGTTAGCCCTAGAAGTTTGGTTGATTCTTGAGTGGCTATTTTACAACCTTCAATATTAACAGTTAAAGGAAAAACCTGCTTACGCTTATGAAAAACCAAAACTACAGTTTTATTACTATTCACAATTAGATTATTTTTGCTGCACCAAATTTTAAATTGTTTCATAATTGACTCAGCCTTTTCGAAATTAATTCCTCAGAATCATGTGCCGAGACCCCCACTGTTGTGTCATCGGCATAACTTATCAAACATTCACTCTTCAAATGCATCTTTAAATCATTAACAAACAACACAAACAGTAGGGGTCCCAACACAGACCCCTGAGGCACACCACGCTGTGTATTAAATTTTTGAGATGTAACACCTGCCATCTGAACACATATTTTCCTGTCTTTTACATACGACAGTATCCAGTTATTAAGTACTCCTCTTATACCCAATCTATTTAATTTCTCTCCAAGAAAATCATGGCTTATTGAATCGAAAGCGCATGATAAATCGAAGAATATACCTGCGACGATCATGCCCCTATCCAACGCTTTTGTTACATATTCAACAAAATCGAAACACGCAGTTTCCACTAATAAAGCATACCAATCTTCATTGCAAAATACTAAAACTCAGTTTTCAGCCGAAGCAACTTTAGCATTAATTATAGACCTAAATGTGAGTAAGTATCAGTATATTATATTACTCTCTGCAAACGAACGAAAGAAAATAAAGTGAATATTTATCCGTCTTATAACTCGCTCAAGAAAGCAAAACAAGAGTGCTAACAGCTAGAAGAAGGCAGCATAGTTAATTATGGAGACATCTTTGCAAATTCTGTTCTGCTCGTTGCTTGTCGGGAATGAAATAAAGCACCTCCCATGCTGGATCTACCGCTACGCTATAACATCATTGATTACTATTACGCAGGTAGTTCACAATCCTGTAACAGTTCTAATTACTAAGCTAACCTAAACATTTCTAATTTACACCTTTACATTAAAATTTATAATTGCTAACAATAGCTCTTTTTTCTCCATTAAAAGAAAGGTCAGCATTAAGAAAAATTACCGTTTATAAAAGGTATCTTAGGTATCTACTTAAAATTTGCTTCTTTTGCGAATTTAATGCGATTATTTGTATAAAACATACACACTGGCATCCATGGAAGGTTGCAATTAGGTAGTCAAAATAGTATTGCTTACATATTATGTATGTAGATAAAAAACGCTGAAAAAACAAAAACATTAAAACAACAAGAACTGATTATAACATCACTTCTGCAATAGAAAATTATGGAACAGTTTTAATCGACAAATAGGAAAAGTAGTAGCGGGTGTATCCTAGCTACAAAAATGTGAGAATAGAAGATTGCATTAATTAGAAAATAATATAATAATTAAGATATTCTTATTATCCAACTACATGATTATTTATGAGTTTTCAAATGCTTCCACAAACTACGGTTATACTTAAACCTATAATTACATATAGTACATTGAAAAGGTTTATCTTGTGTATGTGTTTTGATATGTTGCTGTAGGTTACTTTTACGTATACACCTATATTCACATACATGGCAATCAAAAGGTTTTTCACCTGTATGTATTTTGAAGTGATGTTGCAGCTGAATGTTTCGTATACATTTATAATCGCATATACTGCATTTGAAAAGTTTCTCTCCTGTATGTCTTTTGATATGTACCTCTAACTCGCCCTTTTCTTTACACTTATAACTACATACGTCGCATTCGAATGGTTTTTCTCCTGTATGTGTTTTTGTATGTCGTTTTAGGTTACTACTGTCTATACATTTATAGTCACATATATTGCATTTGAAAGGTTTGTCGTCTGTATGCCTTTTCATATGACGTTGTAGGTTACTGTTTCGTATACATTTATAACCACATTCATTGCATTGAAACGATTTTGCTTTACTATGTTTATGTTGCTTGAAATTATTCTTGGATGCAAATTTAGTACTGCATACTTGAGTAAATGATTTTGCTGTTTCATCCATAAGACACTCTTCGATTTCATTTTTTATTTGCAAATCCTCGCTCAGCAATGGTTCAAGCTTGTAGGTATCATCATCATTACTAGTCTTAATATCAAATTTCAAGTCAGGAAGTTCTGATTTTACATCCAACGATTGAATGCTGGTATCTTCGTCTTTCACTGTAATTATTTAATAATTGCTTTAATAAAGACAGTTTAGCTTAAATGTCCATTTAAAGGAGGTGCTCAAAACTATATTATTTAATTATTACGGGAAATTTCAATAAAACAGTTAGTAATGGAGTTTCAGGTAGAAGAAAAATATAAATATAAAATAATTAGGAAAACAAAACTGAGTATCGAACAACTGAGGTCTAGGCTGCAATAAGAAAAGTAGCTAGAGAAGAAAAAAGTAATGGCAAGAACATCCGAGCAGGTTACAGTAAAATTGACATAAAGGGCAAAGTACGAATGGGAAATCAATTTCTATTTAAAAAATTAATAAGGGGAAACATACTAGAATTCAAAGCTATAACGTACACGTCCCGTCATAGCTTTGTATATGGAAATGGAGATATTACAAATTTCTAATTTCTTAGTGGAAATATTTATAGTTTGTTGTATTAAATGCTTTTATTACTAATGGGGGATGAAATTTTGTACATATTAAAAACTGAAACAAGATTATTTTTTTTAAATGTACCTACTAAAAATAAGCAACTAAAATAAGGTCAAGCCAAATATCCAGAATTTTATCACCCCAATTATTAGGGGTTATGAACTGACATTTTTCAGTCCTATTCAATTTTGCTGGGCCTAATTTTAGTTGCTTATTTTTAGTAGGTACATTTTAAAAAAGTAATCTCGCGTTTCAGTTTTACATTTACAGAATTTCATCCTTCCATTAGGAGTATGTATTTTGATGCGGATATTAAAAAAATACAAAAAGTTACAGATCATCCCATTTAAAATTTTTTGTAATTAAATTAACAAAAGCCATACAACAAACGAAAAACTCAAAGCATCCGGTGTTGATCATACCAGCGCGGGTGTTAAACCTATACACTCTATCCTCCGTAAGCTTCTTATTTGTAAAGATTCATTGTCGCATTACTCAAAGAAAAGGACTCCAGTTAAAATAAAAAATTTACTTACAAAAATGTGGAAACTGGCGTAAAATAAGTCGTGTTAAGTGGAGTGAGTAAAATCTTTCATAAAATTGTATTAAATAAGGAAATAGAAGCATTAGATAAAGACATTCGCCAGGAACAAAACAATTCCAAATGTGTGCTGACAACATTAACAACTTGAGCAATCCATGGAGTACCACCACGCTTACCTGTTTTATTTATAAATTATAAAAAGACGCTGGGAAATGTTACACACCCCATACACTACATTACCTGCACAGCAAGCACAACCACGAATGTATTTACCTGTTTCAAGTAAAAATTCGCTTTTTCATTTGCCGAGTTCGAAACAAAACTTAAATAACTTTTATTCTTATAACTCTGAATTTATCTTCAAAAACAGATGTGATCTTAACAAAACAAACAAAATAAAAAGTTTTTCCGTTTTCACGTTACGTCATTTTGAAATTTTGTTTTTAAATCTTTTCGTTTTTCAAATAAGACACATATTTTTAAACATGTCATTAAAAAGAGGATTTTTTCTTTTTCATATGATGTATCATTTTTATTGGCTTACATAAGAAATTCTTCAAAATAAAGCAATTTTTGTGAACATCCTTAAAAATAACCAACTGAAAATTAAAATCGTAAATATTATTATCAATAATATTTTGTTTCAAATAATCTTATTAAAATCCATTCATTAAAATCACTTATAAAGGGTGGGCCAAAAATTTCTATAACAAAACAAAAATGGAGATAATTGTTAAAATGTACGTGGTATTGCATTGCGTTTTTTTTTAAACACAAAGTTAAAAACCTCATTTAATAAAATAAAAAAAACTCAATGCAATATCACATATATTGCTAAACATGTGCAATAGGAGATTGCTCCATGCTGCTTGCTTGTATCACCAGATTCTCGTTTTTCGATTACCATCTTAATATCTATCTAATAAAACTCAATTTTGCACAGGTGTTCATAATTTAAATATTCAATTTAAGGGTACGCTGACTCTGCCGCTGCATAAAACTGAATTTTAGAAACATAGTTTTTCTTATCAATAACGAAAGTTTATAATAGTGTGACTATCTTGTTTAACAGTGTACCCTTCAATAAATTCAAATCCAAACTTTAAAATTTTAAAATACATTTTTATTACCTATAAATTAGTTTTTTGTAAACATGTCTGCATAATTTAAAATTCTCAATGTAACTCCATTTTTGTATAAATCTAGACATTCCATAGTTGAGTGGTCTTTTGGCTTAGCTAGTGCCATTACAATTTATAGAAGCAAATATAAATTAATTTTCTAAAAGTTACATATAGTAATGTCCTTACCTATTTTTCGGTTGAAACAGGGGATATCTGTGCGGTTGTGCTTACTATCTAAGGAACATAGTGCACGAACCTCATGCACATCTACCAAAATTACTACACAACCAGTTACTGGGTTCAAAGCCTGAGGGCCTGATGAGCACCTAACACCACTTAACCCTATAAGCACAGTAAGGACCATTATTTTAAGGAAAACCCAAGGTATTCTTCATAGCGAAACCAACACAAAAGATACAAGGATACATGAGCAAACACGGTCGCTGCAGTTGTAGAACAAGCAAAAATTATAATACACAACGAATCAAGTATTCAAGAAGGTGACAGCTTTAACAGTTTTCAAAGTTCAAAAAAATCTACAAATTTGGTAGCAGAAGAGAGAGAAACCAGCAGTTACTCGTTGTAATATAATTGATGGATGCCTGGTAAATGCATATAACACAAAATATTCCGATTTTGAAACTCTGGTTGTTAAAATAATGTTATGTTAAAATATTATTTTACTCCCGACTCCAGTTACTCTAACTAGCAAGGTAGCATTCTTTATTTAAGCTTCAAAAAATGGATTATGTTCACAGGGAACAGTGGAATAATCGTTTGGTATTATAAGAATTATGCAAAATTTTAGTCAACAGTTTAGTCCGCTGAATGCAATATCATTATAATACAATCTGTGATTACAATTTCCTTTTTTAATGACTTACCAACAGCATATTCGACAAGGTCACCCTGTGCATGCCCCTCCAACAGCAAAAATTCTTTTTTGATATCATTTAGATGGGGAACATCTGATGTGGATTCGACAACGGCAGCTAACAAAATTTCACTCTTGACTTCAAGTTTTACTTCTTTCTCCATCTTCTACTTCCAATTACTACCGGTATTGTATACTTTCTAAAAATAACATTTAAAATTTGTTTATGCATGTTTAGAGTACCTACTATAAGTATGACTTACAAAGCACAATTTCACAGCTTTTTTTGACTGCAATATAAACCTTTCAATTAAGACTTCTTGACATTGTGGTTAATAGTTAATACATTTATTATAAGCATAGTATTCAGACTGATATTTTTGTAGGTTAAGAGAAGTTCCATTACCAATGTGAGCACTACTTCACCACATGACCCGACTATTTATTTGAACTACCGTACATACAGGATGAGTCACTGGATGGACTTATATATAACTGCATCTTTCACTGAACTATACTTATACTGGAACGCGCACTGGCGGTCTCTGCCATAGAAAAGAAGCGAGCCGGGAGAGATAGCGCGCAAGGATCATTCCTGTCCTTTTCGTACCGCTCCGTGAGTTCCTTTTCAAACGTTTCGACATGACAATCGACTGCTCTACGCATGCGCATACTCTCGAGAGTAGGACAGAGATGATCCTTGCGGCCTTCTCTCTCGGATCGGGCTGGCGGGCCGCGCACGTTCAGTATAAGAATAGTTCAGTGGCATTTTTATGTGATATCTTTTGTTATCCAACGTCAACCTCCGCACGCCCAACCACCTTGACTTAATTTTTCTAAACAGCGATCTATCCTTTGTGTGGGCTCCTTAAAAAGCTTGCAAATAACAGCATTTATATTTACTATCATAAATGAACTGAGATGTTTGGTTTTCAAGTTACAGCGATTGAAAACAGGTTAGAGAGAACAGGTTTTATTAACTTTTCAAAAAAATAATCTATTATTTAGTAATTTTGGCATGCAGAAAGTATATTATTGCAGGCCAATAATTTAGAAACCAAAATTGTTTTAATAGTACTGCTTGGGGATGTATTCTTCTGTATAAATACGTGCCGTTTCGATTATTATTATTATTATCGTTTTGTTGTGACACTTAAATGACTCGCCCTGTATGTGTTTTCATATGATCTTTTAAGCCACCCTTCCTTTTACAACTATAACCTCATACATTGCATTCAAAATATTTTGCACCTGTATGTGTTTTGAAGTGATGTTGCAGCTGGCTGTTTCGTATACATTTATAATCACACATACTGCATTCTAAATGTTTTTCTCCTGTATGTGTATTTGTATGTCGTTGTAACTCACATTTTTGTATGCACTTATAATCAGATACGTTGCATTTGAAAGGTTTGTCTTGTATATGTATTTTCATATGACGTTGTAGGTCACCACTTCGTATAGATTTATAATCACTGAAACGGTTTTTCACCTGTATGTGTTTTAAAGTGTTGTTGTAGCGCACTTTGTATACATTTGTAATCACATGCACCGCGTTTGAAAGGTTTCTCGCCCGTATGTGTTTTAATATGTTTGTTGAGGTTAGTTTTCCATAAACATTTATAATCACATAAATTGCATTGAAAAGGCTTTATTTTAGTATGGTTATTTAAATGCTGCTGTAAGTTCCTCTTAAATTTATATTTACTGTTGTATAAACTAATAAAAATAAAAAGGTTTAACTTGAGTAGACGCAACGGTGGAAAGCGAGCGTTGCTTCTCTATGTACTTTAAAAAGAAAAAAACATTTTTTCGTAACACGATAGGGCAAGAAAGGTTAAGTGCGTTAGCTATGTTAAGCATCGAAAAATCGTTAATTAATAACATTGACAATTTTAATGAACTACTGATAGATCATTTTTCCAAGGCGAAGGAGCGAAGGATCGACTTGAAATATAAGTCTACCTAAAATTTGGCTGGGTAAGTACATTTTTATCAAAAAATGTTTCAAAATGACCCCCCAGTACGCCACACCACGAGCCGCCACTGCTTACAGGATCAATATTTGAGCAAATAACTTAATAATAAAACGTTGGAATAATATCAACGTAATAACTTACCTGTTTCGTATAGTTGTTCTTCTGTTAGTTACGGTTTACATATGAAGATCTAAAAAAAAATGTTTAAGTATTTGACAAGAAACTTTTTTATAACGCCCCGTACACATATATAACCTGAACTAATACCATAACCTCACAATTCTGAAGGTACTGTTATTTAATATTCAGAATTTATCACTGTGCCAAATATTAGAAATATTAAATCGTTTATTACATGTAAGCAACTATGTTATGTATTTGAATAGAGGTGACATGATTAACAAATATTTAGATTTTTAGCAATGTGAAGGGTGTAAATGAAAGAATATTTTTGAAAAAGCTGGCCGCCTTTCTTAAATGGACATTAAAATAGAACCCGAATTTGATAAAATAGAACCTGTTGTTACTTCAACTTACAAATATCATAATGAAGTTTATAATGGCATGAAATGTACCAACACAGTGAACATCGCCAAAGAACTGAATGATAACGTTGCATCGATCACGAGTAACTCAACGATTGTTAAACACGAAGTAAACGAATTTAGTGCTCATTCTATAATAAATATCAAACAGGAAGAAATTGACATCAAAGAAGAGACAGAAAATGTAAATGAAACATTAAAAGGTACAGATTCAATACAAAAAAACGGCTGCGATGATAAATTAGTGGAGACTAACATAACAAAGGGCTTTGAATGTCATGTTTGTAATCGCACGTTTTCAAAAAGAAGAAATTTGAGTAACCACTTAAAAATACATGCAGAAAAAAAGCAATTTTCTTGTATATTTTGTGATTACAAATGTAGTACAAAAACCCATTTGACAGTTCATAATAGAATACACACTGGAGATAAGCCATTTCAGTGTTCGATATGTGACTACAAATGCACCACAAAATCATATTTGACAATCCATAACAGAAAACACACTGGAGATAAGCCATTTCAATGTATGATTTGCGATTACAAATGTAGTACAAAAGCCTACTTGGCAGTTCATAACAGAATACACACTGGAGATAAGCCATTTCATTGTAAGATTTGCGATTATAAATGTAGTATGAAAGCCGGTTTGATAGGTCATAATAGAATACACACTGGAGAAAAGCAATTCCGTTGTACGATTTGTGATTACAAATGTAGTACAAAAGCCAGTTTTACAGGTCATACCAAGATTCACACTGGAGAACAACCATTTCGTTGTTTGATTTGTAATTATAATTTTAGTACAAAATCTAATTTGACACATCATAACAGAATACACACTGGTGAAAAACAATTTCATTGTACGATTTGTGATTATAAGTGTTCCAGAAAATCCAATTTGATAATTCATAATAGAATTCACACTGGAGAAAGGCCATTTCATTGTAAGATTTGTGATTACAAATGTAATACGAAATCCAATTTAACAGATCATAACAGAATACACACCGGAGAAAAGCCTTTTCGTTGTACGATTTGTGATTACACCTGCAGCACTAAGTCCAAGCTAGGTTGTCATTTAAAGACTCACACTGGTGAAAAGCCCTATAACTGCACCTTTTGTGACTATAAATGCCTTGGAAAAAGTCAGTTAAGACGTCATACCACAATTCACACTGGTGAAAAGCCATATAGTTGCACCTTTTGTGATTCCAAGTATAATCACAAATCCCATTTGACGGATCATTTAGGTATTCATACAGGCAATAGGCGATATTGTTGTGCTTCTTGCAGTTATAAAACTAACAGGAAATCATCGTTAATTCAACACTTGAAAACTCATATGACTTCAACGTATTTAGAAAAAGAACCGGATGATGACAACCAGTTAGATAATAAATTTGAAGTTAAATCAGAGCCACTGGAATTTGTAGCTGTCAATAGTATGTAGGAAAAATTATTTATAAGCACTTATTTTGCTACAGTAGTTAATTATATTAAAAATATTGTCGGTAGTTGCTTATGTATTATTACTAGCATGTACGACTTTTACAAATATATTTTTATAAAAGTAAATTATCTGTTTTAAATTGACTCCACTGTCGAAGACAAAAGTTTGAAGCGTACCCTGCTCGAGTAACGGTATGGGGAAAATATCCAAGAAAATATATTCAAAGAAATGATTTTCACAAGAAAAAGTATCTATAGAAAAAATAACGCTACCAACAATATTCTCGTTGTCAGGGAATATTCTTTTGAGAATATTCTCTACGCACAACATTAAACATACTACCTATTAAACTGTGATCTGCAACCTCACCCTTTCTGAAATACAGGGCGTTGAAAACCTTTTCAGTTTAGTTTTTTCTCGCAATTTTGGAAACGACACGAGGTATTCATATGCAAATATGGGGCCGATTGCTACTGGTGAACACCCAATATTGTAGGTGTTTTTGTTGCGATACGACTACCAGCGGCGTAGTTATGAGGGGAGACGGCCCTTTTTTTAAAAAGTGTACATTAGCGAGCTGATTGCATGGAATTTTGTTTATATACTTAAATTCTACATTCCATTTAGGGAAAAAAGGATCTTTCGCATTTTTGCCGCAGACTGCTCGGTTTTCCAGATAATTGACGTTTAGTTTAGGAAGGTTTATTCCATGTGTGAAGCTGCCTGAGTATGATCCAACGCTTGCGTTCGAAAATATGGTGAGCTAAAACAAGGAAGAACAAAGGCACAAAAGTTAACTGTTTTAGAATTTTATTGTACAAACAAAATAATAATACGTTCTATTTAAAAAAATCAAGTTATGACCCATTCGAGTTAGTATTTACTAAGGGTTACCAGAAAAAGTTTGTTTAATCTTGGAAACGAAGGATTGCGCAGATTTTATCAAGGGGGCAAATGTCAAATTTATAGAAAAAAATGGAATAACTTGGCAACGCCGCAACGGAACTTTTAAAAACAAAACATACTCAAAAAGCCAATTAAAAGGCGAATAAAAATATACTCTTGGTCACCTAAAACATTTATTAAGAAAAAATGAGCGACTGTGAGAAAATTATAAAAATAATGTGGAAAATTTTTTTAGTTCTCACAAGCACATGTTCTAACTAAAGGGGTTTTCCTCATTATTATTAAAACATTTTCTGTATTTAAAATAGTAAATGAGATATCGGCCACCGCCACGTTGTTGACTCACCCTGTATATACCTAATTTGGATAAAGTATAGGAATACACCAATTTGGCTTAGGAAAACCGGCTCAATTATTCTATCAAGGAGGCTGCACGGTATTGTTCCTACCACAGATAGTTTTCAGATATGAATCATATGTTAAATATCAAAAAACCTTATTGACAGAAAAGTTAAACTTTGTTAGAATTCTAAACGAATACAGCCTCAATTCTACTTGTAAATATTTCAAGATAATAACCCAGTTGTAGGTAAAAATACAGTTTACGAGTATAGCAGCACCTTTAATTAAAAATAATGTAGATCCAAATGTTTAAAATACCATTTATAGAAACACAACAGAAAGAAGGGCTGTAAGCGCTGGTTTACGTGTCTATAAAATGGCAAATTCTTTAGTGGAATCGCCACAATTGCTGTAATTAATAACATCCGATGTTCCCTCTTATCCACGTAGATTTGTCCTAACTTTTGCCATTCCGACTGCACATACTAATTACATAATCAATTCCCCACTATACAGAATGATGGATATTATAAACTAACTTATGCAGAAACGTCGACATATTGCATACATCTTTATGCCAATTGAAGACTGACATCGTGGAGAGCCTCGACTAAAACTCAGTGTAATAATTTAATAAATTTACTTTTGTTTTTAGTTATTGCTCTCATAAGTGTTTTTTTCTTCCTCTGTGTTTCATGTTTACTACAATTTTTAATATTTGCACGTTTGTGCTGCATGCAAAATTGTATGTTTTATTTGTTGCCTCTTATTGAGCCTGTTGGCAGCATTACTTAATAAACAAATCTGTGAGTAGAAAAAGTTAAACAACTGTAATGATATAGGATATTGCAAAATATAAAAACAATACTAAAAGACTGTTTGTTGAAATGTTTATGTTTATTTAGATACAAACATTTGTTTAGTTGGTTAGTGTTTTTTGCATACAGTAAAAAAGGGAAATATATTTAAAACAACAAAAATAATAACCTATACAACAAACTAGCACTGAACCCGTGGACCTCCATGCTTTTAATGGTAACTCTTTTTTGAAAATAGCCGTGGGGCATCACTTGGATTGCATAGTCTTAGCTGCAGCCATATTCCTCTAGCTGAGACAGGTCAAAGGGATCTCGATTTAATATAGATTATTATTAAAATTTTAATTACTATACGATCATTTAGAAAACTCCTTCACAAAAGTTTATATTTACCATAAATGCACTTAAAAACCATTTATCCTTTTATGATTATGTACATTACTTTAAATTTTTCTCCAACACAAGTTTTAAAATGCTTCTATACTATACTATACTACCCTTATATTAAGATATATCTCTATTATTTTGCTCGTGTATGTGTTTTGATATGTCGTTTTAGCCTACTCTTTTCTGTACATCTATATTCACATATGTTGCATTTGTAAGGTTTTTCTCCTATATGTGTTTTCATATGTTGCTTTAGGTTACTCTTCAGTATACATTTATAGTGGCAAACATAGCATTGAATAGATTTTTCTCCTGTATGTCTTTTGATATGTACTTGTAAATTGCTTTTTGCTGAACACCTATAATTACATACATTGCATTTGTGCGACTTTACTCCTGTATGCGCTTTCATATGCTGTTTCAGGTTACTCTTTAGTATACATTTATAATCACATATGCTGCATTTGTGAGATTTTTCTCCTGTATGTGTTTTTATATGTCGTAGTAAGTCACTTTTCCATATACAACTATAACCACATGCACGGCATTTGAGAGGTTTTTTTCCCGTATGTGCTTTCATATGCTGCTGAAAGTTCTTCTTGAATTCAAATTTACTACTGGATAAACCACAGTAATGATATTTAACTTGATTAGACATATTCACTTTTTGATCTGCAATACTCTCTTTAGCTTCATTTTTCATATGCAACTCCTCACTCGGTAATGGCGGAAACTTGTAAATATCATCATTGCCACTCACCATACATTTCAGATCAAGAACTTCTGATTTTGCTTGAAAGCACAACAATTAAATGCTGGTGTTTTCATGTTTTACTGTAATTATTTAACACTAAATTAACTAAAATTAGATCACATAAATGATCACCAATATTGCACCTAACTGTAAGTACTCACGTACAGGGTGTATACGCTACTAATTCGACGTTTGGTTATATTTTCTATTGTTAACAACTTACCAACAGCCTGCTCCACCAAACTTCCATATGAATATGGTACAGAGAGTGGAACTTCTTCCTGGATTTTATTTAAATGAGCTACATCTGATGTGGGATCGACAACAGCAGATAAGAAGGCGTCACTTGTAAATTCACGTTTTACATATTCATCCACCTTCAATTCTAAACTCGTACCAGTATATACACTTCCTAAAACGTTTAAAATTTATTACACCCTGTGCATTATGATAAACACCAAAATTAAAGCCGTCGACAAAAATTTTCCTACATGGGCGACTTTGTCATTACTAGACAAAACCTGTAGTTACAATTTTCAGGTTCTAATCACTTAAGAAAAACATGCTCCAACACCAATCCACCGTATATAGTACATTGAAAAGGTTTATCTTGTGTATGTGTTTTGATATGTTGCTGTAGGTTACTTTTACGTATACACCTATATTCACATACGTGGCAATCAAAAGGTTTTTCACCTGTATGTGTTTTGAAGTAACCTTGCAGCTGAATGTTTCGTATACATTTATAATCGCATATACTGCATTTGAAAAGTTTCTCTCCTGTATGTCTTTTGATATGTACCTCTAACTCGCCCTTTTCTTTACACTTATAACTACATACGTCACATTCGAATGGTTTTTCTCCTGTATGTGTTTTTGTATGTTGTTTTAGGTTACTACTGTCTATACATTTATAGTCACATATATTGCATTTGAAAGGTTTGTCGTCTGTATGCCTTTTCATATGATGTTGTAGGTTACTGTTTCGTATACATTTATAACCACATTCGTTGCATTGAAACGATTTTGGTTTACTACGTTTATGTTGCTTGAAATTATTCTTGGATGCAAATTTAGTACTGCATAGGTACTTGAAATGATTTTGCTGTTTCATCGATAAGACACTCTTCGATTTTATTGTCTCCTGAATGTGTTCTGATATGTTGTTGTAGCACACCTTTGTGTATACATTTATAACCACATTCATTGCATTGAAAAGACTTTGCTTTACTATGTTTATGTTGCTTAAAATTCTTCTTGGATGCAAATTTAATATTGCACGCTTGAGTAGACGATTTAGTTGTTTTATCCATAAGACAATCTTTGACTTCATTTTTTATATACAAATTCTCGATCAGCAATGGTTCATGCTTGATGTAGATATCATCGTTACTACCCTTGATACCATAATGTAGATCGGGAAGTTCCAATTTTATTTGGAGGTCCAACGATTGAATGTTGGCATCTTCGTATTTCACTGTAATTAATTAATAATTGCTTTAATGAAATTAGTTTAGCGTAAATGTACATTTAGAGCGAGTGCTCAAAACTATATTATTTAGCTATTATTGGAGATTTAAACAAACCAGTAAGTAATGGAATTTGGAGAGAAAAAAAAATGTAAATATAAAACAATTAAGAAAACAAAACTGAGTAAAAAAGAAACAAAACAACTAGTTGGCAGCGTTAAGTGGTATTATGAGATCAAGAACTTGGATGAGAGGTTCTGTTGCCCAAATATTCGGTATTCGGCCAGTGACCAAAACCACTATTCGGTACATCCGTAATATAAAGTATACCTACTTAGCAATTTCACAGTCTGCTGAATAAAAGTAATCTACAAAAAAGATGTTGTCTGTTTGTCAAATAAAAGTTGTCTGGATAGAGTGAATATGAGTTAGATTAAACTGCATTTTGAAAATCTTAGATATATCATAGTCAATTTGTGATTAGAGAATTGCAAGATAGCTATAAAATTGAAGATATTAACTGTAATACCGATAAGGAAACTGCTGATAATAATATGGTGAATATGCTACCAGCTTAAGAAACATTTTAGAAAAATCTGTTTGTGATCAGTTACACACAGAAAAATGACATACTAGCAATGGTGCAATCTGGATTTACAGTTAAATATAGTTGCCAACTAGCTTGGTAATGCCTATCGAGAGTAATTTATAAAGTAAATATATTACAGTTTTTCTATAACTTCATAGTAATAAAAGAGAAAAAAGTATCCCACACAAAAAAAATAAATCCAATGCAATACAAAATGCAAGCCAAACAGTGAAGAGAAACATAAAAAAAGACAGACGATAACATAAACAAATTAACACAAGAAACACAAACTGCAGCAAACAAAATAAAGAGCAAGTCGTTATACAAAATAATACATAAAATATCAGGAAGACTAGAAACGCAACAGATACACCAATAAAGAGCAAGATTGACAGTTACTGACTTCAATAAAGCAACTGCTACAAAGATGGGAAGAACATTTCGACAAAATCATGGCTCTCAAAAGCAATATGATACTCTTACCAGAAGTTAGAGAGAAGGTAAACCTACAAATATACACAGACAGTCAGTCCAACAAAAGCCATACAACAAATGAAAATGGCAAATCAGTGGGTGTGAGTCAAATTACGGTGGATATGGTAAAACTATACACCCCATCCTTCTCAAACTTGTTATTTCTAAAGATTAATTGTTAAATTACTCAAAAAAAGGACTCTAGTTAAAATAGAAAAAAAAATGTGGAAATTAGCACGGAATAAACCTGCTAGGTGCAGTGAATAACTCCAGCCTACTTCTATTGCTCTATACTGTGATGAAAGTTTACATGGAGGTGGTAGAGCAATACAAGCAGGTATCGGCCTTCTAGTATGAAAGGCTTTTGTTTTCTTTAATACTATTTTTAAGAATGTTTTGTTTTCTTTATGAAAATTTTGTTAAATATATTTTTATAACCTACATAATCAATGCCATTTTTGTACAAATCCAGACATTCCATAGTTGAGTGGTCTGTTGCTTAGCTAGTGCCATTACAATTTATAGAAACACGAATATAAATTAAATTCCTAACAGTCTAATAGAATTGCATGCAATAACGTCGCTACTTAGTTTTAGTTGAACCTTAGCCATTCGTTTTATCGACGCTCAAGCACATCTACCAAAATTACAGTGCAACCTATTTATTGGACACATATTTAGTTGAAGAGACCCGATGAAAACCTCACACCCCTATAAACACGATAAGGATCTTTATTTAAAGGGAAAACCCAAGCGTTTCTCGTACTGAAACCAACACAAAAGAAAGGATACAGGAGGAGTTCACGATTGCTGCAGTTGTAGAGCAGACGAAAATTATAATATGCAATGAGATAAGTAAAGATATTCAAGAAAGAATCGAAAACTCCAGCAGCCTTCAAAATTCAACAAAATCTAAAGATTTGGTAGCAGAAAAAGGAGTACCAGAAACCAGCAGTTACTCGTTGTCATATAATTGATGGATACCGGGTAAAAACATATAACACAAAATATTCTGATTTGGAAAGTCGTTAGTTTTTAAAATAATGTAATGTTAAAATCAAGATGCATGGATAGCTAATATATATATATATTGGTGTTTTCACTTTTTAATATTTACATTGTTTTGCGAGGGACCCACAAATGTATTGCCGCGAGAGGGCAGCAGTGACGGTAGATTTCTCTGACAGCGTCCGTGAATTTTAACCTAATCCTCCTGAAATGTTCTGACAGTTGACGAGACAATTCGATTCCTTCAAAAAGTAAAATAATAACGAATAAAAGCATACTTCGGTGATTTATTAATTAACACACCAATGTAATTCACAAAACTCAATTTAGTAGAAGCTTCAGCTTAGTAAAAAGACAGACTACCAGCAGAAAATTAAAGAGGAGTAAGTACTGTTTTAATTTTAATCAAATATGTATGTAGAATAACAATTAACTAGTAAAAACACAGTTAAGAAGTTGAGAAATACTTAAATTAATTATTTTCAGGCAGTTAAAAGAATTGTACTTCCGATCACTGTTGATAATAATCACAGCATATAAAAATTTCCTTTTGCTGTAATTTAAACAATCAACATCCTTTGTATTTTAGTAGGCAGCTACATGTTACAATGGAAAAAGCTGGTTTAATTTAAAATTACACTAATGCTAAATTAACTACAATTTAGCATACTCTACAATTTCTAAATAGTTAGGTATATCTATTTAATTATGTTTCTCATAATGATTGCAATATTTTTTAGGATTCATAACAACACGAATAAAGGAAAAGTTAAAAGAGCCCCTTTACTTCATTTAAATGAAGTCTGCACAATTTTCGTTTGCCAAAGCAATGGTATACAGTGTGATTCATATGTGGAACGAATTTTCAGGATAGATTCAGAATCTAAATATAATCGAAAGAATTCTCATAAACATGGGCCTGAAAACCCTTCATTATAGGGTTACAGTTTCTTGAAAATAAACCAGGCTAATCACTTTTTGTAGATAACTTTTGCAGTAATTGCACTCAAATTTTAAAATTTCATATGTGAGCATTATTCACGTAATTAGTTATTCATGTATTTGTAATAATTTTGGTTTGAATAAGAACACCAGAGGTGTCTCGTACGGGGGGGGGGGGGGGGTCACGTAATTATATTCTACATATTTTAGATTTTAGCATTTTTTTGAAAAATCTTATTCTCCATACAAAATTGCCCAAAAACATGTTCTCATGTTGAAAATTTCTAAATCTAACAATTTTCGAGATAATATGCTTTTCAAAAATTAAATTGCCATGAAGGTCTAATAAGTGTTTTCTTAATACGATAGAATAGAATACTTTACACAAAACTTTGAGAGTAAATTCTATAAACATGTGTCCATAAAAGCTGCTTATGAAATTAAATCTATGGAAGAGAATACTGTTCCCACTTCTGTAGACTGCAACTTGCCCGGTAATGAAGAGTTTTTGGGCACATATTTATAGGAACTTTTTATTATTTTCAGATTCTTAATCTGTACTGAAAGTACATCCCAACATATTATCAATCATCCTGTGTGCATCGCCACATATAACCACAAAAATATGCGTTGATTCCTCAACTGCAACTGGTATGTCACCATCCCAGTGGCAGAATTACCAGGTCGAGAACCCTGTGTTATGATTACCTTGTCGACGTGCCATCATAGTAGGACAACGACAAATATAATAGTGACTACTTGTTCAGTGAAAGCTGCATTTGTATTTATTCAAAGCGTACAGACATGCAGTCATGTATGGTTATGGTTTAATTATAATTTTTTGCAGACTTGCAAAACGCATTAATTATTTTATAATTTAAAAGATTTTTTTAATGAATTTATGTTTATATCAAGTATATGTTATTGGAATGCTTGTCTAGTGCTTAACCCGGGAGAGGTCGCGCTAATCAAATAGTAGTTAGAGGTCGCTCGGGGTAAACAATGACCCCAATATTAATTATTGATTTAAAATTAAATAAAACCGTGGAATTTGTGTATTAATTTATTTCAAAGAATTATACAAGAATAGTGTATATATTATTAAAATTAAAATTGTTCTTGAACATTCCTCTTGCATTCCTCGCAAATATATTTAACCCGGGAGAGGTCGCGCTAATCAAATAGTAGTTAGAGGTCGCTCGGGGTAAACAATGACCCCAATATTAATTATTGATTTAAAATTAAATAAAACAGTGGAATTTGGCAACGACAAGCGGTTTTTTACATGTGGTTTACAAAGTTCCTCATCAGTTAGCACTTCTTCCATAAATTGTAACAATCGTTTTTGCTCGTTTTCGTATTCCATATTAAAAAAAAATTAAAACACAATGAAAGGTCGCACGGGGTATAAAATGACCCGGTTGCTAAACAAGCGTCTGCCGAAAGAAACAGCTAAATCCAAACTGACTGTTTCACACACCTGACTGTAGAGAACATATGTACAAGAAAATACATTAAGTATGGCGACACCTGCCCACAACCCAGAGAAGTAAATTACAGTTAACTATTACTGGGGTCATAAATTACCCCTAGCGACCTCTCCAGGGTTAACTTAACATGCTAAAAAAGTACTAAATTAGTTAACGTAGATTTTAATGTTTTCATGTTTTTTTACGTATTTTATGTGTTTTAATCCTGGTTTATACAAGCTACCCTTTGATATTTAAATCTTAGGTTTGAGATGAATATTATAGAATGTTTATTGTGATCTGTATAATAGGCAGGAGCCCTTCTGAAATTTTGTAAAATAATCGCTATCCGCACACAAGTAAATAATAAACTTTTGAAGTACTTAAAATACTTGTTTTTATTACTAATTATAATGTTAAAGAGATGCACTATGTCTAGAGTGACTGTCCGCATAGATTTTGTCAATACAGTACAATTTTAATGTATTATTATGTACTGATTTTTGTTTCTGTTCTATTTTTAATGTTTTAAATTACGTTTATCATTTTGTGCTTATGCGGTTTGTATGTTACACAATTATAATATGTGCAGGTAGATGGTACCCTCGTAGGCAACTGTTAACCGAAATGACATTAAAGCACTGCATTAATTCTACGATAAAATTGCGCAGTTACTTCGTTGTCTTCTAATTCGATTACATCTTTATACTTTACTACTGCTATTGCCTACTTTCACTAAATAATTGCAATAAAAATTAGTACTCTATAGTGTTTAAGGAAATATGTAGAGTAAGCAATAAAGTATGATTCATATGGGTCAATTATCAATTTTTTTCATGTTTCTTTTTTTAATTACAATGCCTTACAGTCATCCCATTCTATAACTACATAAACTGTAGCATTCCACCGTGACCCATGCACATAATAAAAATCAAATCGGGCACATCAAATTGCTTTACAGAACCAATTTTGTTTTAGATTTTTTTTTCTTGGTATTTTTGCTTTGCAATAAGCCTTTTGGAGTCTTATCGATGTCAAAACTGAGTGCATTGAAATCTGTTTTTTTCGAATTTCCCAAGAAAATCAAAACCAAGTTTTACCGCCTCCTCGCATTAACAATCGTTTTCCCGAAGTTGAATAACTACAGTGCCCCCCTACAGTGATAATCAGTGTGAAGATATAAATTTTCAGGCTATATTAAATATTAACCTTTTCAATATTGCAATAAATAATGAATTATAGGAAAATATGATCGAGAATAGTTGTCACTATAATGTTCTTATAATTCTTGAGTTATGACAGTATAATATCACAGTATGAACACACTCAGGTTAGAATAGCATTGCGTGCGGATTTCAAATTTGACGCGCAAACGTCTTTTTAGTACTTACTGCGCCATCTCTCCGCAAAACATTTCGTGACGCCCATATCAAACTCGAGTGACAACACCATACCTTCCAGTCATCTTGGTTAAAATAATATGTTACTACCGGCTCCAGTTGCTCTAAAGTAGCAAGGTAGCATTCTTTATTTAAGCTCCAAAAATTGGTTACGTTCACAGGGAATAGGAGAATAATCGTTTGGTATTATAAGAATTTGGCAGACTCAACAATGATGGCTAACGAGATATTACTCTTGACTTCAAGTTTTACTTCTTTCTCCATCTTCTATTTCCAATTACTTCCTAAACCATAAAATAATGAAAACTTACAATAAATTGTAAGTTTAGGATAGCTACTATGAGTATAAATCACTAACAAAGCGAAATGTTACAATTTTTTTAGTCTGCAGTACAAACCCTTTAATTAAAGTCTTCTTGATATAGTGATTAATAGTTAATGTTTGATAAGCAAAATATAGGGACAGAGAATTATGTAGGTTAAGGGGATTACTAATGGCACTATAAGCTGCAGTTCACGGGATGTAAAACATGCCACGCCCTGACCGTTCATTTGAACTATCGCACATACAGAATGAGTCAATATGTTTGGAACGGATCTTAATTTTGACAGTATTTACTAAATAGTTAATAGTTATTAATAAAGTGCGTTTCTAGTTGTTTTAGCAAGGATTGATTATTTACAACTGATTATTAATTGACGGTATCAGAAAATCATATATCATGGTCAATTTTTTAAATATATTTATTTTTCTAATGCATATGGACTGACCCATATAAAGTCACAGGGTTATATCTTAACTATTTAACTTTTAATTTATTTAGTCTTTTAGTGTCAAATGTAGGTGTTGACTGTTGTGCAATTCACACAACCTCTAGTTGCCATAGCCAATTTAGAAAAACCAACAACAAAAAAGCACAACCGAGGATACACGATTAGTTTCCCGCGCTAATACAGGAACTTGCTTAGACGAGTGAGTATAAGTTTAGTAATCCTTGTTACCCGTAACGTTGGGGGGTCCCAACGGTCGTAGAAATAAATAAACTACAGTGTTACAGCTAACAAAATAATAGTACACAGCTAAGAGAAGATGTACTGGAGTGGTGAAGTTTCAGAAGTAGCCCCACCCTACAACTAGGGTACTCTGAACAGTGTCTTGACGATGTCTCCAGCAACTAGGAAATTTCGTTGAAGCAACTAAGGGATGGTGTAGAGTCTTCTCTGTCGCAAATAAACCGGAAAACTTTAAGGTGAAAAGTTTTTTCTCAACTAAAACAATTCTCGTTTGCATTGAAAGGAAAATTGGTGTGGGTTCATTCCCCGTGAAAAGACAGGCCGCTATAGAGTCTTTCGGACTCCGCACAGGAGTTCTAAGCTGCTCTTCAGCCATGAAAGGATAGTAAACATGAGTTAAAATAAGAAATTTGGATAACTCAGGGCCTCCCGAAGGAAAGGCGAACGCGTTAACCGCGGAGCCACCTGTAGTATAGAGTTTTTAAGATTGTAAAAGTTAGTTAGTTACCTAGGAGATAGGTGAGGAGTTAGACGTGTTTTGAAAATGACAGTAATCGATAAGTTTGTGTAATCTTATTTTGAAGTGTTAAATAAATATATACTCTCTTTATAGAGCGTTCTTATATACTACAATTTGGCGACGAGCGGGTTTTTCGTGCTACAAGACGTGAATGTGCGAAACACGAAAAAAAACATAACTTTCAAAAAGAATCATGTCAGATTTCAATTTTAACGAACCTTTACCGTTCGATCCACATTCAGATCCTACTTCGATGGACTAAGTGGCTAAAGAAATTCGAAATATATGTTGTAGCAGCGGATATAACCAACGATATCAGAAAAAAAGCAGTGTTACTCAACCTAGCAGGGGGAGATGTAGCAGAAATTTTTGATTACTTGCCCAATGCAGGCACCATGTATCAAGAAGCAACAGCTGTACTGAACCAACACTTTAAACCAAAGAAGAACACATTGTTTGAAATTTATAAATTTCGGCAGGCCAAACAAGAACACACCGAAACTTTGAACGAGTTTTATGCACGATTAAGGAGCCTAAGCGCAACATGTGAATTCCCAGTGGCGGATAACGGAATCAAAATCCAAATCCTAGTAGGAACAACCTCAGAAAGCCTCAGGAAGAAAATACTGAAAGAAGCAACAATAACACTCAATGACATCTTGGAATTTGTTCGTGCTGAGGAAGTAATTGAAGGACAGGCTGCAGTACTAGCAAAAAAGAAGGAAGTGATGAAGCTTAAATCCTCAAAACCAGAAACCACAGATTAGAAATATATCCAGAAACCTATCGTCAACAGAAGTCATCAAAACCTAACTCATACAAAACATCAAACAAGAAGTGCCAGAATTGTGGTGGCAGTTATTGGCCTCAGAACGGGTTATCAACATGTCCTGCACGTGGACAACTATGTTTCAAATGTGGGAGATCAAACCATTTTGCGAGTGTGTGCAAGCAAAAGCCAACCCACTGGAACAAAAACAAGCAAATAAAAATAGTAACAGAACAACCCAACAGTGATAACGATAAGGGGTTACATTCCGCATAAATGAGGTAAATTCTAACGGTTTTTACCGGTCTCGAAAGTGAGCGAATTTGAACCTAATTGACAAACTTAAACCGTTAGAGTATCAAAGTAAACAAATAGAGGGCGTACCTTTAGTCAGCATACATGTAGGCTTGGCTAATTCAAATTATGTGAAATTTTAGATTTAATTCATTTTCATTCAATATGTGAAATGGTTACATCCTCATCTTACCTTCAAACACGCACCACCATTCTTGATTTACCGCTACGCTATAATATCATTGATTACCTTTAATGCTGGTAGTTCACAATCCTGTAATAGTTCTAATTACTATCTAAGCTAACCTAAACATTTCTAATTTACACCTTTGTTGTAATTTATAATTGATAACAATAGTTATTTTTCTCTATTAAAAGAAAACGGTCAGCGTTTAGAAAAATTACAATTTATAAAAGTTATCTTACTTAAACATAAATTTTTATTTTTGGACCAAGCAGTGCAGCCATTAACGTTTATCCTTTCCCAATTTGTGAATAAAAAATGAAACAGTTTTGTAGAATCTGCCTAAACGCGATAACTAATTTAAATTTTGTGGATATGAAGATTAGTGAACCATCACAAATTAAAATGCAGCTTTCGATTTGCGTTCCGGAAATGGTATTAATAATTTCTAACCCAACTAATTCATTAATTTTTATTGTTTTTTTTAGGTCCTTGATTTAGTGAAAGATCCAAGTTTCTGCAAATTTTGTGTGAATGCTTTGCATTCTGCATATAATTTTAAAAATTTGTGTTTAAAGACGGAGCAACATATTCAAAATTACAGTCATAAACTTTTACATAGTAAAAGCATTGAAATTGAGGATTTATTACATGATTTACAGCAGTGTACAAGAAATAGTGTATGTGAAATTAACGAAGGCTTTGCAGCATCACCGACCATGAATCTATTGTTATCGGATGATGAAAATCTTGGAGGCGGCCAGAATTTCAATACTGAAAGCAATATGAGTCAACGTCCAATAACATTGCCAGTAGATGCGTCCAACATAATCAATGCTATAAACGTTGTCGTAAATGATTTCACTAAACATGTTGTACAAGTTTCTGCAGATGAATTAAACAATTTACTAGACGATGATAAACTTGAGAATGTGCAAATTCAACCTCAAGTGTTCAAACAGAAGAGTGAAAATGAATGTGAAGATATTACAATAAAAGAAGAGGATATTGCCTTACCAAAACTGGAATCGTCGTCATATGAAGGCTTTGAGGATAACTTATTTGAAGATGTAGAAAGTGAAGATAACATGCCTGATGTGAAGAGTATCAATAATGAGATTGAAATTCTTCAAACTCACATTCAAACACAAAGTTGTTTTGTGAAACTTACAAGGCTTCCTGATGATATTGTGCATAAATTCACAAGTAGAACTAAATATTATTTAAAAAAACATGAACTGATTCAGGAAAGAAAATTTCTTTATTGTGCTTCATGTAACTTCCATACTGTAAATAGAAATTCATTAATACTGCACATACGAACTCACAGTGGTAAAAAGCCATTTGCTTGTAATGTGTGTAATTATCGCTGTTCACAAAAGTTGCAGTTGAAGTACCACCTACAAACTCACAGTGGTGAAAAGCCATTCGCTTGTAATGTGTGTACTTATCGATCAACATGTAAGTCAAGTTTACAGATGCACCTACAAACTCACAGTCATGAAAAGCCATTCGCTTGTAATGTGTGTACTTATCGCTGTTCATACAAGTCACAGTTGAAGCACCACCTACTAACTCACACTGGTGAAAAGCCATTCGCTTGTAATGTGTGTACTTTTCGATCTACATATAAGTCAAATTTGCTGATGCACCTACGAACTCACAGTCGTGAAAAACCATTTGCTTGTAATGTGTGTAATTATCGCTGTTTACAAACGTCACAGTTGAAGCGCCACCTACAAACTCACACTGGTGAAAAGCCATTCGCTTGTAATGTGTGTACTTTTCGATCTACATATAAGTCAAGTTTACAGATGCACCTACGAACTCACAGTCGTGAAAAACCGTTTGCTTGTAATGTGTGTAATTATCGATCAACATGTAAGTCAAGTTTACAGATGCACCTACGAACTCACAGTCGTGCTTGTCAAGTGTGTAGTTATCGTTCTAGATATAAGTCAAATTTACGAAAGCACCAGCAAACACACTGATGAAAAAACATTTACTTGTAATACGTATAACTCAGCAGAGGTTACGTTAAGGTGTCACATGAAAAAACATCAGACTCCTACCCTTGTAGCTATCACAGTAGATACAAAAAAGAGTTAGATTCATGTAAATTATCACAGTGCAGACAAAGTATACACTTGTTCCACTTGCAAATACATTGCTCTTCTAAATTTTGTTTAACAGATGATGTTAAAACTAACTTAATACAAGTAGCTTGCGAATTAAGCATCTACCATTGTCTTTGTTTTCTTGTTGCTTAGCTTGTAGTTTTGCACTGTACTACTTAGTAACTTGTGAGTTGTAGGTATATTTGTATGATATTTAATAAAATAAAAAGTATAGTTTCTTTTTTCTTTATTAGACCTCTCGTTTAGAACAGTGATTGTATGCGTTTTTTAAAATTAACTATGCCAGGTATGAATATATATAAATGAAAATTACTTTACACGGCATTGCTCAAAAATTTAAGTTTTTTAACTAGTATAATTGATAGCATAAGCCAAAGACCTAACAGGACTCGTAAAATATTTTTCTTACAAAAGCATCCAATAGAAGCGCAATTAAGTAGAAAATCTATCGAATGAAAATGACAAAATTAATCTTTCAACTTCACTGTTTTATGGAAATTTTTTATGTAACTATCTAAACTTTGTACATAATTAAAAAAAGAAAATTCTTACTATAAATAAAAATGATGACTATTGCTGCAAAAATAAATTAGGAAATAAATATTCTTCGTTAGTAATAGGTAATACTGCAGTTAAATGTTCAACCAAAAAGTGACGTTTCACTACGCCCTCAGCTTTCACAAATTAACGCAGGAGACAGATTTTTCTATGCTTAACATAGCTAACGCATATTAACAATTGTTGTTCCACAGTTTAACACTCTCAGAAAAAGTCCGACAAAGATGATTGTTTTATAAATAATATGTAGTTTTGCAACAAAAAAATTGAATATGAATATAATACAAAACACAGTATGAATTATAACATAACCACAATAGAATTGTTTTTCAAAGAAACTTACCTAACCCGTGGTAGGAGTAGCTACTCCTACCACGACCTAACCGACACATAGCTTTAATCTTTACAACTGTTTCGCTAGAACTTATGGAGTGGAATCTATCGTTTATGTTAAATGTAAAAACTTTATATACTTTTTTGTCAAGGTTCAAAACAGCTAATTAATGCTTTCATTTACATTCACACTCACTTTGCTTTTTAGGTAATTAACTAATGATGTTTTTTCTTTAAGTGGAGTTTTCCGTTGTTTCATGATGCTGCTACTATCACAATATATCATAGTCAATTTGTGATTACAGAATTGCAAGATAGCTATAAAATTGAAGATATTAACTGTAATACCGATAAGGAAACTGCTGATAATAATATGGTGAATATGCTACCAGGTTAAGAAACATTTTAGAAAAATCTGTTTGTGATCAGTTACACACAGAAAAATGACATACTAGCAATGGTGCGATCTGGATTTACAGTTAAATATAGTTGCCAACTAGCTTGGTAATGCCTATCGAGATAATTAATATTCTAAATTCCAGAAAAATAATTTATAAAGTAAATATATTACAGTTTTTCTATAACTTCATAGTAATAAAAGAGAAAAAAGTATCCCACACAAAAAAAATAAATCCAATGCAATACAAAATGCAAGCCAAACAGTGAAGAGAAACATAAAAAAAGACAGACGATAACATAAACAAATTAACACAAGAAACACAAACTGCAGCAAACAAAAGAAAGAGCAAGTCGTTATACAAAATAATACATAAAATATCAGGAAGACTAGAAATGCAACAGATACACCAATAAAGAGCAAGATTGACAGTTACTGACTTCAATAAAGCAACTGCTACAAAGATGGGAAGAACATTTCGACAAAATCATGGCTCTCAAAAGCAATATGATACTCTTACCAGAAGTTAGAGAGAAGGTAAACCTACAAATATACACAGACAGTCAGTCCAACAAAAGCCATACAACAAATGAAAATGGGTGTGAGTCAAATTACGGTGGATATGGTAAAACTATCCACCCCATCCTTCTTAAACTTGTTATTTCTAAAGATTAGTTGTTAAATTACTCAAAAAAAGGACTCTAGTTAAAATAGAAAAAAATGTGGAAATTAGCACGGAATAAACCTGCTAGGTGCAGTGAATAACTCCAGCCTACTTCTATTGCTCTATGCTGTGATGAAAGTTTACATGGAGGTGGTAGAGCAATACAAGCAGGTATCGGCCTTCTAGTATGAAAGGCTTTTGTTTTCTTTAATACTATTTTTAAGAATGTTTTGTTTTCTTTATGAAAATGTTGTTAAATATATTTTTATAACCTACATAATCAATGCCATTTTTGTACAAATCCAGACATTCCATACTTGAGTGGTCTGTTGCTTAGCTAGTGCCATTACAATTTATAGAAACACGAATATAAATTAAATTCCTAACACTCTAGAATTGCATGCAATAACGTCGCTACTTAGTTTTGGTTGAACCTTCGTCATTCGTTTTATCGACGCTCAAGCACATCTACCAAAATTACAGCGCAACCTATTTATTGGACACATATTCAGTCGAAGAGACCCGATGAAAACCTCACACCCCTATAAACACGATAAGGATCATTATTTAAAGGAAAAACCCAAGCGTTTCTCGTACTGAAACCAACACAAAAGAAAGGATACATGAGGAGTTCATGATTGCTGCAGTTGTAGAGCAGACGGAAATTATAATATGCAATGAGATAAGTAAAGATATTCAAGAAAGAATCGAAAGCTCCAGCAGCCTTCAAAATTCAACAAAATCTAAAGATTTGGTAGCAGAAAAAGGAGTACCAGAAACCAGCAGTTACTCGTTGTCATATAATTGATGGGTACCTGGTAAAAACATATAACACAAAATATTCTGATTTGGAAAGTCGTTAGTTTATAAAATAATGTAATGTTAAAATAATATGTTACTACCGGCTCCAGTTGCTCTAAAGTAGTAAGGTGGTGTTATTTATTTAAGCTCCAAAAATTGGTTACATTCACAGGGAATAGGAGAATAATCGTTTGGTATTATAAGAATTTGGCAAACTCAACAATGATGGCTAACGAGATATTACTCTTGACTTCAAGTTTTACTTCTTTCTCCATCTTCTATTTCCAATTACTTCCTAAGCCATAAAATAATGAAAACTTACATTTATTGTAAGTTTAGGATAGCTACTATGAGTATAAATCACTAACAAAGCGAAATGTTACAATTTTTTTAGTCTGCAGTACAAACCCTATAATTAAAGTCTTCTTGATATAGTGATTAATAGTTAATGTTTGATAAGCAAAATATAGGGACAGAGAATTGTGTACGTTAAGGGGATTGCTAATGGCACTATAAGCTGCAGTTCACGGGATGTAAAATATGCCACGCCCTGACCGTTCATTTGAACTATCGCACATACAGAATGAGTCAATATGTTTGGAACGGATCTTAATTTTGACAGTATTTACTAAATAGTTAATAGTTATTAATAAAGTGCGTTTCTAGTTGTTTTAGCAAGGATTGATTATTTACAACTGATTATTAATTGACGGTATCAGAAAATCATATATCATGGTCAATTTTTTAAATATATTTATTTTTCTAATGCATATGGATTGCCCATATAAAGTCACAGGCTTATATCTTAACTATTTAACTTTTAAATTATTTATTAATATACCTAAGAAACTCACGTTAACAAAGAAAATACATATATAAACTTGATTACTAAAGCTAATGGATGCTAGTATAATAAAATCATCATTAGGTATTTAAATACAGAAAGAAATTATAACAACCAAATGGTAATTTTCCTAAACTATAAGCTGGAAATTTGTTTAAAAAAGTAAATATGCTTAATTATTTTGAAAAAACAAACTTTAATTGGAATCAAACTAATTCTGCCTTTTCTTATAAAATCTATGTCTTTAAGTGTCAAATGTAGGTGTTGACTGTTGTGCAATTCACACAACCTCTAGTTGCCATAGCCAACTTAGAAAAACCACCAACAAAAAAGCACAACCGAGGATACACGATTAGTTTCCCGCGCTAATACAGAAACTTGCTTAGACGAGTGAGTATAAGTTTAGTAATCCTTGTTACCCGTAACGTTGGGGGGTCCCAACGGTCGTAGAAATAAATAAACTACAGTGTTACAGCTAACAAAATAATAGTACACAGCTAAGAGAAGATGTACTGGAGTGGTGAAGTTTCAGAAGTAGCCCTACCCTACAACTAGGGTACTCTGAACAGTGTCTTGACGATGTCTTCCGCAACTAGGAGATTTCGTTGAAGCAACTAAGGGATGGTGCAGAGTCTTCTCTGTCGCAAATAAACCGGAAAACTTTAAGGTGAAAAGTTTTTTCTCAACTAAAACAATTCTCGTTTGCATTGAAAGGAAAATTGGTGTGGGTTCATTCCCCGTGAAAAGACAGGCCGCTATAGAGTCTTTCGGACTCCGCACAGGAGTTCTAAGCTGCTCTTCAGCCATGAAAGGATAGTAAACAGGAGTTAAAATAAGAAATTTGGATAAAGAGTGTTGTTCCGCGAAAAATACTGTCTCAGTATTCACCTTTTGGCTCAGAAAAACCGCGGAAAAAACCTGTGCCAGGACAGTCAGCCGGGGAATCACACTCAGGGCCTCCCGAAGGAAAGGCGAACGCGTTAACCGCGGAGCCACCTGTAGTATAGAGTTTTTAAGATTGTAAAAGTTAGTTAGTTCCCTAGTAGATAGGTGAGGAGTTAGACGTGTTTTGAAAATGACAGTAATCGATAAGTTTGTGTAATCTTATTGTGAAGTGTTAAATAAATATATACTCTCTTTATAGAGCGTTCTTATATACTACAATTTGGCGACGAGCGGGTTTTTCGTGCTACAAGACGTGAATGTGCGAAACACGGAAAAAAACATAACTTTCAAAAAGAATCATGTCAGATTTCAACTTTAACGAACCTTTATCGTTCGATCCACATTCAGATCCTACTTCGATGGACCAGAGGTGGACTAAGTGGCTAAAGAAATTCGAAATATATGTTGTAGCAGCGGATATAACCAACGGTATCAGAAAAAAAGCAGTGTTACTCAACCTAGCAGGGGAAGATGTAGCAGAAATTTTTGATTACTTGCCCAATGCAGGCACCACGTATCAAGAAGCAACAGCTGTACTGAACCAACACTTTAAACCAAAGAAGAACACATTGTTTGAAATTTATAAATTTCGGCAGGCCAAACAAGAACACACCGAAACTTTGAACGAGTTTTATGCACGATTAAGAAGCCTAAGCGCAACATGTGAATTCCCAGTGGCGGATAACGAAATCAAAATCCAAATCCTAGTAGGAACAACCTCAGAAAGCCTCAGGAAGAAAATACTGAAAGAAGCAACAATAACACTCAATGACATCTTGGAATTTGTTCGTGCTGAGGAAGTAATTGAAGGATAGGCTGCAGTACTAGCAAAAAAGGAGGAAGTGATGAAGCTTAAATCCTCAAAACCAGAAAACTATCATCAACAGAAGTCATCAAAACCTAACTCATACAAAACATCAAACAAGAAGTGCCAGAATTGTGGTGGCAGTTATTGGCCTCAGAACGGGTTATCAACATGTCCTGCACGTGGACAACTATGTTTCAAATGTGGGAGATCAAACCATTTTGCGAGTGTGTGCAAGCAAAAGCCAACCCACTGGAACAAAAACAAGCAAATAAAAATAATAACAGAACAACCCAACAGTGATAACGATAGTGACAGCTATATCTTTAACATTAAACAAAACAAGTGCTGAACTGCCTAAAGTAACTCTAAATTTGTGCGTTGTTAAAATAAACTTTGTTTTAGATACCGGAACTAGCTCTAAGATAATTACCGAAGCTATCTATAAAAGGCTGCACGAACCAGCACCTTTAAAACACACAACAACAAGTCTGTTTCCATACCAGTCAACACAACGACTACCAGTCATAGGAAAATTTAGTGCAACAGTCTCAAACAGAACTGGTACAAAAACAACCAACAGTCACTTTTATGTACTTGAAGGAAACTCACAATCGCTTCTTAGCTTTAAAACAGCAACCGAACTGGGTTTGATTAGTCTAACATACAACATATCTGCTAATCAGAATGAGTATATGACAAAATTTGTTCAAAGTAATAGGAAAGTTAATAGAAATGCAGGCACATTTGCACATAGACAATACTGTTCAACCAGTGGCTCAACCGCATCGAAGAATTCCCTTTTATGTTAGAAAGAAACTTGAGGAAGAAATAAATCGTTTGCAACAAGCAGACATAATTGAAAATGTAACAGGGCCAACAACTTGGGGATCTCCGATAGTGGTAGTTGCGAAACCACACAACCCAGAAAAAATTCGCATCTGTGTGTACATGCGGTTACCCAACACTGCAATTAAACGAGAAAGGCACATAACTCCAACAATAGATGATTTTATCACAGAACTAAACGGTGCGTGCGTTTTTAGCAAATTAGATCTTAACGATGGATACCATCAACTGGAACTTGACCAAGAATCAAGAAATGTGACAACATTCTCAACACACACAGGTCTCTGGCGCTATAAGAGATTGAACTTTAGAATAAATTCCGCCACAGAACTTTTTCAAAACACCATTCGTCAAGTAATAGCTAGATAAGGGGGGCCATCAATGTCAGTGATGACATCCTAGTTTTCAGAAAAACAAAGCAACAACATGATGCAGCACTACACTAAGAGCTTAGCGAAGCAATAAATAGCAGAATCGCTGATGAGTCTAGAACCGATCCTGAAAGAAGTATCGAAGCTGCACCTAGAAGGTTTGAACGAACAACCAGAAGACCTAGTCGTTTTGATGATTACATCCTCACAACTAATTCCAACAGGGGGAGAAATGTAGTATAGAGTTTTTAAAGATTGTAAAAGTTAGTTAGTTACCTAGGAGATAGGTGAGGAGTTAGACGTGTTTTGAAAATGACAGTAATCGATAAGTTCGTGTAATCTTATTTTAAAGTGTTAAATAAATATATACTCTCTTTATAGAGCGTTCTTATATACTACAGCACCTTTCTCTGTTTTGTATTGAAAACGGGGTCTCTATTGATAGAAACAGAAAATTAACGATAACCAATAAAAGGGGTTAATTTTCCGCATAAATGAGGTAAATTCTAACGGTTCTTACCGGTCTCGAAAGTGAGCGAATTTGAACCTAATTGACAAACTTAGACCGTTAGAGTATCAAAGTGAACAAATAGAGGGCGTAACTTTAGTCAGCATACATGTAGGCTTGGCTAATTCAAATTATGTGAAATTTTAGATTTAATTCATTTTCATTCAATATGTGAAATGGTAACATCCTCATGTTAGAGTAGTTGCAGGATCTCATGATCCGTGCGCAATATACCAAAATATGCTACTGACGTCACGAACTGTTCTAAAGACCAACCTGAAAATATCGTTGCCGAAATATTTGGTGTCATTTTTATACGTGCGAATTTTTCCGTGGTTTATATTTAAATTTCCCTGTGTTATTAGAGGAAACAGTTTTTTTGAAGACTACAGCGGTTTATTTACTGTGTAGCTGTAAGTAGAAGTACCCAAATTTAACATTTTTATGGAATACTTATTAAAACTGTTTTTAGGTTATAATCCACCTACAGCGTTTTCTTTGCAAAAGTAGTGCGTTATTTAAAAACTTCGCAGCAGTATCTGTTGTACAGTAAGTAACAATAATATTCTATTGGCAGTACCAAGTTCTACTTTGTTGAAATCCATTTTCATTCTGTTTAGCCATTTTACTAATTAAAGTTTATTTACAGATCACTAGTAATTATGAGCAACGCCAAACGAACAGTGCACAGTCAAGGCCGTGAAATAATTTACAGCGTTTATAAATTTATGAAGGAAGAAAAGGATGCCAAAGAACTTATTATTCCTTTAAGCAGTTTGATCGAAAGGGTGTCGCAGGCAACTGGCGTTGGATCAGCCACCGTCAAAAGAATTGTTAAGGAAGGCAGGCTACAACCAGATGGTGGCAAATTTACTTCCCCAAGGAAAACCATCAATAAAAGCAGTCCGAGGTCTACGTTGGATCAGTACGAAGAAGAAACTGTACGCACAATTATTTATAGATTTGCAAATGTTCACAAAAGAAGACCAACGATGCAGGCTGTATTTGAAGCAGTGAAAGATGAAGGCATTAATTTTACTGGAAAGATACGTTCCTTTAGGAAGTTAGTGCATAAAATAGGATTCCGTTGGAAAAAAAGCCAAGATAATCGACAAGTGCTGATTGAGAAAACAGAAATCCGAGCGAAGCGACTTGAATACTTGAGGAAAATAAAACAATACAGAAGCGAAGGTAGGAATATTATATACTGTGACGAAACCTACTTGCATAGTTCACACACTGCACCTAAAGCTTGGGATGACGGATCAAGCAAATGTATGAAGTCTCCAGTTGCCAAAGGACAACGTTTAATTATTGTGCATGCTGGCGGTGAAGAAGGCTTTGTTCCGAATGGCTTACTTACTTTCAAATCGGGCCTTAAAACTGGGGACTATCATGACGACATGAACAACAAGAATTTTTCGAAGTGGTTACAAGAGAAATTGCTTCCAAATATGCAACAAAATTCTGTGTTGGTTATCGATAATGCATCGTACCACAACGTAACCACCGAACCAAATCCAACCTCGGCTTGGAAAAAAGAGCACATGAGGAGATGGCTAACGGAAAGAAACTTACCGTTTCAATTACAAGACACAAAAGTGGAATTATATGCAAACATAAACCAGCATAAACCAGTTAACAAAGTATATGTGATCGACAAAATTTTAGCCGAACAGGGTCACGTGGCACTGCGCTTGCCCCCATATCATCCGGAACTCAACCCCATAGAAAAAATATGGGCATTGGTAAAAAATCATGTGGCTGCCCATAATACAACGTTTAAAATGGATGATGTCAGGAAGTTGGCAGAAGATAAATTTAATGTTGTTGGTGTGCAAGAATGGGCAAACATTTGTTCACATGTGAAGAAGGTCGAGGACGAATATCTTGCCAGGGAATATATAATAGATGATGTGCTGGAACTTATTATAAATGTTAATGACAGCAGTGATGACTCGGAACTGTATTGTCTTCTGACGATGAAGACGATTTAGGTTGTAAACCATTATAATTATATATAATTTTTGCTTTTTATTATCTGAAGACCTTTGATTTGATATTTAACTTAAAATTGTTTACATTCATTCCTTTCATTTTAATATGGATTGTATTTGCATTCAATTTGAATTTATGTATAATATTTAATTGTGTAATCGTGTTGTACGATAATTGCATTAAATTTGACTTCATGTACCTATAATTTGTTTTATTGTGTTCTGATTTTTGCTAAATGAAAACACTTCCCTTTAATATTTCAAAATATTTACATTCATTCATTTCATTTTTTTTTTGGGGAAGTGGTTTATTTAATATATTATCATTAATTTGGTGAAATTTAAAGAATTAAATTACACACTTAACGCATAGTCTATTTTAAATTTGGCGCCTACATGCTAGCCTGATGTTTTTAGGTTGAGCCGAAAACACTGTTTGGGCGTCCTTTTCTACAGCCTTCTCACTCCCGGCGCGGTGCGCAATTCGCGGATCATGAGATTTTGCAACTACTCTACCTTCAAACACGCACCACCATTCTTGGTCTACCGCTACGCTATAATATCATTGATTACCTTTAATGCTGGTAGTTCACAATCCTGTAATAGTTCTAATTACTATCTAAGCTAACCTAAACATTTCTAATTTAAATTTATAATTGCTAACAATAGTTATTTTTTCTCTATTAAAAGAAAACGGTGAGCGTTTAGAAAAGTTACAGTTTATAAAAGGTATCTTACGTACCTACTTACACATAAATTTTTATTTTTGGACCAAGCAGCCAGCCATTAACATTTATCCTTTCCCACAGTTTATGTTTCTATCTCCAATTTGTGAATAAAAAATGAAACAGTTTTGTAGAATCTGCCTAAACGCGATAACTGATTTAAATTTTGTGGATATGAAGATTAGTGAACCATCACAAATTAAAATACAGCTTTCAATTTGCGTTCCGGAAATGGTATTAATAATTTCTAACCCAACTAATTCATTAATTTTTATTTTGTTTTTTTCTAGGTCCTTGATTTAGTGAAAGATCCAATTTTCTGCAAATTTTGTGTGAATGCTTTGCATTCTGCATATAATTTTAAAAATTTGTGTTTAAAGACGGAGCAACATATTCAAAATTACAGTCGTAAACTTTTACATAGTAAAAGCATTGAAATTGAGGATTTATTACATGATTTACAGCGGTGTACAAGAAATGGTGTATGCGAAATTAACGGTGGAGGTAACAATACAATGAACGAAGGCTTTGCAGCATCACCGACCATGAATTTCTTATTGGATGATGAAAATCTTGGAGGTGGTCAGAATTTCAATACTGAAAGTAATATGAGTCAACATCCAGTAACATTGCCAGTAGATGCAGCCAACATAATCAATGCTATAAACATTGTCGCAAATGATTTCACTAAACCTGCTGTACAAGTTTCTGCAGATGAATTAAACAATTTGCTAGAAGATGATAAACTTGAGAATGTACAAATGCAACCTCAAGTGTTCAAAGAGAAGAGTGAAAATGAATGTGAAGATATTACAATAAAAGAAGAGGATATTGCTTTACCAAAACTGGAATCGTCGTCATATGAAGGCTTTGAGGATAACTTATTTGAAGATGTAGAAAGTCAAGATAACACGCCTGATGTGAAGAGTATCAATAATGAGATTGAAATTCTTCAAACTCACATTCAAACGCAAAGTTGTTTTGTGAAACTTACAAGGCTTCCTGATGATATTGTGCATAAATTCACAAGTAGAACTAAATATCATTTAAAAAAACATGAACTGATTCAGGAAAGAAAATTTCTTTATTGTGCTTCATGTAACTTCCATACTGTAAATAGAAATTCATTAATTGTGCACATACGAACTCACAGCGGTAAAAAGCCATTCGCTTGTAATGTGTGTACTTATCGCTGTTCATTCAAGTCACAGTTGAAATACCACCTACAAACTCACAGTGGTGAAAAACAATTTGCTTGTAATGTGTGTACTTATCGATTTATACATAAGTCAAGTTTACAGAGGCACTTACGAACTCACAGTGGTGAAAAGCCATTTGCTTGTAATGTGTGTAATTATCGATTTATACATAAGTCAAGTTTACAGAGGCACTTACGAACTCACAGTGGTGAAAAGCCATTTGCTTGTAATGTGTGTAATTATCGCTGTTTACAAAAGTCACAGTTGAAGTGCCACCTACAAACTCACAGTGGTGAAAAGCCATTCGCTTGTCATGTGTGTAGTTATCGTTCTAGATATAAGTCACATTTAAAGTACCACCTACAAACTCACAGTGGTGAAAAGCCATTTGCTTGTAATGTGTGTAATTATCGCTGTTCATCTAAGTCACAGTTGAAGTGCCACCTACAAACTCACAGCGGTAAAAAGCCATTCGCTTGTAATGTGTGTACTTATCGCTGTTCATTCAAGTCACAGTTGAAATACCACCTACAAACTCACAGTGGTGAAAAACAATTTGCTTGTAATGTGTGTACTTATCGATTTATACATAAGTCAAGTTTACAGAGGCACTTACGAACTCACAGTGGTGAAAAGCCATTTGCTTGTAATGTGTGTAATTATCGATTTATACATAAGTCAAGTTTACAGAGGCACTTACGAACTCACAGTGGTGAAAAGCCATTTGCTTGTAATGTGTGTAATTATCGCTGTTCACGAAAGTCACACTTGAAGTGCCACCTACAAACTCACAGTGGTGAAAAGCCATTCGCTTGTGATGTGTGTACTTATCGATCTACACTTAAGTCAAGTTTACAGAGGCACCTACGAACTCACAGTGGTGAAAAGCCATTTGCTTGTAATGTGTGTAATTATCGCTGTTTACAAAAGTCACAGTTGAAGTGCCACCTACAAACTCACAGTGGTGAAAAGCCATTCGCTTGTCATGTGTGTAGTTATCGTTCTAGATATAAGTCACATTTAAAGTACCACCTACAAACTCACAGTGGTGAAAAGCCATTTGCTTGTAATGTGTGTAATTATCGCTGTTCATCTAAGTCACAGTTGAAGTGCCACCTACAAACTCACAGTGGTGAAAAGCCATTCGCTTCTCATGTGTGTAGTTATCGTTCTAGATATAAGTCAAATTTACAGATGCATTTACGAACTCACAGTCGTGAAAAGCCATTTGCTTGTAATGTGCGTAACTCGGCTTTTTCACAAGAGGGAACGTTAAGGCGGCACATGAAAAAACATCAGACTCCTACCCTTGTAGCTATCACAGTAGATACAAAAAAGAGTTAGAGATTCATGTAAATTATCACAGGGCAAACAAAGTATACACTTGTTCCACTATGCGAATACATTATTTTCTCTAAATTTTGTTTAACAGAATATGTTAAAACTAACTTAATACAAGTAGCTTGCGAATTAAGAATCTACCATCATCTCTGTTTTCTTGTTGCTTAGCTTGTAGTTTTGCACTGTACTACTTAGTAACTTGTGAGTTGTAGGTATATTTGTATGATATTTAATAAAATAAAAAGAATAATTTCTTTTTTCTTGATTAGTCCTCTCGTTTAGAACAGTGATTGTATGCGGTTTTTAAAATTAACCATGCTAGGTATGAACGGATATAAATGAAAATTATCAAAAATTGCTCAAAAATTTAAGTTTTCTAACTAGAATAATTGATAGCATAAGCCCAAAGACCTAACAGGAAACGTAAAATATTTTTCTTACAAAAGCATCCAATAGAAGTGCAATTAAGTAGAAAATCTATCGAATGAAAATGACAAAATTAATCTTTCAACTTCACTGTTTTATGGAAATTTTTTATGTAACTATATAAACTTTGTACATAATTAAAAAAAGAAAATTCTTACTATAAATAAAAATGATGACTATTGTTGCAAACATAAATTAGGAAATCAATATTTTTCGTTAGTAATAGGTAATACTGCAGTTAAATGTTCAACATGCTTCAAAATCCTCTATTTACCTCAGTGGCGGCCCGCAGTTTGCTTGAGAGGTCATTTTCAAATATTTTTCAATGAAATATACTCTAATTTTAGGTAAACTTATATTTGAAAGCTATCTTTCGCTCCTTTGCGTTAGCAAAATGATCTATCATTATTAGTTCATTAAATCTATCAATGTGTTTAGTTAACGTTTTTTCTGTCGCCTGCGTTGATTTGCAAAAAGTGACGTTTCACTAAGCCCTTAGCTTTCACAAATAACGCAGGAGACGGATTTTTCTATGCTTAACATAGCTAACGCATATTGTTAACATATTGTGTAACAACTGTTGTTGTTGTTTCACAGTGTAACACTCCCAGTAAAAGTCCGACAAAGATAATTGTTTTATAAATAATATGTAGTTTTGCAACAGAACCAGCACTGCAATATAATCTTCAAGATCATGAATCACTTCTAGTTCAGTTTTTAATTTTTAAAACTTTTATAACATGGTCATGACTAACTGTTTAATACTTAACTTCAAACAGTTAACTCCTTATTTAACAACCTAATGTTACTGATTAAAAATGTAATAAAGTATTGAGTTATGGGTATCGATGCAACGCTTACAAAGTGCTCTTTCTGAAAAACAATATGAGCCAATATTGTTCCATTTGAAATTTCTGGCTTTTTCTCAAAAAACTGTTTACCAAATTTTTAAACCGCTCCGAATTAGATTCGGACAGCAAACGATAATAAACAGTTTTACGGTAACGCCTGGCTGCAGGAGGAACAGTTTTATGCCCTCTAAACGTAAAACAAAAAAAATTGAACAAATATTTTAATATTGTCAAAAAAACAATTGAAGTATACAATCGTATGCAGCATTTTCTTCCGATTCCAAATATGTAAGAATATACAAAGTGTTGTATTTAAAATAAGAAAGTTATAGTCACTTCCGGCAAAACCGGAAGTGGTAAAAAATTGCTAATACCATTAAATAATTAAATTTTATGAATATATTACCCACACCAAATCTCATTGGCTTATCATAATAAATTAAGCAAAGGGGGGGGGGGCGAACCATGTTTTGTTTCCACCCGGTATATTTACTACCTGTAAAACAGTTGAACGTCGGCAATTGTCTTTGCATACATTTCAAGCTACTTCTCTATCTGCAGTGTATTATTTTGGGGATATCCATCCAACAAATGTTCAGTCTCTCCAATTTCTAAGAGATTATGTAATTGCAAAGTTTAATTTGCAGAAATGTGCAAAAAATTACGAAAGATAAGATTATGAGGTATTAAAGTTTTTTCTAAACTTTTATTGGGAAAATGGGTACATTACCATCGTAATGTTACGAGATTTAAAGAAAATTTCCATCGTGGCTTGAGAAAAATTTGGTATTAGTATGTGAAGGAAGTGCTTCCTGCAGACGTGGCCGTGAACGTACATTGAAAGATTTTAGTGAAAGCAGCAGCAAGACCAAGTCTTTTGCCATATACAAATAAGTTTCAGAAAGTTACGTAAGAGAGCTGCTGCATCTCTTCTAAAGGTAGCCACCGAAACCTCACCTGCTCGAGCTTAAAAAATAAATAAAGCATACCAATCTTCATTGCAAAATACTAAAACTCAGTTTTCAGCCAAAGCAACTTTAACATTAATTATAGACCTAAATGTGAGTAAGTATCAGTATATTATATTACTCTCTGCAAAGGAACGACAAAAAATAATGTGGATATTTACCCATCTTATAACTCGCTCAAGAAAGCAAAACAAGAGTGCTAACAGCTAGAAGAAGGCAGCATAGTTAATTATGGAGATATCTTTGCAAATTTTGTTCTGTTCATTCCTTGTCAGGAATGAAATAAAGCACCTCCCATGCTGGATCTACCGCTATGCTACAACATCATTGATTACTATTACGCAGGTAGTTCACAATCCAGTAATAGTTCTAATTACTATCTAAGCTAACCTAAACATTTCTAATTTACACCTTTACATTAAAATTTATAAATGCTAACAATAGCTCTTTTTTCTCCATTAAAAGAAAGAGGTCAGCGTTAAGAAAAATTACTGTTTATAAAAGGTATCTTACCTATGTACTTAAAATTTGCTTCTTTTGCGAATTTAATGCGATTATTTGTATAAAACATACACACTGGCATCCATGGAAGGTTGCAATTAGGTAGTCAAAATAATATTGCTTACATATTATGTAGTTGGAAAAAAACCGCTGAAAAAACAAAACATTAAAACAACAAGAACTGATTATAACATCAGTTCTGCAATAGAAAAGTATGCAACAGTTTTAATCGACAAATAGGAAAAGTAGTAGCGGGTGTATCCTAGTTTACTCTAGCATAGGCAAGCTCTGTGGTACTGTAGCAGCCCTTGGATTCAATTGTATTTTGTAACTTGGCGACTTGCGTTGCTATTGACGTTGCTATAAACATTCATCAAGTAATCTTGTAAAAGCAAAACACATTAAAAGTTCTTCCTACTACCAACATTACAGTACTAAACATTGATGAGGGAATGTTAAAAAAGTAAACCCTTTAAATTTCATTGGAGTTTAGTGGTGGCCAATCCTCTTACTTTATTAAAAACGAAAGTGGCCAGAAATGGTGTAGTGACCACAATTGGTGCGCCTCTACTTATCATTTTAAAAAAGCTACAAAAACGTGAGAATAGAAGATTGCATTAATTAGAAAATAATATAAGAAGTAAGATATTCTTATTATCCAACTACATGATTATTTATGAGTTTTCAAATGCTTCCACAAACTACGGTTATACTTAAACCTATAATTACATATAGTACATTGAAAAGGTTTATCTTGTGTATGTGTTTTGATATGTTGCTGTAGGTTACTTTTACGTATACACCTATATTCACATACATGGCAATCAAAAGGTTTTTCACCTGTATGTATTTTGAAGTGATGTTGCAGCTGAATGTTTCGTATACATTTATAATCACATATACTGCATTTGAAAAGTTTCTCTCCTGTATGTCTTTTGATATGTACCTCTAATTCGCCCTTTTCTTTACACTTATAACTACATACGTCGCATTCGAATAGTTTTTCTCCTGTATGTGTTTTTGTATGTCGTTTTAGGTTACTACTGTGCATACATTTATAGTGGCATATATTGCATTTGAGAGGTTTGTCGTCTGTATGCCTTTTCATATGACGTTGCAGGTTACTGTTCGTATACATTTATAATCGCATTCATTGCATTGAAACAATTTTGCTTTACTATGATTATGTTGCTTGAAACTATTCTTGGATGCAAATTTAGTACTGCATACTTCAGTAAATGATTTAGCTGTTTTATCCATAAGACACTCTTCGATTTCATTTTTTATATTCAAATTCTCGCTCAGCAATGGTTCAAGCTTGTAGGTATCATCATCATTACTAGTCTTAATATCAAATTTCAAGTCAGGAAGTTCTGATTTTACATCCAACGATTGAATGCTGGTATCTTCGTCTTTCACTGTAATTATTTAATAATTGCTTTAATAAAGACAGTTTAGCTTAAATGTACATTTAAAGGAGGTGCTCAAAACTATATTATTTAATTATTACGGGAAATTTCAATAAAACAGTTAGTAATGGAGTTTCAGGTAGAAGAAAAATATAAATATAAAATAATTAGGAAAACAAAACTGAGTATCGAACAACTGAGGTCTAGGCTGCAATAAGAAAAGTAGCTAGAGAAGAAAAAAGTAATGGCAAGAACATCCGAGCAGGTTACAGTAAAATTGACATAAAGGGCAAAGTACGAATGGGAAATCAATTTCTATTTAAAAAATTAATAAGGGGAAACATACTAGAATTCAAAGCTATAACGTACACGTCCCGTCATAGCTTTGTATATGGAAATGGAGATATTACAAATTTCTAATTTCTTAGTGGAAATATTTATAGTTTGTTGTATTAAATGCTTTTATTACTAATGGGGGATGAAATTTTGTACATATTAAAAACTGAAACAAGATTATTTTTTTAAAATGTACCTACTAAAAATAAGCAACTAAAATAAGGTCAAGCCAAATATACAGAATTTTATCACCCCAATTATTAGGGGTTATGAACTGACATTTTTCAGTCCTATTCAATTTTGCTGGGCCTAATTTTGGTTGCTTATTTTTAGTAGGTACATTTTAAAAAAGTAATCTCACGTTTCAGTTTTACATTTACAGAATTTCATCCTTCCATTAGGAGTATGTATTTTGATGCGGATATTAAAAAAATACAAAAAGTTACCGATCATCCCATTTAAAATTTTTTGTAATTAAATTAACAAAAGCCATACAACAAACAAAAAACTCAAAGCATCCGGTGTTGATCATACCAGCGCGGGTGTTAAACCTATACACTCTATCCTCCGTAACAGGGTTGGAAAAAAACACGTTTTTTTTTTAAAATACAAAACATACGTTTTTTTTGTTTAAAACAGTTTTATTTTGTTTAAAACATGTTTTTTTATGTAGTATTAGTTACTGTTTAAAACATTAAAAACATAATTAATATTACTTTAAAAACTTACACCTGATTTAATACCTACCTCATTTAAATGGCATACTTCAATTTTGTATTTAAAAGTAAAATACAAATTTGTTAGATAATGTTATGTTAAAGATTTAGACAAAAACACGTTTATCCTGTGACTAATAGTTTTTGATGGTAATATACAAAAAATGCCATAGATCTTCAAGTTGCACGATTTCTATTTGCTACTAATTCAGCTTTTCGTCATGTACAACATCCAGAATTTATTAAGCTCATGACACTTTTGCGCCCGGGTTATATGCCGCCAAATCGCCATCAAGTTGGAGGTAAACTTCTAGATGATGTACATATTTCTTTGAAACGAAAATTGAGTGAACAACTTCGAGATAAAAGTGTCTGTATGGCTCTTGATGGTTGGAGCAACGTACATAACGAGCCCGTTATATGTATTTGTGTTACTGATGTATTAGAGAATTGTGTATATTTGGTGGACACTATCGATACAAGTGATAATAGTCATACATCGGAATATTTGTTAGAATTGTCAGTGAACGCTATTAGGTCGTGTAAAGAATATCAGTGTAAAGTTTGTAGTGTTGTAACTGATAACGCTGTCAATATGACCAAAATGCGAAACGAATTGGCGCAATTCGAAGATATTGGTGACATAATAACGTATGGTTGTTCGGCCCACTTATTAAAACTTTTAGCACATGATTTGGAAGTGCCAGGCGTTAAGGATCATGTTACCCAAATTGTGAAATATTTTAGAAATCATCACTTTCCAGCAGCAAAATACAAACAGGCTGAAGGCAAAAAACTAGTTTTACCTCAAGATGTCCGCTGGAATTCATTAGCTGACTGCTTAGAAACGTATGTGGACAACTGGCATATTCTTTCTAAAATATGTCCTGATCACAGGATCGCCATTGATAAAGATATTGCTTTTAAAGTGCAAAATACAGCGATTAAGATAAATGCACAAGATTATCTAATCAAACTTAAAAGAATAGCAGTAGCACTAGATACGATTCAGGGAGACACTTGTACAATAGGAGAAGCAACGGAAATATGGTTGAATTTGCTGTCAGAGTTCCAGTCACACCCCGATACTTCTCAGACTGACATAAACAAGTGCCAGAAAAGGTTTGACATGGCCATGACACCAGCTCATTTTTTAGCTAATTTGCTTGATCCACGTTTCATGGGAGAAAAACTAAATGATCAACAAATTGATGCTGGTCTAGAATTTGCTGACACTTATCATCCTAATATCATGGCTGAAATTATTAATTATAGAGCACATAATTTTCTTTACAAGGTCTATCTTTTTAGAAAAAACATATTAGAAACCAATAAACCTCTAACATGGTGGCTGTCGCTAGAAAAATACTTAACATGTGAAATGAGAGACCTTGTTTTTCAACTACATACGGCGACAGCCTCATCGACAGGCATAGAGAGAATCTTCTCTTCATTTGGACTTGTCCATTCAAACATAAGAAATAGACTGGGAACAGAAAAGGCATCAAAATTAGTATCTGTTTTTAAGTTGTTAAACAAAGGTGTTAAATTTTGAAATACCTACGCTCCTACACATGTTGATCAGTAGCTTTAAAATAAATATGTTTACTTTAATTTTTATAATACTCCTACAAAATAAACGAGTGAAAATATTGATTTTTTTATAGTTTTTTCAGATTCCTGTAGAAAAGAATTTAAAACATATGGTAAAAAAAACATGTTTAAAACATCATGTTTTAATCGTTTAAAACAAAACGTCAATTATTAAAACTGCATGTTTTAAACATGTTTTAAACACTTGTTTTAAACATTTTGTTTTAAACATAACAACCCTGCTCCGCAAGCTTCGTATTTCTAAAGATTCATTGTGGCATTACTCAAAGAAAAGGAGTCCAGGTAAAATAAAAAATTTACTTACAAAAATGTGGAAACTGGCGTAAAATAAGTCTGTTAAGTGGAGTGAGTAAAATCTTTCACAAAATTGTATTAAATAAGGAAATAGAAGCATTAGATAAAGACATTTGCCAGGAACAAAACAATTCCAAATGTGTGCTGACAACATTAACAACTTGAGCAATTCATGGAGTACCACCACGCTTACCTGTTTTATTTATAAATTATAAAAAGACGCTGGGAAATGTTACACACCCCATACACTACATTACCTGCACAGCAAGCACAACCACGAATGCATTTACCTGTTTCTTCATCATCATCATCATCATCATCTGACATGGAGCTGACTCGAGGGTCGATCCTGGATTACGCCAGGCCCAAGTAAAAATTCGCGTTTTCGTTTGCTGAGTTCAAAACAAAACTTAAATAACTTTCATAATTATAACTCAAAATTTATGTTAAAAAGCAAATGTGATCTTAGCAAAACAAACAAAATAAAATGTATTTCTGTTTTCACGTTACGTCATTTTGAAATTTTGTTTTTAAATTTTTTCGTTTTTCAATATATTTTTAAACATATCATTAAAATGAAAATTTTTTCTCTTTCAAATGATGTATCATTTTCATTGGCTTACATAACAAATTCTTCGAAATAAAGCCATTTTTATGAACATCCTTAAAAATAACCAACTGAAAATGAAAATCGTAAATATTATTATCAATAATATTCTGTTTCAAATAATCCTATTAAAATCCATTCATTAAAATCACTTATAAAGTGTGGGCCAAAAGTTTCTATAACAAACAAAAAATGGAGATAATTGTTAAAATGTACGTGATATTGCATTGCGTTTTTTTTTTAAATACAAAGCTAAAAACCTTATTTAATAAAATAAAAAAAACTCAATGCAATATCACATATATTGCTAAACATGTGCAATAGGAGATTGCTCCATGCTGCTTGCTTTTATCACCAGATTCTCGTTTTACTGATCACCATCTTAATATCTATCTAATAAAATTCAATTTCGCACAAGTGTTCATAATTTAAATATTCAATTCAAGGACTCTGCCGCTGCATAAAACTGAATTTTAGAAACATCGTTTTTCTTATCAAATAACAAACATTTATAATAGTGTGAATATCTTGTTTAACAGTATACCCTTCAATAAATTCAAATCCAAACTTTAAAATTTTAAAATACATTTTCATTGCCTATTAGTTTTTTGTAAACATGTCTGCATAATTTAAAATTCTCAATGTAACTCCATTTTTGTATAAATCTAGACATTCCATAGTTGAGTGGTCTTTTGGCTTAGCTAGTGCCATTACAATTTATAGAAGCAAATATAAATTAATTTTCTAAAAGTTACATATAGTAATGTCCTTACCTATTTTTCGGTTGAAACAGGGGATATCTGTGTGGTTGTGCTTACTATCTAAGGAAGATAGTGCAAAGCCCGAGGGCCTGATGAGCACCTAACACCACTTAACCTTATAAGCACAATAAGGACCATTATTTTAGCGAAAACCCAAGGTATTCTTCATAGCGGAACCAACACAAAAGATACAAGGATACATCAGCAAACACAGTCGCTGCAGTTGTAGAACAAGCAAAAATTATAATACACAACGAATCAAGTATTCAAGAAGGTGACAGCTTTAACAGTTTTAAAAATTCAAAAAAATGTAGAAATTTGGTAGCAGAAGAGAGAGTACCAGCCACCAGCAGTTACTCGTTGTAATATAATTGATGGATAAGGGTAAATACATATAACACAAAATATTCTGATTTTGAAACTCTGCTTTTTAAAATAATGTAATGTTAAAATATTATTTTACTCCCGACTCCAGTTACTCTAAATAGCATTCTTTATTTAAGCTCCAAAAAATGGATTACGTTCACAGGGAACAGTGGAATAATCGTTTGGTATTATAAGAATTATGCAAAATTTTACTCAACAGTTTAGTCCGCTGAATGCAATCATTATAATACAATCTGTGATTACATTTTCCTTTTTTAATGACTTACAAACAGCATATTCGACAAGGTCACCGTGTGCATGCCCCTCTAACAGCAAAAATTCCTTTTTGATATCATTTAGATGGGGAACATCTGATGTGGATTCGACAACGGCAGCTAACGAAATTTCACTCTTGACTTCAAGTTTTACTTCTTTCTCCATCTTCTACTGGTATTGTATACTTTCTAAAAATAACATTTAAAATTTGTTTGTGCATGTTTAGAGTACCTACTATAAGTATGACTTACAAAGCACAATTTCACAGCTTTTTTTGACTGCAATATAAACCCTTCAATTAAGACTTCTTGACATTGTGGTTAATAGTTAATACATTTATTATAAGCATAGTATTCAGACTGATATTTTTGTAGGTTAAGAGAAGTTCCATTACCAATGTGAGCACTACTTCACGATATCACCCGACTATTTATTTGAACTACCGTACATACAGAAAGAGTCACCATGTTTAAAATATTTGTTATACGGAGTTACTCAAAAGTAAGGAATAAAATTTGTATATCTGTAGCGCATTGGTTTTTGAACAAATGTTCGAACACTTAAATGGACTTAAATATAACTGCATCTTTATGTGATATCTTTTGTTATCCAACGTCAACCTCCGCACGCCCAACCACCTTGACTTAATTTTTCTAAACCGCGATCTATCCTTTGTGTGGGCTCCTTAAAAAGCTTGAAAATAACTGCATTTATATTTACTATCATAAATGAACTGAGATGTTTGGTTTTCAAGTTACAGCGATTGAAAAAAGGTTAGAGAGAACAGGTTTTATTAACTTTTCAAAAAAATAATCTATTATTTAGTAATTTTGGCATACAGAAAGTATATTAATGCAAGCCAATAATTTAGAAACCAAAATAGTTTTAACAGTACTACTTGGGGATGTATTGTTCTGTATAAATACGTGCCATTTCGATTATTATTATTATCGTTTTGTTGTGACACTTAAATGACTCGTCCTGTATGTGTTTTCATATGATCTTTTAAGCCACCCTTCCTTTTACATCTATAACCTCATACATTGCATTCAAAATGTTTTTCACCTGTATGTGTTTTGAAGTGATGTTGCAGCTGGCTGTTTCGTATACATTTATAATCACACATACTGCATTCTAAATATTTCTCTCCTGTATGTGTATTTGTATGTCGTAATTCACATTTTTGTATGCACTTATAATCAGATACGTTGCATTTGAAAGGTTTGTCTTCTATATGTATTTGCATATGACGTTGTAGGTCACCACTTCGTATACATTTATAATTACTGAAACGGTTTCTCACCTGTATGTGTTTTAAAGTCCTGTTGTAGCTGACTTTGTATACATTTGTAATCACATACACCGCGTTTGAAAGGTTTCTCGCCCGTATGTGTTTTAATATGTTTGTTGAGGTTAGTTTTCCATATACATTTATAATCACATAAATTGCATTGAAAAGGCTTTATTTTAGTATGTTTATTTAAATGCTGCTGTAAGTTCCTCTTGAATTTATATTTACTGTTGTATAAACCACAATAAAAAGGTTTAACTTGAGTAGACGCAACGGTGGAAAGCGAGCGTTGCTTCTCTAGTACTTTAAAAAGAAAAAAACATTTTTTCGTAACACGATAGGGCAAGAAAGGTTAAGTGCGTTAGCTGTGTTAAGCATCGAAAAATTGTTAATTAATAACATTGACAATTTTAATGAACTACTGATAGATCATTTTTCCAACGCGAAGGATCGACTTGAAATAGAAGTCTACCTAAAATTTGGCTGGGTAAGTACATTTTTATCAAAAAATGTTTCAAAATGACCCCCAGTACGCCACACCACGAGCCGCCACTGCTTACAGGATCAATATTTGAGCAAATATCTTAATAATAAAACGTTGGAATAATATCAACGGAATAACTTACCTGTTTCGTATAGTTTTTCTTCTGTTAGTTGCGGTTTATAAATATGAAGAACTAAAAAAAAATGTTTTAAGTATGTGACAAGAAACTTTTTTATAACGCCCCGTACACATAAATAACCCGAACTAATACCATAACCTCACAATTCTGAAGGTACTGTTATTTAATATTCAGAATTTATCACTGTGCCAAATATTAGAAATATTAAATCGTTTATTACATGTAAGCAACTATGTTATGTATTTGAATAGAGGTGACATGATTAACAAATATTTAGATTTTTAGCAAGGTGAAGGGTGTAAATAAAAGAATTTTTTTTGAAAAAGCTGGCCGCCCTTCTAAAATGGACATAAAAATAGAACCCGAATTTGATAAAATCGAACCTGTTGTTACTTCAACTTACAAATATCATAATGAAGTTTATAATGGCATGAAATGTACCAACACAGTAAACATCGCCAAAGAACTGAATGATAACGTTGCATCGATCACGAGTAACTCAACGATTGTTAAACACGAAGTAAACGAATTTAGTGCTCATTCTATAATAAATATCAAACAGGAAGAAAGTGACATCAAAGAAGAGACAGAAAATGTAAATGAAACATTAAAAGGTACAGATTCAATACAAAAAAACGGCTGCGATGATAAATTAGTAGAGACTAACATAACATAGGGCTTTGAATGTCATGTTTGTAATCGCACGTTTTCAAAAAGAAGAAATTTGAGTAACCACTTAAAAATACATGCAGAAAAAAAGCAATTTTCTTGTATATTTTGTGATTACAAATGTTGTACAAAAACCCATTTGACAGTTCATAATAGAATACACACTGGAGATAAGCCATTTCAGTGTTCGATATGTGACAACAAATGCACCACAAAATCATATTTGACAATTCATAACAGAAAACACACTGGAGATAAGCCATTTCAATGTATGATTTGTGATTACAAATGTAGTACAAAAGCCTACTTGGCAGTTCATAACAGAATACACACTGGAGATAAGCCATTTCATTGTAATATTTCCTATTATAAATGTAGTACGAAAGCCGGTTTGATAGGTCATAACAGAATACACACTGGAGAAAAGCCTTTTCGTTGTACGATTTGTGATTACACCTGCAGCACTAAGTCCAAGCTAGGTTGTCATTTAAAGACTCACACTGGTGAAAAGCCCTATAACTGCACCTTTTGTGACTATAAATGCCTTGGAAAAAGTCAGTTAAGACGTCATACCACGATTCACACTGGTGAAAAGCCATATAGTTGCACCTTTTGTGATTCCAAGTATAATCACAAATCCCATTTGACGGATCATTTAGGTATTCATACAGGCAATAGGCGATATTGTTGTGCTTCTTGCAGTTATAAAACTAACAGGAAATCATCGTTAATTCAACACTTGAAAACTCATATGACTTCAACGTATTTAGAAAAAGAACCGGATGATGACAACCAGTTAGATAATAAATTTGAAGTTAAATCAGAGCCACTGGAATTTGTAGCTGTCAATAGTATGTAGGAAAAATTATTTATAAGCACTTATTTTGCTACAGTAGTTAATTATATTAAAAATATTGTCGGTAGTTGCTTATGTATTATTACTAGCATGTACGACTTTTACAAATATATTTTTATGAAAGTAAATTATCTGTTTTAAATTGACTCCACTGTCGAAGACAAAAGTTTGAAGCCTACCCTGCTCGAGTAACGGTATGGGGAAAATATCCAAGAAAATATATTCAAAATGATTTTCACAAGAAAAGTATCTATAGAAAAAATAACGCTACCCACAATATTCTTTTGAGAATATTCTCTACGCACAACATTAAACATACTACCTATTAAACTGTGATCTGCAACCTCACCCTTTCTGAGATACAGGGCGTTGAAAACCTTTTTAGTTTAGTTTTTTCTCGCAATTTTGGAAACGACACGAGGTATTCATATGCAAATTTGGGGCCGATTGCTACTAGTGAACACCCAATATTGTAGGTGTATTTGTCGCGATACGTTCACCAGCAGCGTAGTTACAAGGGGAGACGGTCCTTTTTTTAAAAAGTGTACATTAGCGAGCTGATTGCATGGAATTTTGTTTATATACTTAAATTCTACATTCCATTTAGGGAAAAAAGGATCTTTCGCATTTTTGCCGCAGGTTTTTGCTCGGTTTTCCAGATAATTGACGTTTAGTTTAGGAAGGTTTATTCCATGTGTGAAGCCGCCCGAGTATAATCCAACGCTTGCGTTCGAAAATATGGTGAGCTAAAACAAGGAAAAACAAAGGCACAAAAGTTAACTGTTTTAGAATTTTATTGTACAAACAAAATAATAATACGTTCTATTTAAAAAAATCAAGTTATGACCCATTCGAGTTAGTATTTACTAAGGGTTACCAGAAAAAGTTTGTTTATGTTTAATCTTGGAAATGAAGGCAAATGTCAAATTTAAAAAAAAAAAAATGGAATAACTTGGCAACGCCACAACGGAACTTTTAAAACAAAACATACTCAAAAAGGCAATTAAGAGGCGAATAAAAATATACTCTTGGTCACCTAAAACATTTATTAAGATAAAATGAGCGACTGTGAGAAAATTATAAAAATAATGCGGAAAATTTTTTTAGTTCTCACAAGCACATGTTCTAACTAAAGGGGTTTTCCTCATTATTATTAAAACATTTTCTGTATTTAAAATAGTAAATGAGATATCGGCCACCGCCACGTTGTTGACTCACCCTGTATATACCTAATTTGGATACAGTATAGGAATACACCAATTTGGCTTACGAAAACCGGCTCAATTATTCTATCAAGGAGGCTGCACGGTATTGTTTCTACCAAAGATAGTTTTCAGATATGAATCGTATGTTAAATATCAAAAAAACTTATTGACAGAAAAGTTAAACTTTATTAGAATTCTAAACGAATACAGCCTCAATTCTACTTGTAAATATTTCAAGATAATAACCCAGTTGTAGATAAAAATACAGTTTACGAGTATAGCAGCAGCTTTAATAAATAAAAATAATGTAGATCCAAATGTTCAAAATGCCCTTTATAGACACACAACAGAAAGAAGGGGTGTAAGCGCTGGTTTACGTGTCTATAAAATGGCAAATTCTTTAGTGGAATCGCCACAATTGCTGTAATTAATAACATCCGATGTTCCCTCATATCCACGTAGATTTGTCCTAACTTTTGCCATTCCGACTGCACATACTAATTACTTAATCAATTCCCCACTATACAGAATGATGGATATTATAAACTTATGCAGAAACGTCGACATATTGCATACATCTTTATGCCAATTGAAGACTGACATCGTGGAGATCCTCGACTGAAACTCGGTGTAATAATTTAATAAATTTAGTTTTGTTTTTAATTATTGCTCTCATAAGTGTTTTTTTGTTCCTATGTTTTTCATGTTTACTACAATTTTTAATTATTTGCATGTTTTGTATGTTTTATTTGTTGCCTATTATTGAGCCCGTTGGCAGCATTACGTAAATAAACACTGCTAAAAGACTGTTTGTTAAAATGGTTATGTTTATATAGATGCAAACATTTGTTAAGTGGGTAGTGTTTTTTGCATATAATAAAAAAAAAGGGAAATATATTTAAAACAACATAAATAATAACCTATACAAAAAACTAGCACTGAACCCGTGGACTATGCTCCATGCTTTTAATGGTAACTCTTTTTTGAAAATAGCCGTGGGGAATCGCTTAGATTGCATAGTATTAGCTGCAGCCATATTCCTCTAGTTGAGACAGGTCAAAGGGATCTACATTTAATATAGATTATTAATATTATTTTAATTACTATATGATCATTTAGAAAACTCCTTCACAAAAGTTTATATTTACCATAAATGCACTTAAAAACCATTTTAACCTTTTATGATTATGTACATTACGTTAAGTTTTTCTCCAACACAAGTTTTAAAATGCTTCTAGACTATACTATACTATACTACCCTTATGTTAAGATATATCTGTATTATTTTTCCCGTGTATGTGTTTTGATATGTCGTTTTAGCCTACTCTTTTCTGTACATCTATAATCACATATGTTGCATTTGTAAGGTTTTTCTCCTATATGTGTTTTAATATGTTGTTTTAGGTTACTCTTCAGTATACATTTATAGTCGCATACATAGCATTGAAAAGGTTTTTCTCCTGTATGTGCTTTCACATGTTGTTGTAGCACACTCTTGTTCATACATTTATAATCGCATGTACTGCATTGAATGCATTTTTCTCCTGTATGTCTTTTGATATGTACTTGTAAATTGCTTTTTGCTGAACACCTATAATTACATACATTGCATTTGTGCGACTTTACTCCTGTATGCGTTTTCATATGCTGTTTCAGGTTACTCTTTAGTATACATTTATAATCACATACGCTGCATTTGTGAGATTTTTCTCCTGTATGTGTTTTTATATGTCGTAGCAAGTCACTTTTCCATATACAACTATAACCACATGCACTACATTTTAGAGGTTTTTCTCCTGTATGTGCTTTCATATGCTGCTGAAAGTTCTTCTTGAATTCAAATTTACTGCTGCATAAACCACAATAATAATATTTAACTTGATTTGACATATTTATTTTTTGATCTGCAATACTCTCTTGAGCTCCATTTTTCATATATAACTCCTCACTCGCCAATGGCGGAAACTTGTAAATATCATCATTGCCACTCACCATACATTTCAGATCAGGAACTTCTGATGTTGCTTGAAAGCACAACGATTGAATGCTGGTGTCTTCATGTTTTACTGTAATTATTTAACATTGAATTAATTAAAATTAGATCACATAAATGATCACTAATATTGCACCTAACTGTAAGTACTCATGTACAGGGTGTATACGCTGCTAATTCGACAACGTTTGGTTATATTTTCTATTGTTAACAACTTACCAACAGCCTGCTCCACTAAACCACCATATGAATATGGTACAGACAGTGGAAATTCTTTCTGGATTTTATTTAAATAGGCTACATCTGATGTGGGATCGACAACAGCAGATAAGAAGGCGTCACTTGTAAATTTACGTTTTACATATTCATCCATCTTCAATTCTAAACTCGTACCCGTATATACACTTCCTAAAACTTTTAAAATTTATTACACTCTGTGCATTATGATAAACACTAAAATTAAAGCCGTCGACAAAAATTTTCCTACATGGGCGACTTTACTATTACTAGACAAAACCTGTAGTTAAAATTTTCAGGTTCTAATCACTTACGAAAAACATGGTCCAACACCAACCCACCACCGTATAAATTTGACTCGGAAAGCGAAACTTCTATTTTGAACTCATGTACGTGACCAACGTCAGACATGGAATCAGCAATAGCAGCTAACGAAGTTTCTGTCGTGATTTCAGATTTTATCGTTCGTTCCATTTGAAATTCTAAATTCGTACCAGTATTTAATTGTAGTTCCTAAATCAGTTAAAATTTGTGCACAGATAAAAGATGAATTTTATGTTTATTGCCTGTGCATGTATCTACTCACTATATAGGGTGTGACTTACTTGTGCCGTGAAAATTCTGAAGACTAGTGCACAAGAATGGTACATGCTGTATAAATCTTTATGAATTGGAACTTCTTGATGCCATTGTGATTATTACCGAATTATTGGTAAAGAAAACATCGGGACTCGAATTTCAAGAATTTTGTAGGTTAACTTGAGTATCAGTACTAGCCCCACTCCCACAAACATAACCGGTTATTCGAACTAATTCAGCTATAGGATGACTCAAAATATAAACATATAATTAGGACATATTATACGACCCCTGCAAATGATTATCAGCGCTTTTTTGGGAATGGAAAAGTGGGAGAGAAATCTGTGCTTAATAGCGTGCAGTTATAGATTTTAACAAACTAAAAAAAATTATTCTTGTGCATTTTATATAATATACATAATTTATGCATGTATTTTAGATATTTTTAGAAGATATAATATAATTTCGCTGTTATATTGAAATCGACTTGATTTTGACTTAGGTAATCCTGTCACTTTTCATTACCTGCTAAAAGTGATTTTTTGAAAGAATTTTGGAATTGTGAAGGCAATGCCAGTAATTTCCCTTCCCCGCTTTAACCTGGCTCAGCGCACCTAGTGCTATACACGGGTCTACAATGCTCCACCCTAAAAATCCAACTTAACTACCGAGCCAGTCCTTGCTGCTGCAAACTTTAAAAAGTCCGACTACAACCAGACCCGAACTCAGGTCGATCGAACAAGACTGTGGGCAGACCTACCGCAACTGCGCCTATTATTAATTTGACAAATATTATTTATACAAAACCATATACCAGTATTTCGTTGTTTTTTTAATAAAAACTATTGTAATAGTTACATGACTCAACTGTTTCGTAAAATTCTGCTGAATGCATATGATGCCAAAAGATTAGGTAGGTACGTAACCTAAATTGAGAAAATACAATTTTGCAGAAAATTTAAATTAGGCTACCCTGTATGTATTAGATGCTGATATAGTAACTACATTTTAAAAAATGTCTATAATTCTGTCCTAGTTTGTGTTACCATTAAATAAACAGCTATAAATATCAATAATTGTTAATACAACTACAAGCAAGTTTTATTAATAACTATTTAGTAATTAACTGGAAAACCATTCAAAGTGCGATCACATTTTGACTCATTCTGTACCTGCAACACACCTGAAGTAGTTCAAACGTCCCAATCAATTAAATGGCACTAATTTTTGGGTAGGCTGTGACTAATATTAAAACTTAACCTACAAAATTCTTAAGGGCGAATGTTTTTGCTTCTAAAATAAAAATATTACCTGATGATAATCACAACATCAATTTCTTATTTAAGGTTTATACTTGTTCCGTTCTCGACACTCAAAATCAGAGGTAGATATTCCTATACATGCAGTAAACATAAATTTTAAAGGTTTTAGGAATTAGGAATTACATAACTATTAGGAATTGAAAACTTAACATGGAAGGTGAGGTAAAACGTGCAATTACTAGTAGAATTTCGTTAGCTGCTGTTGTTGAATCTACGCCTTACGTTTCACACCTAAATGTAATCAAGAAGGAATTTTCACTTTTGGAGTCAAGTTCATATGGTGGGTCGGCGCTGGAGCAGGAGTACGCTATTGGTAAGTGATTAATAACAGAAAATGTAACTGCAACTTGCTTAATAATGATAATACACAGAATATGAATTATAAATGAAATAATGGAAGAATTTCCACTTTTTGTGCCACATTTATACAGGATGTATTAAATTACGTGTTGACTGTTAAAATATCATTTATTTGAAGAGATACGAAGACGGTTAAATTATAGCTTATTCAAGTTTCGTATTAAAATGTAAGCTTTAAATCCATTTAAAATATCATAGTTTTGTATACCTACTTTTGCCAGGAAACGATTTCCTAGTTTGTTAAAAAAAAATACAAACCCAGTATTAAATAATTGCAGTGAAAGACGAAGATACCAGCGTTCAATCGTTGGACATCCACGTAAAATCAGAAGATTGTGATATAAAATATGGTAACAAGAGTGATAGCGATGATGATATCAACATCAAGCTTGAGCAAATGGTAACCGAGGAATTACATATAAAAAATGAAATTGACGAGAGTCTTGTAGATCCAACAATAAAAATGTATACTCAAGTTAAATATTATTTTTGTAGTTTATGTAATAGTAAATTTAAATTCAAGAAAAACTTACAGTGGCATATGAAAATACATATAGGAGAAAAACTTTTCGAATGCAGCGTATGTGATTATAGATGTATACAGAAGAATGACTTACAGTTCCATATCAAAACGCACACAGGAGAAAAGCCTTTTCAATGCAGTGTATGCGATTATAGATGTATAAGAAAGGGTAATCTGCAAGTACATATCAAAACACACACTGGAGAAAAAACATTGCAATGCAGTATATGTGATTATAAATGTATACATAAGATTTCACTACAACAACATGTGAAAGCGCATACAGGAGAAAAACCTTTTCAATGTGATGAATGTCATTATAAATGAAAAGTCAGCTACAGCGACACATCAAAACACATACAGGAGATAAACCTTTCAAATGCAACATATGCGGTTATAAATGCATACAAAAGAGTCAGCTGCAACGACACATCAAAACACATACAGGAGAAAAACCTTTTCGGTGCAATATATGCATAACGAAAACTAAGCTACAACAACACATAAAAACACATACAGGAGACAAGCCTTTCAAATGCGATGTATGTGATTATAAATGTGTACGAAATGATCAGCTACAGCGACACGGCAAAACACATAGTAAATAAACATTTGAATTGTAATGTATACGTAGTGTAGCTTACAGAAGCAATTAAAAACTTATATTGGAGAATAAGTTTCTCAGTGTACTGTATGTAGTAACTATGTCAGAGAACATGTTTTTTTAGTCTATAATCAAAGTAAACTTTTGTGAAGCAGGATCTCGAAATAGTCCTATAGCTATAACAATAATTATGTAAACAATACTATCGTTGAATCTGTCTGTTCATGCCGGTGCTATTTTACACCTATATATTTATACGAAATGCGTACCAAAATCATTTATTTTATTATACCAATTATAAGTATGTTAACTAACTAAACAACGTGTTTTTCTAAATAAATATAAGCTTTTAAGTAAACTGTCTTCAGTCTTTTATTTCGTAGTACCCCATATTATTGTGTTTAATAGTTTACTTAATACTAGTATTTCCGGAAGTATACAACTTTCTACACATTGTTCCGAGGAGCATGTGGAGTTCTAATTATAACTGCCAGTTGTGTTACTTCAAAGATTTCTTTGCAACCCTGGAATAATATTTCTATCTAAAACTACATTTCATATCTTCAGCTTTTAAATCTGTTGATATAGGTCGTACTTTGTCTATTATTTGAGCCTATATTCATTTAAAACCTATTTGAACACTTCGGTACTTTTCGATTATTGCACAGTTCTGACGAAGGTTAACTTTCCTGTCATAATAACTTTTTTATATCATTTCTGTGTGACTTAATTTTTGATTAACTAAAGTTTCACTAAGCTGTTTAGTATACTTAATGTAACATGTCGAAATTCACAATATTTAAATGCGATTGTTATAGTGGAGAAAAGCCATGTAAATGTTTTATGCAATGAGAAAAGTTGTTTTGTACACTAGGCGAAAACCATTTAAATGTTTTCAGTGAGGAAAAAATGTGTATTTTAAACTGGTGCAGAGCCCTACTTCGAAGAAATCTTTGAAAGCGTTGAAAATATGTAAAATACAATTGTTTTGTGATTAAAAATAACCTGATACCTTTGAGTCTACGGCAGTGTGCACTTGGTATGGACTGTGAATATCAGTTGTTTTGGATATTCCAAATACCAACCACGTACTACCAAATTGCAGAATTTTATCTTGAACTGTTACCAAAACAACACCGTGTGGATACTCGTCAAGAAAAATTTTAATTTCCAAATCGGGGAGCGCTACGATGCACTGTCCTCCCAGCTATTTGTTCCCATTCAGTATATTTTTGTTTTTATTTTTACATTATAACAATTTTATATAATTGAAAATCCAAGAATAATAATTTTATTGAAATTGTTAGTAGGACGCAGTTAGTTTAAACTAGCCTAGTTCGGAATTTATCAAATGCTTCATTCAAAATGAAACAAATGTTTTTAGAACAGCGAGTAGAAGCGGGACTTATACAAAACTGGCACCGCATTATCCGAAAATTTAGAAAACCAAATTTCTTATTAGAAAAAAATTGCAATTTATAGATTTTTTGTAAGCAGATTGCTTGGTATTAAAGAAAACCAGAGACAACACAGCAAATTCATCAGCCAAAAACTGGGTGGGCTGGGGGTGTTAATTAACCCCCTTCCAGCTGGAGAGAAAGTCACCACGCCTTTTGGAGAGCAGGGGACTTGGAAGAAGAAAAAGAAATTAATAAGAATAGAATTAATAAGTCCTTATTTCTCTCAAGCTTTTTTATTTATTATAATATAGGAACCGGTTTCGAGTTTTTATAATAAACCCATCTTCAGCCTAGAAACTGACAATAAATCCATAAATTATATACACTTACAATTTCAAAAACCAAGAGCAATTGTATATATAAGTAACAAAAACTTACAGCACTACTCTTGAAGAAAATTATAAACATAGTCAACTACTAAAATTACATCGAATGAAATCCCAATGAATTTAACAGTCAATAAAAAACAATTAAACACTTGAAAGGATAAAGAAGTCAATTTTTTAACGTAACCCACGAACATAACCTATAAACTTATGTCTCAATACCTCTCTGGTGAATCCAGAACCAGAGAGGTATTGAGACATAAGTTTATAGGTTATGTTCTTGGGTTACGTTAAAAAATTGACTTCTTTATCCTTTCAAGTGTTTAATTGTTTTTTATTGACTGTTAAATTCATTGGGATTTCATTCGATGTAATTTTAGTAGTTGACTATGTTTATAATTTTCTTCAAGAGTAGTGCTGTAAGTTTTTGTTACTTATATATACAATTGCTCTTGGTTTTTGAAATTGTAAGTGTATATAATTTATGGATTTATTGTCAGTTTTTAGGCTGAAGATGGGTTTATTATAAAAACTCGAAACCGGTTCCTATATTATAATAAATAAAAAAGCTTGAGAGAAATAAGGACTTATTAATTCTATTCTTATTAATTAATCACTCTCATTATGGGGTCTCTTGATTATTTAGAAAAAGAAATATTGCTGCACCTAAAAATTAAGTAATGTCTCTTATTCTACTATCACTCATGAGCAATTTAGATTAAACAAAAATTGTTTATTCATCCCCCATAATGTTAAATAAAGGAGAAATAATTTTAGATTTTCAAAAATTCATAGAAGAGGCGTCACTGAGATAATAGCCGACTGGGACCCGAACCAAATTGTACTTCATCGCCAGTTCTACGAGCTACAAAATTTAAAAAAAAATCGTGTTTTTGATCAATATTAATTTGATTTAATTTTCACTTCAGTTTTCATGCGTTTAAAAATTCTCGTACATAGTAATATTGTGTCTCAGAGCTACTACAATGTCAAATTTGATCCCGATTTGTCAACTTGTTTCTGAGTAATCAGGCATTAACTCAAAATTTTCAAAAAAAATGTAGCAACCGCCATTTTGAAGCTATAAATTTTCTAAAAATGCGTTGAGTTTGCCCTGAGGTCTTCCATCAGGTTCCGTTTCCAGATTTAGAGAACTTGAACAGGAAATGTTACGTCTATGAGTTTAAATGTGATATCTGGAGGTAAAAATTTGCTATAGGAAGGTTTCATTTTAATAATTATAATGTTCGCACAGGAGTCCTGCTCAAGCCTAGTACCAGTACTTACGAGGCCGTTTCTAAATAAGATGTTAGCGGGAGTATCCCATCTATAGGTAGAACGTTTTTGTCAGACAAAATTATAATTTTTTGGAAACAGATTCCTTAGAATTAACAAAAACCATACAATTTGTCAAGTAATTGGAGGAAGAAATTAAAATTGCGATGATTTTTCCTGTTCCGTTGATTAAATAAAGGCGCATAAAATTGTGATATTAAAAAATCTAGTCGTCACAGAGAAATTAGCGACCTGGGACACTGACCATATTAAAGCTCACGCCAAGCTCCACGAGCCAGCAAAAAATATCGTGCTGTCAACTTTTGAGCAATATTTTTTTCAATATTTCGTAAACTTGAAACGTACGTAATAACATCATGTTATTCTAGGGCTATCTATACAGAGTGTTTCTTAATAACATGCTAATATTGAAGGAGGTTATTCTTGGGTCCATTTTAAGAAAAAAACTTCATATGAACATATGTCCTAAAGGTCTTAACTTTTGAACTACAGGGTGCTAAAGTATTAAGAAAAAATTATTTTTTTTATGATAACTTTGGGATGACCCTAGATATTTTTGTGAAACGTAGTACGCATCTTCTACGCATCAAAAGGCATTTTCTGCTGTACAACATAATTTTTATTCTTGCCAGTGGCGTTCGTGCGGGATTAGCACTGAATCATTTTAAAGAGAAAAGTGATACGCCACTGCTTTTTCTTAAAGTAAAAATTATTTTTGAAATTCTCATTCCTTTCTGAGCAAATCTGGTCTCTTAATTTTTTTTCGTTTGACGTACGGTTTTCGCATAAAAAAATAGAATTCATTCATTTGCACGTTGTTATGAAATTGGGTATTATCAAGGATTAAAAACGTATCTAGTAGGTAAGAAGCAGATTTTGTTTTGTAAACATAAACAGTTTTGACAGTTGTCTACCTAGTCTAGTTGTCATTTTCCAAAGAGTACGTGAGTCCACGAGAAAAAGAGCAGAGGCATGCATATTTGCAGGAGGTTCACATTTTGAACATCTGATTTAATTTATTTCTTTGTGCGTTCAGGGTAATTTTGTGTTAGCATTCCAAAATGTATTTAGATTACTTTAATTTTATAATTTTACCGTTTAAAAATTATTCTCTTAAATAAATTTTTGTTTAAACTTACATAAATTGGTTTTTGTCGTAAGTGGTCTAGCGAGATGCAAATGAATGAATTTTATTTTTTTATGCGAAAACCGTACGTCAAACGAAAAAAAATCAAGAGACCAGATTTGCTCAGAAAGGAATGAGGATTTCAAACATAATTTTTACTTAAAAAAAAGCAGTGGCGTACCACTTTTCTCTTTAAAATGATTCAGTGCAAATCCTGCACGAACGCCACTGGCAAGAATAAAAAATTATGTTGTAGAGCAGAAAATGCCTTTTGATGCGTAGAAGATGCGTACTACGTTTCACAAAAATATCTAGGGTCATACCAAAGTTATCATAAAAAAAATAATTTTTTCTTAATACTTTAGCACCCCGTAGTTCAAAAGTTAAGACCTTTAGGACATATGTTCATATGAAGTTTTTTTCTTAAAATGGACCCAAGAATAACCTCCTTCAATATTAGCATGTTATTAAGAAACACCCTGTATATTAAACGTAGAAAAGTCGTTGCCTCAGCTGTCAGTGGTGGGCGACACGCGGATGTCGAGATGATCACAAACCACGCTGCAGTGCTAGTTTCAGTCGCGGACTCGCTGTTGAGGGGCATGTACGCAGCACAAAACGGCGGCGCAGTGTGCTACATTTACTTTAAAAAAACGGAGGGCGTAGCCGACGGGCTCCACTAGTTACAGTTAAAGTTACTGCCGATAGGCATTAAAGTCAAAATGGTCAAAAAATGTTAACGGCCGCCATTTTAAAGCTAGGAAGGTATATTTATTATTAACTTTAATATGTCGGCTATAACTATTTTTTTTTATAATTATGTAAAGTGTAACAGAGAACTTCTATAAATGGTTTAATCGACAGTAGAATATCCAACTTGTAAGACACATTATTTAAAAAAAGCTTAAGCTATAAATGTAATTATTATTATTATGATTTTTAAAGAACTCCTTTACAAAAGCTTATATTTACAAAATGTGCACCGAAAAGGCCTTTTCTCTTTTATAATTCTGCGGTAAAAACTGAAAATATGCCACTTTACAGAAAACCCAAAAAACAGGTGTTTAAGTAATTCATACAGATTTATTGTTTAATGGTTTTTGCTGAAACTACAACAGTTTGAGAAGGAAAATTATATAAAAGATCCAAATTATTTCCACATGTTTGGCATTGAAAATTAATTAAAATTGATATTTATCTTACAATTTATTGATTAATGTTATGAAATACCAAGCTAATGTAATTTAACTTACCTCGTACGTAACATACTAACACAACATTTTTGCCATTGTCCTTATGGCAATCTTATGAAACGACAGAAAGGGACAAGTAAACATGTACCTATTTTGTGTAAAAACTGGATCTCTAAAATCGTTTAGCGTGAGGATAAGTTGTACTTATATTCTTCTGGTGTCACCAAAATTAATTTTTTTTCTTTGCAAAAATTTTATAGGATAAGCCGACACATATTTTGAAAAACAATCATAGTAACTTAATTATGAGAAAAAATCAACAACATCCGCAATTAGTTTTTTATATTAAACTAAATTCGTTTATGAAGCAAAAAATAAAACCCTTTAATTCACACAAGAACTTTTTTCTACTCTAAATGTACATTTCGAGTGCTAAGCAATCAACATCAGTAAAAAAAGAAAAAAACATACAATGATGCTGAAGACTACGGCAGTTGTGAATAGGAAATGTGTTTCTACTTCGTTGCTGTAATTTTCAGATTTGTTGTGGTGCTTCTATTTTTCTACTGATGATGACTGCTTAGCAGTCGAATTGCTCTTTTGTTTACTTTATTGAAATAATTTATAATAACAAAAGTAAGCTTATTTTTCTACCTAATCTCCTGCCTTTTAATAAATTTATTCCACCGGTCAACGAGTTTTCGTATTTCCTCAAAATAAAAGTTTTTTGGCTGCATGCACAGCCAATGATGCACGGCATTTTTGACTTCATTGTTATCTAAAAATGAACGAACTTTTATAGCTTTTTAAGGTTCCTAAACAGATAACAATCTGAGGGTGCAAGATCAAAATTATAAGGTGGATATTCCAAAATTTCGAATTTTAATTATTGTAGAGTTTATATAAATTTCAGTCCCCCGGAACGTTGCTCAAAGTTGGTGCACACGGAAAGTGAAGCAACCATGTTTATAACTAAATTGACAATATAGGCATTTTGGTTTCTCAAGGTGATATAGTACACTATACAATACAATAAAAGTTCATTGCAGTACTACCTGAAATTAAAATCATTGGTCCTAGTAAAAATATTAAATGATTGCGGATATTTTTTGATATGTCTTCGTATAATAGGTATGCCCTTGTTGGTAGTATGTGGAGAACACTATGGGCAATACTAAGTGCTAAAAAAGACCAAACAGGTATAAGTTAATCCTTATGATTTTTTACCACAAAATTATTACATACATATTACATTGAAGAAGTTATTACTGATGTGTTTTCATATGTCTAATTAAGTAACCCTTCCTTTTACAGATATAATCACATACACTGCATTGGAAAGGTTTCTCTCCTGTATGTTTTGTCATATGTTGTTGTAGATTAGTCTTTTTTGTACATTTATAGTCACATATATTGCAGTTAAAACGTTTTTCTCCTGTGTGTGTTACCATATGTTGCTGTAGGTAAGTCTTTCTTATACATTTATAATTGCAGATATTGCATTTGAAAGGTTTTTTTTCTGTATGCGTTTCCAAATGTTGTCGTAAGTTACTCTTTTGTGAACATTTAAAATCACACACATTGCATTTGAAAGGTTTCTCTCCTGTATGTGTTTTGGTGTGTTGTTTCAACGTACCCTTCGTTATACATGTATAATCACATACATTGCATCTGAAAGGTTTGTCTCCTGTATGTATTTTCATATGTTGTTTTAGGCAATACTTTCTTTGAGTTCTATAATCACACATATAGCATTTGAAAGGCCTCTCTCCTGTATGTGTTTCCATATGTTGTTGTAAGTTACTCTTTTGTGCACATTTAAAATCACACACATTGCATTTGAAAGGTTTCTCTCCTGTATGTGTTTTGGTGTGTTGTCTCAACGTACCCTTCGTTATACATGTATAATCACATACATTGCATCTGAAAGGTTTGTCTCCTGTATGTATTTTCATATGTTGTTTTAGGCAATACTTTCTTTGAGTTCTATAATCACACATATAGCATTTGAAAGGCCTCTCTCCTGTATGTGTTTCCATATGTTGTTGTAAGTTATTCTTTAGTGTACATTTATAATCACATACATTGCAATTAAACGGTTTCTCTCCTGTATGAGTTATCATATGTTGTTGTAAGTATTGCTTCCGTATACAACTATAATCACATACCGAGCATTTGAAAGATTTTTCTCCCGTATGTATTTTCACATGTTGTTTTAGGTAATACTTTCTTTGACTTTTATAGTCACATATATTGCATCTAAAAGGCCTCTCTCCAGTATGTCTTTTGATATGTTCTTTTAAGTTACACTTTTCATTACATTTATAATTGCATGTATTGCATTTAAAAAGTTTGTATCCTGTGTGTGTTTTGATATGTTTAAGCATACCTTTTCCTATACATTTATAATCACACATATCACATTTAAAAAGTTTTCCTTCTGCGTGCCTTTTCATATGCTGTTTTAGATTCCACTTCTGTTTACAGTTATAATCACATACACTGCATTGAAAAGGTTTTGCTTTAGAATAATTACATAAATGACGCTGTAAGTTCTTTTTGAATTCAAATTCACTGTTGCATAAACCGTAATTATGTTTAACTTCAGTAGACCTCCTTACCGTTTGATTTACAGCATTCTCTTGAATTTCATTTTTTATAAGCAACTCCTCGCTCACCAGTGATTCAAGCTTGATGTGGATATCATCACTACTACTCTTGTTACAATATTTCAGTTCAGGAAGTTCTGCTTTTATTTGAAGATCCGTCGATTGAATTCTGCTATCTTCGTATTTCACTGCAATTAGTTAACAATTGCTATAATAAATTAGATTTGCATAAATGAAACTTGAAATAACATTTTAGGTTGTGATCGGTACGTGTATGTACAAAGATTACATTTTTATGAAGAGTACACATTGGTGTTGCTTTGGTAATAATAATTTCTCTGGTAATAGTAGAAATAGTAAAAAGTGTTTCAAAGTTGTTTAAGAAATGAAAACCAAATAATGTACAGGATATAAGATATTTATCGTAATTACAATCTGCGATTACGTTTTTTATTTTTAATCACATACCAACAACATGCTCCACAAAGTTACCCGGTGAACGTGGCTCAGAAAGCAAAAATTCTTTCTTAATTTCGACATCAACTAATGATATTTCACTCCCGACTTCAGGTTTTACCTCTTCTTTCATTTTCAATTTTAAATCTGAAGCCACATGCATACTACTTCCTAAAACATATTTAACGCGAATATTCAGGAGATATGGATACACGAATAATACAATCTATAGTACAAACCTTTGAGTTGATTATTTAATAAGCAAACCCTCTAAAATTAAGATTTTTGTAGGTTAAGTCTTAAACAACACGTAAACAAGATGGACAGATGACCTCGCCCAATCATTTGAACTACTGTACGTACAGGGTGAGTCAACATGTTTGGAATTGATTTTAATTGTTATGCCCGTTACTAAATCAGTTTAATATTTCAAGTTAAACATTCCTTCCATCATGAACAGGAGCGCTAAATCTTAAAAAAAAGGCAAATAAATGAAATACCCTACCATAGCAATGCCTACATCAGCAAACCAATGAAACTCCCATGAAAAAAGGAGTTCCCCGATCCCTATGGTATTTTGCTGTATCATTCTGAAGCTGTGCAAACCTAAGTGAATAATATAATAAATTTAAATTTTTTTAAATTTATTTTGTGCTCTGGTGAAGGTAAACTCACAATAAATAAATCAGAAAAAAAATGTTGTTGCGTAAGATTGGGAATTTTTCCTCAAATTTTTCAAATATTGCGGGAAGAAACCCTGACCCCCCACTACAACCATACTTAAGATGAGGCTTCAGAAAAAAAGATTTGCACATGGGCGCCCAAATAACTAGGCGCGGGCCTGATTATGAACACCATCAAAGTTGACAGGATTTAGGGACAATAAACAACTGAATAACTTTAGAACTATACTGCAGCTATTCGCTTCTTTCTTAAGGATCTACAAATTGATTAAAAATGCAACATAAAATTATCGACAGGGTATTTAACAAACTTACAAATCATCTGCTGATACAGCTGCACTCTCAACATCATCAACTACATTATTTATTAATTTAATTACATAAGGTAGGAAACATTGCGTCTAGACTCGACAACAAATTAATATATTACGTTAAATTGTGTAAAATATAAACATTCCTGTATTTTTTTGATAACATTTGCGATGATAGTTACTATACTAAAGCTTAATTACTGTTTACTAATTTGACTACAGCCTCAATTTTTAAAATTTATTCAATTTTTTAGACTTTTCTAGTAAAACGTATGTCTCCACATGTACAACATGTTTTGAATTGTGACTGTCAAAACATCCACTGTCAAACGTGCTTTTAGCAGGTCCTTCGCCCACGCTTTTCTGTAAATACACAGTTTCTTCAGCAATTAAGTACAGGAGTAAATATGTATGTAACTTCAGATTCACTAAACGACTGCATCGACAACTATATTCATAGCGTATACTTTTATCATTGCTCATAGTGACGCAGTCATTATGGCTGCTTCGGAAGGTCACCCAAAAGAGGCGGAATATGATGAATCCTTTACTTAGATCCGGGTCACTTTTTTACAGGCACTTATAACTTACCATTTACTGTAAATGTAACTCAATTCAGATGGCTACACTCCTATTGCCAATTGGTAAATATTATAAACAATAACTTCACGTAAAAAAAAATATTAAAAATCGATTATATGGATCTTTCGAAACAAGATAAACTATACCAACATTTAGTGTAATAAAATGTACTGGAAATTCTGAATATGTAACAGATTTTTAAGTAATTGTAATAGCAGTGGTAATGCAACAATGGTTACGCATCCATCGTGAAAATGGGTTTTATAAAATATTACTTTAAAACATTTTTTACTCATAGTTAAATAGAAATATCTGTTTAGTTAGCTAAAATACTTGGTTTGAATATTAAAAAAAGAGGAAATGCAATAGGCATATTGAATATATAAGTGCAATAAAGCACTTACACGAACAGTTTAATTGATGATAAGCCAATCAACCTGTATGATTTATTTTGAAAAGCTTAAACTGTAAAAGTAAGAATAAAAGATTGTATATATTATTCAATATCTTGAATAATTTATTATTATTATTATTATTATAGTTACCTTATGATTGTTTAGAAAACTAACTCACAAAAGTTTATATTAACAATACGTGCACTTAAAAACCATTTTCTCTTCCATGCTTATTACCTACATTACATTAAGAAAGTTATTCTTCAATATGAGTTTTCAAATGCTTCTGTAAGCTACACTTCTCTATACATTTAAGGTTTGTCTTCCATATGTGTTTTCATATGTCTCTGTAAGCCACCCCTCCATGCATAGCTATAATCACATACATTACACTTAAACGATTTTTCAGCTGTATGTGTTTTGATGTGTTGTTGCAGCTGACCGTTTCGTATACATTTATACCCACATATGTCGCATTCGAATGGTTTTCCTCCTGTATGTGTTTTTGTATGTCGTTTTAGGTGACCCTTTTCTGCACATTTAAAATCATATATATTACATTAAAAAGGTTTTTGTCCTGTATGTCCTTTGATATGTTTTTGTAAATTACTCTTTCGTATACATTTATAATGACATACATTGCATTTGAAAGGTTTGTCTCCAGTATGTGTTTTAATGTGGTGCTGTAGCTGAATCTTTCGTATACATTTATAATCACACATATTGCAACTGAAAGGGTTGTCTCCTGTGTGTGTTTTTATATGAAATTGTAACTGACCTTTTTGTATGCACTTATAATCACATACGTTGCATTTGAAAGGTTTCTCTCCTGTATGTGTTTTTGTATGTCGATTTAAGTCGCCTTTTTTTAGACATTTGAAATCACATACATTGCATTTGAAAGGTTTCTCTCCTGTATGTGTTTTTATATGTCCATTTAGGTCGCCCTTCTTTATACATTTGAAATCACATACATTGCATTTGAAAAGTTTGTCTTTTGTATGTGTTTTAATATGTTTTTGTAGCCAACTGTTTAGTAGGCATTTATAATCACACATATTGCATTTGAAAGGTTTGTCTCCTGTGTGTGTTCCGATGTGTCGATTTAGCTGACTCTTTTGGATACATTTATAATCACATACATTGCATTGAAAAGGTTTTTCTTGTGCGTGTATTCTGATGTGTCGATTTAGCTGACCCTTTTCAATACATTTATAATTGCATAAATTACATTGAAAGGGTTTTTCTTGTGTGTGTGTTCTGATGTGTCGATTTAGCTGACCCTTTCGGACACATTTATAATCGCATATATTGCATTGAAATGGTTTGTCTCCTGTATGTGTTCTGATATGTTGCGTAAGATTACTTTTTTGTATACATTTATAATCACATACATTACATTGAAAAGGTTTTTCTCGTGTGTGTGTTCTGATGTGTCGACTTAGCTGACCCTTTCGGACACATTTATAATCGCATATATTGCATTGAAATGGTTTGTCTCCTGTATGTGTTCTGATATGTTCCGTAAGAATACTTTTTTGCATACATTTATAATCACATACAATACATTGAAAAGGTTTGTCTCCTGTGTGTGTTCTGATATGTAGTTGTAACAAATCCTTTCGTATACTATTATAATCACACATATTGCATTGAAAAAGCTTTGCATCAGTATGGGTATTCAGATGCTGCTCTAAATTCTCCTTAAATTCAAATTTACTGTTGCATAAACCACAATAAATATGTTTAACTTGAGTAGACACTTTTATTGTTCCATCTATAAGGCAATGTTCGATTTCATCCTTTATATGCAGCTCCTCGCTCATCAATGGTTCACGCTTGATGTAGATCTCATCATTACTACTCTTGATACCATATTTCAGATCGGGAAGTTCTGATTTTATTTGGAAATCCAACAACTGACTGTTGGTGTCTTCGTGTTTCACTGTAACAATCCAAAACCTGCTGTAGTAAAATTATTTTAGCACAAATATATATTTCGATTAAAGACTCGAAACTGTATAGGTCTACTCAGTGCGTATGCTCATTTTGTGTTGCATACTTATGACATGCGTTTGTGACCACCATTTCAGCTAAAGTTGCAACAGCGCGTTAGTTGCTAAGCTGTTTCAAAGTTGATGATTGCAGTCATTACTTTGTGAATCTTCTCAACAATGAAAAATGAAGAAAAAATAACTTTACGAATTCGCTATCTAATTTTGCCAAAGTTTTTTTATTTCCATTTCTTTGTTTCAAAGTGTTTAAAAAATGGCGACCCAACATTTTCTTGTAAATATTTATAAACAGTAAAAAAGATTACATTGTTACACAACCTGTGGTTATATTATCTGTTTAGTTCACTTACCAAAATCATGCTCCATAAAGTCACCATGTGGTCCAGGTAGCGAAAACTCTTTCTTGATTTCGCTTAGATGAGGAACATCGGATGTAGAATCGACGAGAGCAGCTAACGAAATTTTACTAGTTACTTCCAATTTAACCTGTTCTTCCATATTCTATTTTTATTAGTACCAGTATAAAATATACACTTGCTAAAACATATAAAAATTGATGTTTGATGCTGTGCATGTTGCTTAGTGGTAACTACCCCTTTAACGTGAAAATTACGTAAACTAGTGTAAATACGAGAATTTTATAGTCCGCTGTACAAACCTATAAATTGAAACTTATTGAGATCTTTATTATTAGCTATTATTATTGATTCATGAGCAAAAGCATTCGGACCTTAGATTTTTGTAGGTTAAGACGTGAATTTTAACTATTAACCTTACTTTGAACATCACGTTTTGCATAACTATTTGAACTACTACATATACAGGATGAGTCAACACGTTTGGAACCAATTTTGATTATTGTTCCAGTTAATACATTTCTATGGAGTTTGATTACTAAATAGTTATTAATTAAATTGTGTGCTAAGCAAACATACCTACCCATAATATACCAGCAGGTACCTTCAAATGTGATCATAGCGCTTTCAATGGAATTTTTTTCATTTTACTCCAAATTTTCTTCTGTATTTTTAATTAATAAACAGTGTTGTTAGAGAACGATGATTTGATCTTATAATTTCTTCAATAACAATGTTATTGTGGTAAATAATAGCGTAAATAATAAAAACATTGAATATTTTAATTTATTTAGTGTTACCTGAACTTAAATTATGAAATGACGCAATAGCTTAGTGGTTGAGTTTCTATAGTATGATCAAATGTCATTGGATCGCGGTTGCTGTGGAATTGACAAGTCATCTATGAAATTATTTATTTCTATTAGTTTTGACATTTACTTTCAAAAGTCAGCGGATTATAATATTAAAAATGTTTCAGACAGAACATACAATTTTTATGATTAGACCATATTACCATTGATGGAAATCGTGGTGAAAACGGTAACTGAGTTTATTCACCTAATTTATGTTTAAATGAATTCCGTGAAAGACTTCCCAACTTCGCCATAATCGAGCGAGATTTAGGAGAAGTAATTCTATAGATAGCTTTGAAATTCCACAGCAACCGCGATCCAATGACTTTTTGATCATATGTTATTTACTAACCCAAGGTTTGAATCCAATCCACTACAGCTTTTTTTTTAAATTATATTTTATGATAGTTTATGCCTCATGTTGACTTTTATTATTTTATTATAAACCAAGAACGAGTTTTGAGTTATAGAGCATAAAGAGTTATAAAAAATAATTTAAATCTGAACCACTGAGCTACTGTTATAATTTTAAAACAAGGCATTCAAACAAGTTATTTTAAGCTCAGATAACCCTAAATTAATTAAATTATTCAGTGTTTTTATTATTTACACAATTATTTACCACAAAAACCTTGTTATTGAAGAAATTACATGTTCAAATTATTGTTCTCTAGCAACACCATTCATGAATTATAAATACAAAAGCAAATATTCAGACATACCTAAAATTTCATTGGATGTGCACACTTGAAAGTAACTTCCCGATACTATGATCATTATTGTTTCTAAAATAGCTACATACATTGTGATTAGACAAAAATTCAGCTGCTTGTGCTGAAACTATCGATATAGTAAAAAATCTTGTCAACAGCAGTATATGAAAAACACGTTAAGTTACAGCTAACTCGTATTTACATAATAGTAACACTACGCATAATGAAAACAACTTGAACATTGTAAATAATAAAGCAAATTATACCGGAAGGCCATTTAAAAATATGAATGCTTCTGGGTTACTGCTAGTGGCAACTGAAATTGCTAGTGATGAAATAATCACATGCAAAATATGGTTACTGAAACCCATTCAGATAATTACAATTTAAAGCAGCACATATCTACCTACTGTTATTAACAGATTTGCAAAACTAAACTATAATGATATGAATTTATTAACAAACGGTTTATATAAAAGAAAGTTATTTTGTATTGAGTATTTTAATGATTTCAAAGATAAAATGTTATTACACTGGTTTTACATTCATTACGAGTTCTAGGATATTTTTAGCTTTGTGTTACATTCCATTGTTGTGCTATGCTAGGAGTAATAACGTAAAACTACTATTATAGGGTCAGTATTTACGTTAAATTACCCTGCGGTAACATGGTTCTTTTCCTAACTTTGGAGCACTTGGCTCTCACAATAAATATTGAACACTGCTAACCCACAAATTGAAAGATAAGGCAGTTTTAGATGGAAATAAGCATTGCACGAGTTTAAAAAGAGTTGCAATTAACAAAAATAATGTAATTTCAGACGTACAAAATAATCATTTTAATAATACAACAGTGATAATTTGAACTTAAAGTGCCCTCTGAAAGTTCGTAGAAAAATTTTCATGCAGTAGGAAAACTTGTCAAGCAACTACGATGGCATGGAGCATTACGAATATAAACATTAAAAACCTGTTAACACATATTTATTTAGATAAACATATTTGTTTAGTTAGTTGCAGTATCAAATTTTTATAATAAAAACCAGAAAATATAATAAGAATTTTCAATATGCGAGTGCAACAGACCACTTGCATGGACAGTTTAATAACAGTAAGACTGCTGCAATGCGAGAACAGAGGATTGCATTTATAACACTACACTTCTACAAGCATAATTAATTTTGTGGCTGCTGTACATTATATTGAAGAAGTTAATCCGCAATATGTGTTTTCATATGTCTTTGGAAGTCTCTTGACCATTTACAGCTATAATCACATACATTACATTTAAACGGTTTTTCACCTGTATGTGTTTTAATATGTTGTTGCAGCTGACCGTTTCGTATACATTTATAATCACATAAATTGCAACTTAAAGGGTTGTCTCCTGTGTGTGTTTTTATATGAAATTGTAACTGACCTTTTTGTAAGCACTTATAATCACATATGTTGCATTTGAAAGGTTTCTCTCCTGTATGTGTTTTTGTATGTCGTTTTAAGTCACCCTTTTTTATACATTTAAAATCACATACATTGCATTTGAAAAGTTTGACTTTTGTATGTGTTTTAATATGTTTTTGTAGCCAACTGTTTAGTACGCATTTATAATCACACATATTGCATTTGAAAGGTTTGTCTCCTGTGTGTGTTCCGATGTGTCGATTTAGCTGACCCTTTTGGATACATTTATAATCGCATACATTGCATTGAAATGGTTTGTCTCCTGTATGTGTTCTGATATGTTGCTGTAGATTACTGTTTTGTATACATTTATAGTCACATACATTACATTGAAAAGGTTTTTCTCGTGTGTGTGTTCGGATGTGTCGATTTAGCTGACCCTTTTGGACACATTTATAATCGCATATATTGCATTGAAATCGTTTGTCTCCTGTATGTGTTCTGATATGTTGCGTAAGATTACTTTTTTGTATACATTTATAATCACATACAATACATTGAAAAGGTTTGTCTCCTGTGTGTGTTCTGATATGTAGTTGTAACGAATCCTTTCGTATACTATTATAATGACACATATTGCATTGAAAAAGCTTTGCATCAGTATGGGTATTCAGATGCTGCTCTAAATTCTCCTTAAATTCAAATTTACTGTTGCATAAACCACAATAAAAATGATTAACTTCAGTAGACGCTTTTATTGTTCCATCTATAAGACAATCTTCAATATCATCCTTTATATGCAGCTCCTCGCTCACCAATAGTTTAAGCTTGATGTCGATATCATCATTACTACTCTTGACGCCATATTTCAGATCAGGAAGTTCTGATTTTATTTGGAAATCCAACAACTGACTGTTGGTGTCTTCGTGTTTCACTGTAACAATCCAAAACCTGCTGTAGTAAAATTATTTTAGCACAAATATATATTTCGATTAAAGACTCGAAACTGTATAGGTCTACTCAGTGCGTATGCTCATTTTGTGTTGCATACTTATGACATGCGTTTGTGACCACCATTTCAGCTAAAGTTGCAACAGCGCGTTAGTTGCTAAGCTGTTTCAAAGTTGATGATTGCAGTCATTACTTTGTGAATCTTCTCAACAATGAAAAATGAAGAAAAAATAACTTTACGAATTCGCTATCTAATTTTGCCAAAGTTTTTTTATTTCCATTTCTTTGTTTCAAAGTGTTTAAAAAATGGCGACCCAACATTTTCTTGTAAATATTTATAAACAGTAAAAAAGATTACATTGTTACACAACCTGTGGTTATATTATCTGTTTAGTTCACTTACCAAAATCATGCTCCATAAAGTCACCATGTGGTCCAGGTAGCGAAAACTCTTTCTTGATTTCGCTTAGATGAGGAACATCGGATGTAGAATCGACGAGAGCAGCTAACGAAATTTTACTAGTTACTTCCAATTTAACCTGTTCTTCCATATTCTATTTTTATTAGTACCAGTATAAAATATACACTTGCTAAAACATATAAAAATTGATGTTTGATGCTGTGCATGTTGCTTAGTGGTAACTACCCCTTTAACGTGAAAATTACGTAAACTAGTGTAAATACGAGAATTTTATAGTCCGCTGTACAAACCTATAAATTGAAACTTATTGAGATCTTTATTATTAGCTATTATTATTGATTCATGAGCAAAAGCATTCGGACCTTAGATTTTTGTAGGTTAAGACGTGAATTTTAACTATTAACCTTACTTTGAACATCACGTTTTGCATAACTATTTGAACTACTACATATACAGGATGAGTCAACACGTTTGGAACCAATTTTGATTATTGTTCCAGTTAATACATTTCTATGGAGTTTGATTACTAAATAGTTATTAATTAAATTGTGTGCTAAGCAAACATACCTACCCATAATATACCAGCAGGTACCTTCAAATGTGATCATAGCGCTTTCAATGGAATTTTTTTCATTTTACTCCAAATTTTCTTCTGTATTTTTAATTAATAAACAGTGTTGTTAGAGAACGATGATTTGATCTTATAATTTCTTCAATAACAATGTTATTGTGGTAAATAATAGCGTAAATAATAAAAACATTGAATATTTTAATTTATTTAGTGTTACCTGAACTTAAATTATGAAATGACGCAATAGCTTAGTGGTTGAGTTTCTATAGTATGATCAAATGTCATTGGATCGCGGTTGCTGTGGAATTGACAAGTCATCTATGAAATTATTTATTTCTATTAGTTTTGACATTTACTTTCAAAAGTCAGCGGATTATAATATTAAAAATGTTTCAGACAGAACATACAATTTTTATGATTAGACCATATTACCATTGATGGAAATCGTGGTGAAAACGGTAACTGAGTTTATTCACCTAATTTATGTTTAAATGAATTCCGTGAAAGACTTCCCAACTTCGCCATAATCGAGCGAGATTTAGGAGAAGTAATTCTATAGATAGCTTTGAAATTCCACAGCAACCGCGATCCAATGACTTTTTGATCATATGTTATTTACTAACCCAAGGTTTGAATCCAATCCACTACAGCTTTTTTTTTAAATTATATTTTATGATAGTTTATGCCTCATGTTGACTTTTATTATTTTATTATAAACCAAGAACGAGTTTTGAGTTATAGAGCATAAAGAGTTATAAAAAATAATTTAAATCTGAACCACTGAGCTACTGTTATAATTTTAAAACAAGGCATTCAAACAAGTTATTTTAAGCTCAGATAACCCTAAATTAATTAAATTATTCAGTGTTTTTATTATTTACACAATTATTTACCACAAAAACCTTGTTATTGAAGAAATTACATGTTCAAATTATTGTTCTCTAGCAACACCATTCATGAATTATAAATACAAAAGCAAATATTCAGACATACCTAAAATTTCATTGGATGTGCACACTTGAAAGTAACTTCCCGATACTATGATCATTATTGTTTCTAAAATAGCTACATACATTGTGATTAGACAAAAATTCAGCTGCTTGTGCTGAAACTATCGATATAGTAAAAAATCTTGTCAACAGCAGTATATGAAAAACACGTTAAGTTACAGCTAACTCGTATTTACATAATAGTAACACTACGCATAATGAAAACAACTTGAACATTGTAAATAATAAAGCAAATTATACCGGAAGGCCATTTAAAAATATGAATGCTTCTGGGTTACTGCTAGTGGCAACTGAAATTGCTAGTGATGAAATAATCACATGCAAAATATGGTTACTGAAACCCATTCAGATAATTACAATTTAAAGCAGCACATATCTACCTACTGTTATTAACAGATTTGCAAAACTAAACTATAATGATATGAATTTATTAACAAACGGTTTATATAAAAGAAAGTTATTTTGTATTGAGTATTTTAATGATTTCAAAGATAAAATGTTATTACACTGGTTTTACATTCATTACGAGTTCTAGGATATTTTTAGCTTTGTGTTACATTCCATTGTTGTGCTATGCTAGGAGTAATAACGTAAAACTACTATTATAGGGTCAGTATTTACGTTAAATTACCCTGCGGTAACATGGTTCTTTTCCTAACTTTGGAGCACTTGGCTCTCACAATAAATATTGAACACTGCTAACCCACAAATTGAAAGATAAGGCAGTTTTAGATGGAAATAAGCATTGCACGAGTTTAAAAAGAGTTGCAATTAACAAAAATAATGTAATTTCAGACGTACAAAATAATCATTTTAATAATACAACAGTGATAATTTGAACTTAAAGTGCCCTCTGAAAGTTCGTAGAAAAATTTTCATGCAGTAGGAAAACTTGTCAAGCAACTACGATGGCATGGAGCATTACGAATATAAACATTAAAAACCTGTTAACACATATTTATTTAGATAAACATATTTGTTTAGTTAGTTGCAGTATCAAATTTTTATAATAAAAACCAGAAAATATAATAAGAATTTTCAATATGCGAGTGCAACAGACCACTTGCATGGACAGTTTAATAACAGTAAGACTGCTGCAATGCGAGAACAGAGGATTGCATTTATAACACTACACTTCTACAAGCATAATTAATTTTGTGGCTGCTGTACATTATATTGAAGAAGTTAATCCGCAATATGTGTTTTCATATGTCTTTGGAAGTCTCTTGACCATTTACAGCTATAATCACATACATTACATTTAAACGGTTTTTCACCTGTATGTGTTTTAATATGTTGTTGCAGCTGACCGTTTCGTATACATTTATAATCACATAAATTGCAACTTAAAGGGTTGTCTCCTGTGTGTGTTTTTATATGAAATTGTAACTGACCTTTTTGTAAGCACTTATAATCACATATGTTGCATTTGAAAGGTTTCTCTCCTGTATGTGTTTTTGTATGTCGTTTTAAGTCACCCTTTTTTATACATTTAAAATCACATACATTGCATTTGAAAAGTTTGACTTTTGTATGTGTTTTAATATGTTTTTGTAGCCAACTGTTTAGTACGCATTTATAATCACACATATTGCATTTGAAAGGTTTGTCTCCTGTGTGTGTTCCGATGTGTCGATTTAGCTGACCCTTTTGGATACATTTATAATCGCATACATTGCATTGAAATGGTTTGTCTCCTGTATGTGTTCTGATATGTTGCTGTAGATTACTGTTTTGTATACATTTATAGTCACATACATTACATTGAAAAGGTTTTTCTCGTGTGTGTGTTCGGATGTGTCGATTTAGCTGACCCTTTTGGACACATTTATAATCGCATATATTGCATTGAAATCGTTTGTCTCCTGTATGTGTTCTGATATGTTGCGTAAGATTACTTTTTTGTATACATTTATAATCACATACAATACATTGAAAAGGTTTGTCTCCTGTGTGTGTTCTGATATGTAGTTGTAACGAATCCTTTCGTATACTATTATAATGACACATATTGCATTGAAAAAGCTTTGCATCAGTATGGGTATTCAGATGCTGCTCTAAATTCTCCTTAAATTCAAATTTACTGTTGCATAAACCACAATAAAAATGATTAACTTCAGTAGACGCTTTTATTGTTCCATCTATAAGACAATCTTCAATATCATCCTTTATATGCAGCTCCTCGCTCACCAATAGTTTAAGCTTGATGTCGATATCATCATTACTACTCTTGACGCCATATTTCAGATCAGGAAGTTCTGATTTTATTTGGAAATCCAACAACTGACTGTTGGTATCTTCGTGTTTCACTGTAACAATCCAAAACCTGCTGTAGTAAAATTATTTTAGCACAAATATATATTTCGATTAAAGACTTTAAACTGTATAGGTCTGCTCAATTCGTATGCTCATTCTGTGTTGCATACTTATGACATGCGTTTGTGACCACCATTTCAGCTAATGTTGCAACAGCGCCTTAGTTGCTAAGCTGTTTCAAAGTTGATGATTGCAGTCATTACTTTGTGAATTTCCTTAACAATAAAAAATGAAAATAAAAATAACTTTGCAGAATTCGCTATCGAATTTTGCCAAAGTTTTTTTATTTCCATTTTTTTTGTTTCAAAGTGTTTAAAAAATGGCGACCCAACATTTTCTTGTAAACATTTATATACAGGAAATAAGATTACATTGTTACACAACCTGTGGTTATATTATGTGTTTAGTTCACTTACCAAAAACATGCTCCGTAAAGTCACCATGTAGTCCAGGTAGCAAAAACTCTTTCTCGATTTCGCTTAGATGAGGAACATCGGATGTAGAATCGACGAGAGCAGCTAACGAAATTTTACTAGTTACTTCCAATTTAACCTGTTCTTCCATATTCTAGTTTTATTAGTACCAGTATAAAATATATACTTGCTAAAACATATAAAAATTGATGTTTGTTGCTGTGCATGTGTTACTTAGTGGTACCTACCCCTTTAACGTGAAAATTAAGTAAACTAGTGTAAGTACGAGAATTTTATAGTCTGCAGTACAAACCTATGCATTGAAACTTCTTGATATCTTAATTAACAGTTATTATTAATGTTTCATAAGCAAAAGCATTCGGACTGAAGATCTTTGTAGGTTAACACAAGAATTTTAACAGTTAACCCTGCTATGCCTGGACATCAAGTTTTGCATAATCATTTGAACTACTGAATATACAGGATGAGTCAACATGTTTGAAATCAATTTATATTATTATTCCATTTAAATACTAAAAACTTTATTTCTACATTTCTACGGTTTTTGATTACTAAATGGTTATTAATAAAATTGTGTGGTAGGCAGTGTTCTGACTCAAACATACCTACCCATAATACACCGTGAGGTTACTTTCAAGTATGATTAAAGCTTATCCAATGAAATTCTACATTTATCTCAAAATTTGCTTTTGTATTTGTATGTAATGAATAGTGTTGCTATAGAAAAATAATTTGAACGGATAATTTCTTTAATAACAATGTTTTGTGATAAGGTTTGTCAGTTCTAATCCAATCCACTCCAACATTTTTTTAAATCATTTTTTATGAAAGTTACGTGTTCTAGGATATTTTTTTTACTTTTTGGTACAATCTATTGTTGTGCTATGTTAGGAGTAATGACGTAAAACTACTGGTGCAAAGTCAGTATTTACATTAACTTATATTCTTTGAGGTTTTCGCGGTTTCTCGAACTGTCGATATTACAATTTACTTTTGGCTTAGACCGCGTCGTTATTTGGGAACTACACCCAGAATAATCAGATAAGGACCGATCTGTAGCTTGTCTGCCTTTACAAGCATTTGCTCTAGAAGTTTGAGCAATAGTTCGTAGGCCCTGCCTGCCTAAACAGGGCCGTGTGCTTAGATTATTTAAACCTTGGAGCGGACAAGGATTTGAACTTAATGTATTTTGTGTGCCAGGACAATAACACTTAATTGGCTTATGCCTGTTAGCTGATTGTGAACCCATACAAACTAATGTTTCGCAAGACATTGAAGCTTGCATCTACAGAGTGAATAAAACACTGAAAACACAGTGTGTAGCTAGCTTGTAGTTAAAGCTTTTTTGTGGGCCTACGACTTCCCTTAAGTACGGATTTCACCTCGAAATGTTTTGCTGCTTTTTCTTTGTCAAGCCTAGCTATATGGCCAAACAATTGTAAATGTGCTTGCTGATGATTCGTATTTTAAATTGCTCTGATACCCCATTTACTCATAATAATAACAGTTAATTGGGTCAAATATTTCACGCTTAACTAAATTTATGGTCAGTTTTGCGCTACAAAATATAAGTGCTCCATCATATTTCAAAATATAAGTCATAACACTAACTGAATTTAGAAATTAAAACCCATATTTGTATTTGCTACTTTCTAATAAAAAAAAAATGCTGAATATATAAGATGCAAATATCTAAAACTTTAAATAGGCACCCAGTATACTTCAAATAATTTATTACATTGTAGAAAAGGTGTTTATAATATGGTTTTTATTAACGTTAATAAATAAACAGTTCTAAACTTTAATACATGCATTTTATTAATAACTGTTGAGTAACTAATGGCAAAGAAATAAAAATGTATTCAAACATGTTGACTCATCCTGTATGTGCAGTAGTTTAAATAATTAACCGAGGAATGCAATTTTTCATAGCACGAGTAGGTCTAACATTGCAACCCTAACCTATAAAAACATTAAGTGGGATTATTTTTGCTAGTCAAAATTTTTATTAACTATTAATCCCAATATCAAGAAGTCTTAATTTTAACGTTTGTACTATAGATTATACAATTCTTGTATCTAATAGTTCTAACTGAATTTATGCGTTGCATCATATACACGCTTTAATTTTAAATGTTTTAGGAATTGTGCATATTAATGCGAATTTAAAATAGAACATGGAGACAAAGGTAAAACCTGAAATCTCGTTAGTTACTGTTGTGAATTCCACATCAGGTATTGCCCATCTAAACGAAATCGAGAAAGAAATGTTTTCGGAACCACATTCACAGGGTGACTTTATGGAACAGGCTGTGGGTAAGTGATTAAGAACAGAAAATATAATCACTGGTAGCGATAGTAAATAGCACATATCCTGTACACATTTGCCTACTGTTATGGGTTTAATGTTGGTCGTCATAGACATAAACTTTTCGACATGTTTTACTACTACTTTTACTATGAACATAATTGTTACTAAACCACCATCATATGTATATTGAAGTTTACGTTCATCTCACATTTTGTAATTTTGGTTATGGTTCCTAGTCGCACGCATCAGTTGTATATTTTTCTAGTAAAGTAGTGACAATCTATACTTATTATCAGTGTCCGGACGCTGAGAGGTCATATTCAAAATTTAAATGTATTTTGTAGGATAAGAGAACTAATTTTTCGCCTTAAAATTTAGAAAAAGTTGTGCACTCCAATTTTTAAGTTTTTTATTCAACGTTGGTTTTCCGTCACTTATGAATGTTGACAGTACAAACTTTTCTTTCGTAGAACTTTTTCATTGTATTGATGAATTTATACATTCGTTCTTCATTAATTCCTATCTGCTATTTTACATTTCAATTTGAAACAATATTTTTGCAAAGTTTTTTATAATTGTTTCGTGTTTTCATTTTAAAACCCGTGACCATTCATATTCTACTCCTATGAACTCTGTTATCAGTTCACGTGAAATAATACGCGGCTCAATTGCAGCTGACCAAATAAATAATAAGTAACTAAACGAGCTCGCATAAGGTCAAACATATAGGTGTACTGCTATTATAATCACGTAGATAATTCGTTTAAAATTGCATAGATGCGACAACAATATATTTACAAGAATTATGCGGAAATTTATTATTAATTTATTGCCCCATACACTCATCATCGTCATCAGTGGCGTTACAACCCAGCCTGGGTCTTGAGCTCTTCAAGTAGTTTCTTCAATCTATGACTATCTTGCGCTACGGCTTTCCAGTTTCCTATTCCCATGTTCTTCGGTTTTTTTTTACTGCATCCAGTCATCTGAGTTTGGGTCTTCCAGCAGTTCTTCTGTCGTCTGGTTTTGTCTAGGGCAGGGCAGCAAAAAGATAGAAAAGAAAATGAAAACCATGAAAAAAGTTGTGCAATAAAACAAAAGACAATAACTAGCAAAGTTTAGTTCATACCCGAAAAGGTATTTCCTATTCATTAATAGTATCAAATGTCAGCTACCTACTTGGGACATGGGGTAATACCACAGAAAACGACAAAACAAGATTACGAGTAGTGTAATTGAGTTTAAGGATGTACTAAGCACGTAGTAAAAATGGAATAAGTTACGTAGTAAATAAATAATTAAGTGCAAAAATGTTGCCTTTACTCTTAGGAATAGATATACAGAGCAATAAGTTATGAAAGTTACTCCTAATTATTATCATAATGCACTTTGAGCGCAAAAGCATTTAATACACAAATTAAAAACTTCTGTAAATGTGTAGATAATGTTAGATAGAAATAAATAAATTTATTAAAAAAAACAAAAAAGTTGATGCCAGTAGTGTAATTCTAATGTCATTGAAGCTAGTGTTAAATAATTACTTACAGTGAAACACGAGGATATCAGCAGTCAATTGTTGGACTTCCAAATAAAATCAGAAATTCCAGATTTGAAATGCAGTATCAAGAGTAGTAATGATGAGATTGACATCAAGCTAGAACCATTAGACAGCGAGGAGTTACATATAAAAAATGAAGAGATTCTTATACATCAAACTGTAAGTTAATCTACTGCAGTTAAATAAATTGATTGTGGTAACTGTAAATTTTAATTTCAGAAGAACTCACAGCAACATCTAAATAATCAAATTAAGGCAAAATCATTTCAATGCAATATATGTGATTATAAATGTATACACAAGAATAGGCTAGAGCGACATATAAAAACACATACAGGAGAGAAACCATTCAAATGTGATTTATGTGATTATAAATGTATACGAAAGGATATGCTACAACTACATGTTAAAACGCATACTGGAGACACACCTTTCAAATGCACCATATGTAATTATAAATGTATACAAAAGATTCACCTACAGCACCATATCAAAACACATACTGGTGACAAACCTTTCAAATGCAGTGTATGTGATTATAGATGTGTACAGAAGGGTGACTTAACGAAACATTTTAAAGCACATTCAGGAGAAAAGCCTTTTAAATGCAGTTTATGTGATTATAAATGTATACGAAACGTTATGCTACAACAACATATCAAAAAACATACTGGCGACACACCTTTTAAGTGCAATATATGCGATTATAAATGTATACAAAAGATTCAGCTCCAGCACCACATGAAAAAACACACTGGAGACAAACCTCTCAAATGCAATCTATGTGATTATAGATGTATACAGAAGGGTGACTTAATAAAACATATTAAAACACATACAGGAGAAAAGCCTTTCAAATGCAATATATGTGATTATAAATGTATACAAAAGAGTCAGCTACAGCACCACATCAGAACACATACTGGAGACAAACCGTTCAAATGCAATGTATGTGATTATAGATGTATACAGAAGGGTGACCTAATAAAACATATGAGAACACATACAGGAGAAAAGCCTTTCAACTGCAATGTGTGTGATTATAAATGTATACGAAAGAGTAACTTACAACAACATATCAAAACACATACAGGAGACAAACCTTTTCAATGCTGTGTATGTGATTATAAATGTATACAGAAGGGCGACTTTAGAAAACATATGAAAATACATGAGGGAGGAAAGTCGTAATTGTACATCTATGCAATATTTTTATGAATAATAAAATAATTTTTAATTCCACGTATTATAATATATTTATTGGAGTTATTAGAGTTTATATAACTCTTGCGAAGGAGTTTTCGAAATATTAATGTAGTAATAATATTAATGAAAATATATCTTATTCACGTTGCATTATAAATACAATCGCTCTTACATTTGTAGCTTAAGCTTTCTTTAAATAATATTTTTTGCAGGTTGGAAGGTTTACTGAGAAATAATCTGCTCATGCAAGTGCACTGTTGCACGTACGTATTCAAAATGCTTATTGCATTTCTCCCTCTTTAGTACACAAATTAAATACCTTCAAGTAGACAAATATTTGCATGGAAATGAAAATAAAAAAACAATTGCGTAACGTTTTTTAGTCTTATATTTCGTTATACCCCATATCACTGTGGTTGTTTAACAGTACTTCCACTACCTACTACTTTTTTCTGGTGGTAAAGAATCAGTTATGAATTGAGAAATTGTGGGTCTTTTATCAGAAATAATAATAAATAAAACAAAGTGCTTTGCCATGTTTCTTCTCTGTGTTTAGACCTTTTCTCAATTTTTAAATTAAAATAACAATAGAAATACACATGCGTGTTCTCGACTCCAGAGTCGAATTATTAAGCACGGGTAGGTAAGAAGACTAGGACTAAAAAACTTTTGGCTATAACAGATTCGTTTTTCCGTGACCCGGGGGCGGTGGAACGAATTAAATTTCAACAATTGTATTCCAGCAATTTTTTTTATTATTGGGATTTTTCCAACAATATTACACAGGCAGATGTCTACTAGGACTGAAAAACTTTTGGCTATAACAGATTCGTTTTTCCGTGACCCGGGGGCGGTGGAACGAATTAAATTTCAACAATTTTATTCCAGCAATTTTTTTTATTATTGAAAATTTTCCAACAATATTACGCAGGCAGATGTCTACTAGGACTAAAAAACTTTTGGCTATAACAGATTCGTTTTTCCGTGACCCGGGGGCGGTGGAACGAATTAAATTTCAACAATTGTATTCCAGCAATTTTTTTTATTATTGGGAATTTTCCAACAATATTACACAGGCAGATGTCTACTAGGACTGAAAAACTTTTGGCTATAACAGATTCGTTTTTCCGTGACCCGGGGGCGGTGGAACGAATTAAATTTCAACAATTGTATTCCAGCAATTTTTTTTATTATTGGGATTTTTCCAACAATATTACACAGGCAGATGTCTACTAGGACTGAAAAACTTTTGGCTATAACAGATTCGTTTTTCCGTGACCCGGGGGCGGTGGAACGAATTAAATTTCAACAATTTTATTCCAGCAATTTTTTTTATTATTGAAAATTTTCCAACAATATTACGCAGGCAGATGTCTACTAGGACTAAAAAACTTTTGGCTATAACAGATTCGTTTTTCCGTGACCCGGGGGCGGTGGAACGAATTAAATTTCAACAATTGTATTCCAGCAATTTTTTTTATTATTGGGAATTTTCCAACAATATTACACAGGCAGATGTCTACTAGGACTACAAAACTTTTGGCTATAACAGATTCGTTTTTCCGTGACCCGGGGGCGGTGGAACGAATTAAATTTCAACAATTGTATTCCAGCAATTTTTTTTATTATTGGGAATTTTCCAACAATATTACACAGGCAGATGTCTACTAGGACTGAAAAACTTTTGGCTATAACAGATTCGTTTTTCCGTGACCCGGGGGCGGTGGAACGAATTAAATTTCAACAATTTTATTCCAGCAATTTTTTTTATTATTGAAAATTTTCCAACAATATTACACAGGCAGATGTCTACTAGGACAAGAAAACTTTTGGCTATAACAGATTCGTTTTTCCATGACCCGGGGGCGGTGGAACGAATTAAATTTCAACAATTGTATTCCAGCAATTTTTTTTATTATTGGGAATTTTCCAACAATATTACACAGGCATATGTCTACTAGGACTAGAAAACTTTTGGCTATAACAGATTCGTTTTTCCGTGACCCGGGGGCGGTAGATCGAATTAAATTTCATCAATTTTATTCCAGCAATTTTTTTTATTATTGAAAATTTTCCAACAATATTACACAGGCAGATGTCTACTAGGACTAAAAAACTTTTGGCTATAACAGATTCGTTTTTCCGTGACCCGGGGGCGGTGGAACGAATTAAATTTCAACAATTGTATTCCAGCAATTTTTTTTTATTATTGGGAATTTCACAACAATATTACACAGGCAGATGTCTACTAGGACTAGAAAACTTTTGCCTATAACAGATTCGTTTTTCCGTGACCCGGGGGCGGTAGATCGAATTAAATTTCAACAATTTTATTCCAGCAATTTTTTTTATTATTGAAAATTTTCCAACAATATTACACAGGCAGATGTCTACTAGGACTAAAAAACTTTTGGCTATAACAGATTCGTTTTTCCGTGACCCGGGGGCGGTGAAACGAATTAAATTTCAACAATTGTATTCCAGCAATTTTTTTTATTGGGAATTTTCCAACAATATTACACAGGCAGATGTCTACTAGGCCTAGAAAACTTTTGGCTATAACAGATTCCTTTTTCCATGACCCGGGAGCGGTGGAACGAATTAAATTTCAACAATTTTATTCCAGCAATTTTTTTTATTATTGAAAATTTTCCAACAATATTACACAGGCAGATGTCTACTAGGACTAAAAAACTTTTGGCTATAACAGATTCGTTTTTCCGTGACCCGGGGGCGGTGGAACGAATTAAATTTCAACAATTGTATTCCAGCAATTTTTTTATTATTAGGAATTTTCCAACAATATTACACAGGCAGATGTCTACTAGGACTAAAAAACTTTTGGCTATAACAGATTCGTTTTTCCGTGACCCGGGGGCGGTGGAACGAATTAAATTTCAACAATTGTATTCTAGCAATTTTTTTTATTATTGGGAATTTTCCAACAATATTACACAGGAAGATGTCTACTAGGACTAAAAAACTTTTGGCTATAACAGATTCGTTTTTCCGTGACCCGGGGGCGGTGGAACGAATTAAATTTCAACAATTGTATTCTAGCAATTTTTTTTATTATTGGGAATTTTCCAACAATATTACACAGGAAGATGTCTACTAGGACTAAAAAACTTTTGGCTATAACAGATTCGTTTTTCCGTGACCCGGGGGCGGTAGAGCGAATTAAATTTCAATAATAAAAAAAAATTGCTGGAATAAAATGGTTGAAATTTAATTCGTTCCACCGCCCCCGGGTCACAGAAAAACGAATATGTTATAGCCAAAAGTTTTCTTGTCCTAGTAGACATCTGCCTGTATAATATTGTTGTAATATTCCCAATAATAAAAAAAATTGCTGGGACCATGTTATTAAAATGACAGTTTTAATTCGCTCTACCGCCCCCGGCTCACGTAAAGTCGAATTTGTCGCTGCCAAACGTTTTCGTGTCTTCCCACCTACCTGCATGTCTAATATTGCCGGGATATTCTAAATAATAAACATAATAGGGAGTATATAGACATTTTATGCCCACGACTTTATTGACCTGGATTTATTGCAGGAAAAATGCTAGAATCACGCCCGGCTGTATGTGCAATAGTTCAAATAATTAAGCACAGTGTGGTCGTCTTTTGTACCGTTTCTAGGTTAATAAAGGTTGCAAGGTTTAATATACTTACATAACTGTAATGCGGAATTGTTTTGCTTATAATTAACCAATAAACTCAATATCAAGCAGTTCTAATTTAAAGGTTTGTACTACAGAGTATAAAAATCTTGTATCTACACTAGTTCTCTGAATTTTCCTGTTAATAAAAGTGATATATGTATGCCAGTAGGCATCATGCAAATGCAACAAATGTAGTTTTTTTTTGTTTTAGAAAGTAAATATATTTGTGCAAATTTAAAATAGAAAATGCAGAAAGAGGTAAAAACTGAAGTCAGCAATGTAATCTCTTTAGCCGCTATTGTCAATTCCACATCAGATGTAAACAATATCAAGAAGGAATTTTTGCTTTCGGAACCACAAACAGATCACGTTGTAATGGAGGATGTTATTGGTAAGTGGTTAAAATTTAAAAATGGAAAAGGCAGTGTAATTATTGTCAATAGCTTATGTCCTGTACATAATTATTTACTATTACGGATATAATGTTGGTAGTCGTATGAAATTTGAAACTTGAAAGTATGCTCAAGAAAAAAACTTGCCCATTCATAGTGCAATGCTGATTAACATTGAAAACATTTCTTTTAAGTTTTATTTCAGCTTTTATGCATTAATTAAATCCCTTTTATAAGAAACTAAAACTTTCGCGTACTGTTAGCAATATAAAAATAAATTATTACCAGTTTGATAATATTGCAAAGTTAAATTGATTGTAGCCAAATGTAAATTTATCTGAAATTAAAAGCTAATTTTTTTTATATTGATAAGAAGTTGATGCCATTAGTCTAATTGTAATTTTTATTAAATCAAGTGTAAAATAATTACAGTGAAACACGAAGATATCAGCATTCAATCGTTGGACTTTCAAATAAAATCAGAATCAGAGTTCAAACGCAGTAGTAATGATGAGATTGACATCAAGCTTGAACCATTGGAGAGCGAGGAGTTAATTATAAAAAATGAAGAGACTCTTGTACATCAAACGGTAAGGAAATATACTAAAGTTAAACATATTTACTGTAGTATCTGCAACAGTAAATTTGAATTCCAGACAAACGTACATCAGCATCTAAATAATCATGCTACAGCACAACCCTTTCAATGCAATATGTGTGATTATAAATGTATGAAAAAGAGTATGCTGCAACGACATACAAAAACACATACAGGAGACAAACCTTTCAAATGCAATGTATGCGATTATAATTGCAAATTGAAGAATATGCTACGAATACATATAAAAACGCATACAGGAGACAAACCTTTCACATGTAGTGTATGTGATTATAAATGTATTCAAAAGAGTGACTTAATGTACCATATGAAAACACATACAGGAGAAAAGCCTTTCCAATGTAATGTGTGTGATTATAAATGTATACGAAAAAGTACGCTGCAACAACATATCAAAAAACATACTGGAGAGAAACCGTTTAAGTGCAATATATGTGATTATAAATGTTTACAGAAGATTCAGCTACAGTACCATGTCAATACACATACTGGAGACAAACCTTTCAAATGCAGTGTATGTGATTATAAATGTATACAAAAGATTCAGCTCCAGCACCACATGAAAAAACACACTGGTGACAAACCTTTCAAATGCAGTGTATGTGATTATAGATGTGTACAGAAGGGTGACTTAACGAAACATTTTAAAGCACATTCAGGAGAAAGGCCTTTTAAATGCAGTTTATGTGATTATAAATGTATACAGAAGGGCGACTTAATAAAACATATTAAAACACATACAGGAGAAAAGCCTTTTAAATGCAGTTTATGTGATTATAAATGTATACGAAACGTTATGCTACAACAACATATCAAAAAACATACTGGCGACACACCTTTTAAATGCAATATATGTGATTATAAATGTATACAAAAGATTCAGCTCCAGCACCACATGAAAAAACACACTGGAGACAAACCTTTCAAATGCAATCTATGTGATTATAGATGTATACAGAAGGGCGACTTAATAAAACATATTAAAACACATACAGGAGAAAAGCCTTTCAAATGCAATATATGCGATTATAAATGTATACAAAAGAGTCAGCTACAGCACCACATCAGAACACATACTGGAGACAAACCGTTCGAATGCAATGTATGTGATTATAGATGTATACAGAAGTGTGACCTAATAAAACATATGAGAACACATACAGGAGAAAAGCCTTTCAACTGCAATATGTGTGATTATAAATGTATACGAAAGAGTAACTTACAACAACATATCAAAACACATACAGGAGACAAACCTTTTCAATGCAGTGTATGTGATTATAAATGTATACAGAAGGGTGACTTAAGAAAACATATGAAAATACATGAGGGAGGAAAGTCGTAATTATACATATATGCAATATTTTTATGAATAATAAAATAATTTTTAATTGCACATATTATAAATATAAATTCTTGCGAAGGAGTTTTCGAAATATTAATGAAAATATATCATATTCACGTTGCATTATAAATACAATTGCTCTTACATTTGTAGCTTAAGCTTTCTTTAAATAATATTTTTTGCAGATTGGAAGGTTTACTGACAAATAATCTGCTCATGCAAGTGCACTGTTGCACCTACGTATTCAAAATGCTTATTGCATTTCTTCCTCTTTAGTACACAAATTAAATACCTTCAAGTAGACAAATATTTGCATGGAAATGAAAATAAAAAAACAATTGCGTAAAGTTTTTTAGTCTTATATTTCGTTATACTCCGTATCACTGTGGTTGTTTAACAGTACTTCCACTACCTACTACTTTTTTCTGGTGCTAAAGAATCAATTATGAATTTGAGAAATTGCGGGTCTTTCATCAAAAATAATAATAAATAAAACAAAGTGCTTTGACATGTTTCTTCTCTGTGTTTAGACTTTTTCTCAATTTTTAAATTAAAATAACAATAGAAATACACATGCGTGTTTTCAACTCCAGAGTCGAATTATTAAGCACTTCTCCCAGAGTATCTCTTTATTGCAGTTTGGTTTGCTAGGTGCAGTATTGTGTGTATTAAAAGAATAGTTGAATTTGAATTTTATCAAGTTTATTAATTTAAAGTGAAATAAATTATGGTTGGTTTCATGTATCAAGTGGTGTTTATCGGATTTGATACGGACCCCTGATTCTAACAGCATCCAAGCTTCATTCTCAGAAAAGTCAAAATAATGTATCCACAAACCGTGTGAATATTAATTCTTAAGCTTTCTTTAATTTTTCAAAAAGTAAGCGTCAACGGTATATAAATTTGAAAAATCTAGTCTATATATTAGTATTAGCTAATTTCTAATAAATTAAAACAAATGATAAAAGATACAATCTTGTAAAACTGTAAATGAGTGACCCTCTATACATGATATAAATTATTACGTTAAAAAAGTGTTCATGATCTGTAGTTTTCTATTTAGCTTAATTAACAATTTTTTAAACTTGCTATAGTTGTGGAAATAACTACACACAAATTTTATTAATAATTGTTTGGCAATTAATGGGAAACTAATAAACACAAAATCTAAACATGTTGACTCATCCTGTATGTGCAGTAGTTCAAATGATTAAGCACAGTGTGGCGTCTTTTGTACCGTTTCTAGGTTAATAAAGGTTGCAAGGTTTAATATACTTACATAATTGTAATGCGGAATTGTTTTGCTTATAATTAACTAATAAACTCAATATCAAGAAGTTCTAATTTAAAGGTTTGTACTACAGAGTATAAAAATCTTGTATCTACACTAGTTCTCTGAATTTTCTTGTTAAAAGTGATATATGTATGCCAGTAGGCATCATGCACATGCAACAAATGCAGTTTTTTTTGTTTTAGAAAGTAAATATATTTGTGCAAATTTAAAATAGAAAATGCAGAAAGAGGTAAAAACTGAAGTCACCAATGTAATCTCTTTAGCCGCTATTGTCAATTCCACATCAGATGTGAACAATATCAAGAAGGAATTTTTGCTTTCGGAACCACAAACAGATCACGTAATAATGGAGGATGTTATTGGTAAGTGGTTAAAATTTAAAAATGGAAAAGGTAGTGTAATTGTTGCAAATAGCTTATGTCCTGTACATAATTATTTACTATTACGGATATAATGTTGGTCGTCGTATGAAATTTGAAACTTGAAAGTATGCTCGAGAAAAAAAAATTGCCCATTCATAGTGCAATGCTGATTAACATTGAAAACATTTTTTTAAGTTTTATTTCAGCATTTATGCATTAATTAAATCCCCAAAGTTAAATTGATTGTAGCCAAATGTAAATTTAACTGAAATTCAAAGCTAATTTTTCTTACATTGATAAGAAGTTGATGCCATTAGTTTAATTGTAATTTTTATTAAAGCAAGTGTAAAATAATTACAGTGAAACACGAAGATATCAGCATTCAATCGTTGGACTTCCAAATAAAATCAGAATCAGAGTTCAAATGCAGTAGTAATCATGAGATTGACATCAAGCATGAACCATTGGAGAGCGAGGAGTTAATTATAAAAAATGAAGAGACTCTTGTACATCAAACGGTAAGGAAATATACTAAAGTTAAACATATTTATTGTAGTATCTGCAACAGTAAATTTGAATTCCAGACCAACGTACATCAGCATCTAAATAATCATGCTACAGCAAAACCCTTTCAATGCAATATGTGTGATTATAAATGTTTGAAAAAGAGTATGCTGCAACGACATACAAAAACACATACAGGAGACAAACCTTTCAAATGCAGTATATGTGATTATAAATGTATAGAAAAATTTCAGCTAAAGCACCACATCAGAACACACACTGGAGACAAACCTTTCAAATGCAATGTATGTGATTATAAATGTATACGAAAGGATATGCTACAACGACATATCAAAAGTCATAGTAGTGATAAACCTTTCAAATGCAATATATGTAATTATAATTGCAAATTGAAGAATATGCTACGAAGACATATAAAAACACATACTGGAGACAAACCTTTCAAATGCAATACATGTGATTATAAATGTAGAGAAAAGTTTCAGCTACAGCACCACATCAGAATACATACTGGAGACAAACCTTTTAAATGCAGTGTATGTGATTATAAATCTATAAGGAAAGGTGACTTAATGAACCATATAAAAACACATACAGGAGAAAAGCCTTTAAAATGCAGTTATTGTGATTATAAATGTATACGAAAGGGGATGCTACAACGACACATTAAAATTCATACTGGAGACGCACCTTTCAACTGCAATATATGTGATTATAAATGCATACAAAAATTTCACCTACAGCAACACATTGTAACGCATACGGGAGACAAACCTTTCATATGTAGTGTATGTGATTACAAATGTATTCAGAAGGGTGACTTAATGTACCATATGAAAACACATACAGGAGAAAAGCCTTTCCAATGCAATGTGTGTGATTATAAATGTATACGAAAGAATAAGCTGCAACAACATATCAAAAAACATACTGGAGAGAAACCTTTTAAATGCAATATATGTGATTATAAATGTATACAGAAGATTCAGCTACAGTACCATGTCAATACACATACTGGAGACAAACCTTTCAAATGCAGTGTATGTGATTATAAATGTATACAAAAGTGTAACTTACAGAAGCATTTGAAAACTCATATTTGGGAGTAACTTTCCCGATTTATTGTATATGTTACTGTTAAAACATGTTTTCAGTAGAAACTAGTTTTACCCAGTCTACACTAGTTAAAAATAAAGAACTGTAGACAGTTCTCGTTCTGTTCAGACAACACTGTATAGAGTCTTTATTAGGTTAGTTTTTTTAAATATGGTTCAAGAAAACTTGTTTTAACAAACCAAAACTAGTTTTCACTGATTTCGGTTTTTTAGTTACCTAAAACTAGTTTTAATCGAAAACGCAGGGCTGCCAAAAGGTCCCCCTTATGGGAACTTGGTACCTTTTTTTAAATGTGGCCTTCCAAAGTCCCCCAAAATCAATGATGGACTCTTAGATGCATCTGAATGCATTTTCAAATTTGATTTCTCGCTTTTTTTTTATGATTGTAAATTGAAAAAAGGGCGGTGCGTGATAACTGATTGGTATTAGTGAGAGTAGGCGCTCGCCAGAAATATGTCAAAGTTATAAACTGAAATGAGTGTATAGGGGATGTCTGCTTTTATTTGTGAACATAGGGAAATGCCTGTAATTTTCGGCATTGTTTGCTATTTCTGTTAATATTAATGATTTTAAATTGTGCTATCTTATTAAATAATGAAAAAATAGTTATTTGTATGAAGTATTAGTTCATATTTATCCAGCCAAATGCATTAAAATAAATTATTTGTTAATTACAATGATGCCGTCGACATTAAATTCATAATGTTCAGAAAAAAAGACAATTGTAAATTTGTGCATAATGAGGTTTTGTACATTTTTGTTTTGTTCTTGTTCACCGAAGACTAAATTATTGTTAGTAATCATTTTACACAAATTTACAATTATCGTTCTTTCTATGACAAAATAAGTTTGAATTATTTTATTAGAAAAAGATTATTGTTTGCAGGACAAAAACAGACAGAAAAATTGGGTAACCTGCGTCGGGTTCAAACTCCTAATTTCCGCATTTACAGCACAATCGCATGCGTTCATTGCCTATAATTATACAAGCGCCTGTTTTGTACATTATATTTACTAGAATTTATTGTACACATGTGCATCACTAGATTTATTTTAATGCATCTAACTCGATAATATGAAATGATACTTCATGCAATTCTCAACATTTACATTATCTAGTAAGGTAGCACAGTTTTACATCAATGTTCGCGAATAAAATGGGCACCCTGTATACATGTAAATTTCAAAATTTATGATCACCTTAGGTCCCGTTTTTTTATAACATTACGTCCCCCCTTTTCAGTAGTCGCAGAGCTGGCAGCTCCGAAAACGGGTTTTAATAGTAACATATACATAATAAAGAAAGTGATTTTTAAGTGCATATCTTGTAGGTTTAAAATTGTGTGAAGGGAGTTTTCCTAATAATTATATATTGATAATAAAATAATAATAATAGTATATGTTATTCATTATATTGCGTTATAAATACAATCTACTCTTATGTTTGTAGCTCATTTTTAATAATACTTTTTACAGGTAGGATGGTTTACTGCCAATGAACCTGTTCAAGCAAGTGCTCTTGTAACGAATCGTTACTAATTTTGATTTAATTTGCATTGAGTTTACAAGAATTGTTTAATTTTTACATTGAGTTTATATGCCGTTTTCCGTTTACAGTCTTATGTTACCGTTAGGGGTTTATTTTATATTTAAAATAAGTAGTATTCCGTTGGTTAATGCTTTATATTCATTGTGTGCAAGTTTCCGTAATTTAGCAACCGTTTCAGTATTTTAAAATTGTAATTTTAAAGCATATTTGATTTCAAACATTTCATTTACGGCCGGAAATCAGATAACCGCGTCTCCACGGATCGAGCCGCAGAGATGCTATGTCAACCCCGCTCTCGTAGAGTGGGGATGCGCTTCGATTTCGGGCGCATACCGACCGGCTATAAATTCAAAATTTTGAATTTTCGAGTTCAGTTCGCCGATGTTCCAGCCCAGTACCAGTCCAGCCACTTCTACAAGTCACCAGTGCTCCGACCGAGGTAACCGACCACCGCATCCAGGACATTGGGGTAAGCAAGCTATATTTTTACACCATAAGTTTAACGTCAAATATTGCTCTCTCTCTCTCTCTCTCTTGTATATTTGTAAACTGTGTTTTCCGGAGTGCACCTTACGCGAAACACTTCCTGAGGTTGCACTTCTCTAACTCGCCTACGCGAAACAATTCCTGGGCAAAGTTTCCTCTTCTCTCTCTCTGACTCTTTTATTTTCCGGAGTGCACCTCATGCGCAACACTTCCTGAGGTTGCACTTCTCTAACTCGCCTACGCGAAACAAATCCTGGGCAAAGTTTACTCTTCTCTTTTCTATTTGTTTGAGAGCTTTATTGTGTGATTCATAGTGGCGAATTTGTCCGCCTGGTGTCAAGATAACAGTTTGTTTGCTTTAATAACTGGTACCGTTTCCGACCGTATACTGGTGACTACTGTGTATATATTGGCTACCGTATGTATATATTGGCTACCGTATGTATGTATTGCTACCGTATGTATGTATTGCTACCGTATGGCTACTGTATTGCTACCTTATTTGCTACTGTTTTGCTACCGTATTTGCTACTGTTTTGCTACCGTATTTGCTACCGTATTTGCTACTGTATTTGCTACCGTATTTGCTACCGTATTTGCTACTGTATTTGCTACCGTATTTTTGCTTAATATTATCCGCTTTGCTTGTATATTATTAATTTGGATTGGATATTATGTAATAGACGTATTTAAACCATTCTACGTTGTTTTACTTGACTTGTTGAATATATCCGAGTTAAATAGAGCTGCTTCAAGAACCTGCAGGCTGTCATTCCATCAAACAGACCCCTGGAGACCGACATCTTCAACTGCAGTTACCCAGGTCTTCGCTAAGCCGTTCTGTTACAGCGAAGCCGTTCTGGAGAGTAAACTCCATATAAAATCTGGCGCCCGAGAATTTCCCAGCGATTATACGCATAAGCAGCCGTATAATCCCGCCCACAACAAAATACAAGTTAACTACCGGACTACAGAGTTGCCAAATAGGCAACTGGGGAAAAGAGCGTCGCAAATTTGGCGCCCGAGCAGGGACCGCGTTTGTCCAGTCAATCCCAAAGAAGAACCGTCCCGTAACGTGACTTGGAGGGCATTTCCGTTCCAGCAGGTATATCAACAAGTGAACACCGCAACTATGACCGATTCTGAGAAGTCCGACCTGGAGAACAACCCAGTCGAAGATGACGCCGACCCAGGTAGAAATTTCGACTTCACCGATGGCCGGGTTAGCTGGGTGTACCGCCTTAAGAAGGCACAACTAGTGGAGGAAGCCACCAAGTTCCGTTTGTTACCAGAAGGTACGACGGAGGTATTGAGACGCCGCCTGGTTCAGTTCATACGAGAAGGACCAACCGCCCCACTAGTGACCGATCCACCAGCAACCCCAACAACGACCGTATGCTATGCAGCTACGAGTATGGAAGATCCATTTCAGTGGAAGGTACCCGTGATGTCTGCACCGACTTCTACGACTGTGAGCACCCTGTATACCCAGACGTCAACCGCCACGACCAGCACAACCACTGGTATACCGTATCACTTTCCGAGGTCATTTACACCGTATCAACCACCGTTATCAGCATCGGCATCCGTACCCCAGGTCTACTTGAACACCCAAACTGCCGTAACCGCCGCCGCAGGTATGCCGTATTATATGCCTACAGCCTTTCCGATGTACCAAGCACCGCCACCAGTGACCGTACCAACCCCGACCCAACCACCCCGGACCGATAATTTGAATGTCCATAAATGGAATGTGGCATTCGATGGCAGCACTGACCCCGTAGCGTTTTTGGAAAGACTTGACGAGATCTGCCTGCGCTACAACATACAGGCAGAACGATTGTTACCAGTGCTACCGGAGATATTTACCGGCACCGCTCTGCTGTGGTACCGAAATAACCAGAAGCGTTGGAGATGTTGGAGCGATTTCCTTTATGACTTCCGAGCCTTCTACCTACCTGCCGACTACCTGATTAACCTGGAAGCCCAGATCAGCCAACGGGTACAGCAGAAGCATGAGACAGCGGTGAGTTACATCATCGACTTGCAAACCTTGATCAGAAGACATGGAGCGATGTCACCGGACCAAGAATTATTCTGGTTACACCGCAATTTACTCCCCGACTACCGTTTATTTATACACCGATCCACATGCCATTCCGTAGACCAACTGTTAGCTGCAGTCAAAGAATATGAAGACATCCGCAAGCCCGTTCCATTGATTACAGCTACCCGATCTAGCATACCACCAACACCAGTAGTAGCAGCCGGTCCGACTTATCCGAGAACCAATCCGAAACCCGTATGGAAGAACAACCCGTATGCTACCGCTCCCAAGGAAGTACCGACCACCAGTAACCAAACGAGTAAGAGCACCCCCGCAGTATGTTGGCATTGCGGCCAGACCGGTCATTACCGGCAACAATGCACCAACAAGAGGGTCCTCTTCTGCTCCAGATGTGGTACACGAGGAGTTATGTCCCGGGACTGTAAATGCCGACAGCCGGGAAACGCAAACGGAGCCACTCAGTAAGGAGGCCTGAACCGCTCCCGACAAATACCGCCTCCCTACCAGGGGATAACCGTCCGTACCTGCCCGTCCTAATAGCCAACCGAACATTTTCTGCACTTGTAGATACCGGTGCCGTACTGTCCTACATTGGCCCACGAGTAGCTGACATTTGCAAGAAGTTGCAGATAACCGAACAACCGCCCCTTACCCGAAACGCTACCGTATTAAATGGTCAAACCGTCCGTGTACAAGGAGCCTATGCTATTCCAATTCAGATAGACCGCCAGAACAAGACACACCAGTTCAACTACATACCCGGCATGATGTCCGACATCTTGTTAGGGATGGATTTTCTGCAGTCCATGAATTTCCACATTAACCTAACTACCGGCAATGTATTTTTGGAAAACCGCATTGTGTCCATCCAGAAGAAGGATGCCGTATCCGTAGGGATGGTGCAAGAAGCGTCAACGTCACTGGCTAGTCTAACCGAGAGAGAAGTACAACAGCTCAACAACTTTCTAGACAGCGAGTTACCCTTGTTTGAAGGTATTAAAGGTACCACCAAGAATGTGGAGCATCAAATCCGTTTAATGCACCGCACACCGATTAAACAGCGTTACCGACCACAGAATCCCCGAATGCAAGAAATCATCAACATCGAAGTAGACCGAATGCTCCAAGACGGGGTCATTGAACCGTCAAGCAGTCCATGGAGTTCTCCCATAGTTATGGTTCAGAAGAAGGATGGAAAGCCGAGGTTTTGTATCGACTTCCGGAAAGTTAACGAGGTATCAATGAAAGATGCCTATCCGCTCCCGTACATTAATGCTATCTTGGACAAACTGAGACAAGCCCGTTATATTTCCAGTATTGACCTCAAACAAGGCTACTGGCAAATACCGTTGACCGAGGACAGCAAACCGATTACAGCCTTTACCGTTGGGGGAAGAGGATTGTTCCAGTTCCGTGTAATGCCGTTTGGTCTTCATTCAGCACCCGCCACGTTTCAGCGTCTCCTGGACACCATCATCGGTCAAGAGATGGAACCCAAGGCTTTTGCATACTTGGATGACATTATTGTCCTGGGGAAGACTTTCGAAGAGCATCTGAGTAATTTGCAGGAAGTTTTCCGCCGTCTCCGTACAGCAAACCTCAAGCTCAACCCCGAAAAGTGTGAGTTTTGCCGAAAGTCCCTGAAATACCTGGGGCACACCGTTAGTGAGCAAGGAATCCATACCGACCCGGAGAAGGTGGAAGCCATCCGTAACATACCGCCCCCACGAAATGTTCGAAGTCTGCGACGTTTTCTGGGTGTGGCTTCCTGGTACCGCCGTTTTGTACCGTCATTCTCCAATATAGTAGCTCCGCTCACTAGGCTACTCCGTAAACAACAACGTTGGTGTTGGAGCGACGCACAGGAAGAAGCTTTTATAAAATTAAAAGCCAGCCTCACCGAAGCACCCGTCCTGGCGTGCCCAGATTTCAACAAACCGTTTATTCTGCAAACCGACGCTTCCGATCATGGGTTAGGCGCCGCGCTTACCCAGAATACCAGCAGCGGGGACAAGATCATCGCTTACGCGAGCCGTACGTTGTCTCCAGCTGAGAAGAATTACTCCGTGACCGAAAAAGAATGCTTAGCCATCGTCTGGGGAATCGAGAAGATGAGACCTTACCTAGAGGGCTATCATTTCACCGTAGTATCCGACCACCAGTTCCTTCGCTGGCTTCATTCTATTAAGAGCCCAGCTGGAAGATTAGCCCGGTGGAGTGTTTTTCTGCAGCAGTACGACTTCGAAATAAAATACCGAAAGGGAGTACTTAACCGTGTTGCAGATACCCTGTCCCGTGAACCGTTACCGAATGTCGAAGAACTAATCGATCCGGAACTGTGTGCTGTCAATGTGCCAGACTGCGCCTGGTATCAACGCAAGTACAAAGAAGTCACACAGCGACCTACCGATTCTCCCGATTATGTCATCCGAAATGAGAAACTGTACCGTCACTTTTACGACAACAGTCTGAAGGACGATGAGTTTACCGACCCATGGAAGTTGTGCGTTCCGACCCCTCTACGCCAAAAGGTGCTAGAAGAAAATCACGACGTCCCAACCGCCGGACATATGGGGATAGCCAAAACCATAGCCCGGATTGCCAGACAATATTACTGGCCGGGGATGTTTCGTGAGATTGCAAAATATGTCAAGAAGTGTTTATCCTGCCAACGCTATAAAACATCGCAGCAGCAGACACCTGGACAGATGCAACCATCCGCCAACCGACAACCGTGGGAAACCGTTAGTACCGACCTAGTTGGACCACTACCAAGATCTTCAAGAGGTAATTGTTACCTTGCCGTATTTCAAGATCGGTTCACTAAGTGGGTGCAGTGCAGAGCTATCCGTACAGCTACCGCTCAAGCCGTAAGTAAAGCTCTCTTTGAGGACATTATAACCCGATTTGGAACGCCGAAAACCGTTATTACTGATAATGGGACTCAGTATAATAGCCGTACCTTCAGTCAGCTCCTCAAAGATTTTGGCATCAACCACCGATTTACACCACCGTATACACCGCAGGCTAACCCCGTTGAAAGGACCAACAAAACGCTGAAGACCATGATTGCTCAGTATTGTGAAGGTAATCACCGTAAATGGGACCAGCATTTATCCGAATTTATGCTAGCCATAAATACCGCACCAAATGAATCTTGTGGTTTTTCTCCCGCATTCCTCAACTTTGGAAGGGAGTTGGAGTTACCGAACACTCTCAGACGAGGGGCAGAGGATCCGACCGAAGATACCGAACCTGAGGATGATACCATTCCAGAAACCCATCAGACCCGAATAAAGAAGTTACAAGAAGTGTTCGAGTTAGTTCGCGTTAACCTAGCAAGAGCATTTACTACCCAAGGACACCATTACAACCTACGCCGAAGAGATTGGAAGTGCCATGTAGGTGACAAAGTGATGAAGAAAGAACATCACCTATCTTCCGCAGCTCAAGGATTTGCGGCCAAGTTAGCTCCGAAATATTCCGGTCCTTATACCGTTACCAAAGTTCTTTCACCCGTGGTATACCAATTAAAAGGTATAACCGGAAAACGTGTTCCTCGCGTTCATATTAAAGATCTTAAACCGGCCCATGTATAACCTGTACCGAATTTCCAAGATAGACCATTTACCGAAATGTTACAGACAAAACATGAAACCCGAAACAACCGCAACCGATGTTATCACCGACATTACTCCTTCCCCGAGTATGGAAACCGCTCCGACCCCCACTCAATTCAACGACGAAGCTTTTCTGCAGTACGTGCACGAATTGCAAGCCGAAAGCACCGCCGCTCCAATAACTACCATTATCAACAGGGAGGCAACCACCGAAGTTGATCCAGAGGATGATTGGGTCATGGACATTGACCTTCCGCAGCAGCGCATTCCGGTGTGGTCTGGAGACCTATGCTGGAGATGTGGGCAACCGGGGCACCATCGCCAGACATGCCGACGTCCCAGGATTTTGTTCTGTTCCCGCTGTGGTCTGGTAGGGAAGATGTCCAGGAAATGCTGGTGTGTTCCGAGGGGACCGAAACCGTTAACACCATCGACCAGCACCACCATGTGTTGTGACCGGGGTGTGCAGTGCAACCTTATCCAGTAAACCAAGTTTAGTTCCGTGTTGAAGTTTTGCAACATTACCAGTTAATTTTCTTTTTATGTGCCGAAAAGGATAAATCCTTTTCTTTCCGAAGAAGGAGGGGTGTGTAACGAATCGTTACTAATTTTGATTTAATTTGCATTGAGTTTACAAGAATTGTTTAATTTTTACATTGAGTTTATATGCCGTTTTCCGTTTACAGTCTTATGTTACCGTTAGGGGTTTATTTTATATTTAAAATAAGTAGTATTCCGTTGGTTAATGCTTTATATTCATTGTGTGCAAGTTTCCGTAATTTAGCAACCGTTTCAGTATTTTAAAATTGTAATTTTAAAGCATATTTGATTTCAAACATTTCATTTACGGCCGGAAATCAGATAACCGCGTCTCCACGGATCGAGCCGCAGAGATGCTATGTCAACCCCGCTCTCGTAGAGTGGGGATGCGCTTCGATTTCGGGCGCATACCGACCGGCTATAAATTCAAAATTTTGAATTTTCGAGTTCAGTTCGCCGATGTTCCAGCCCAGTACCAGTCCAGCCACTTCTACAAGTCACCAGTGCTCCGACCGAGGTAACCGACCACCGCATCCAGGACATTGGGGTAAGCAAGCTATATTTTTACACCATAAGTTTAACGTCAAATATTGCTCTCTCTCTCTCTCTCTTGTATATTTGTAAACTGTGTTTTCCGGAGTGCACCTTACGCGAAACACTTCCTGAGGTTGCACTTCTCTAACTCGCCTACGCGAAACAATTCCTGGGCAAAGTTTCCTCTTCTCTCTCTCTGACTCTTTTATTTTCCGGAGTGCACCTCATGCGCAACACTTCCTGAGGTTGCACTTCTCTAACTCGCCTACGCGAAACAAATCCTGGGCAAAGTTTACTCTTCTCTTTTCTATTTGTTTGAGAGCTTTATTGTGTGATTCATAGTGGCGAATTTGTCCGCCTGGTGTCAAGATAACAGTTTGTTTGCTTTAATAACTGGTACCGTTTCCGACCGTATACTGGTGACTACTGTGTATATATTGGCTACCGTATGTATATATTGGCTACCGTATGTATGTATTGCTACCGTATGTATGTATTGCTACCGTATGGCTACTGTATTGCTACCTTATTTGCTACTGTTTTGCTACCGTATTTGCTACTGTTTTGCTACCGTATTTGCTACCGTATTTGCTACTGTATTTGCTACCGTATTTGCTACCGTATTTGCTACTGTATTTGCTACCGTATTTTTGCTTAATATTATCCGCTTTGCTTGTATATTATTAATTTGGATTGGATATTATGTAATAGACGTATTTAAACCATTCTACGTTGTTTTACTTGACTTGTTGAATATATCCGAGTTAAATAGAGCTGCTTCAAGAACCTGCAGGCTGTCATTCCATCAAACAGACCCCTGGAGACCGACATCTTCAACTGCAGTTACCCAGGTCTTCGCTAAGCCGTTCTGTTACAGCGAAGCCGTTCTGGAGAGTAAACTCCATATAAAATCTGGCGCCCGAGAATTTCCCAGCGATTATACGCATAAGCAGCCGTATAATCCCGCCCACAACAAAATACAAGTTAACTACCGGACTACAGAGTTGCCAAATAGGCAACTGGGGAAAAGAGCGTCGCACTCTGTTGCATTTACGGGCTTTTCATCAGTTACAACAATCAGTAAAACAAATTTTTTTGAGATTTTACTATGAACGTTATTTAAAAAATAGTTCGTCCACAGCCCACAGTATTCACTCATCTGGTTAGAATAAATGATCTTAAAGCTAACCATGAAAATTTGAATTTCAAGATCATTTCCGTCACTCCACATCCTCCTACTTGGAGGTTATTGAACTTTTCATGGTCTAAACATGCACAACAGACAGAGAGAGAACTCAGAACCTAAATTCCAAAAAGTCTCAAAATTGATTTCTATTAATGAACATAATACACTGAAAGTACAGAAAAACAAATAAACAGCACAAATAATTAAAGATAAACAATTTAATTCTTAAAATGTATTCGTACAAGCCATACATTTATTTATAGACAATCAACCCATCCACAACTTGTGAACATAATTGACTTCTGCAGTAAAATAATTTATCTGTTAGAAATTGTTTGTCAACACTTCCAATTCAAATTGACTTCTTCAGCAAACTAGTTCTCCGATTTAACTTCCACAAAAGGGTTGAACCATGGTTAAATAACTTTTAATCCGTTTGCTAACTCAGCCTTATCACCAGGTTCTTCTTTTACACATGTTGCAGTTCTATGAGTTTGCAAATGTCTCTTCAAGTGGCTTTTTTGACTACTCCTGTAATCACAATGATGACAGCTAAATGGTTTTTCACCAGTGTGAATTCTTTGGTGAAGTTCCAACTGCGTATAGTACTTGCACTTATAATCACAATATTCGCAGCTATGTGGCATTTCATTGTGATTCTTTTGATGATATATTAACCGAGATTTAACCCTACAGCTGTAATTACACATCGTACAGCTGTATGCCTTTTGTGTGGTATGCATTTTCAAATGATGAGTTAATTCTGTTTTTTTAATGCATCTGTAACTACATAAGGTACAACAAAATGGTCTATCATTTGCATGACGTTTTAAATGATAGTTTAGGAGAATTTTTTGACTACACTTGTAATCGCACAGATTGCAGCTAAATGGTTTTTCACCAGTATGACTTATAGTGTGAATATTTAGGAGTGATTTTCTTGCACACTTATAGTCACATAATGTACAGCAAAATGGCTTCTCTCCTGTGTGAATTCTCATATGACTTGTTAAATGACACTTACGAGATGACTTATGATCGCAAATGTTGCAGTTGTATGGTTTTTCTCCAGTATGCGTTCTGATATGAACTTTTAAACCAGATTTTTCATTACTCTTATAATCGCAAAAAGTACAATGAAACTGCTTTTCTCCACTATGTACCATTAAATGTCGATTTAAATGATACTTCCCCGAAAATGCGCGACTACAAATATTGCACAGAAGGCACTTTGATTCTTTAGTCTTTTTTGACGCATGGCGTTTTAAATGATATGTTAGGAGGTTTTTTTGAATGCACTTGTAATCACACAGGTTGCAGCTAAATGGTTTTTCACCAGTATGACCTCTTGTGTGAATTTTTAAGAGCGATTTTCTTGTACACTTATAATCACATAACGTACAACAAAATGGCTTCTCTCCCGTGTGAATTCTCATATGAATTGTTATGACACATTTACGAGATGATTTATAATCGCAAACCTTACACTTGTACGGTTTTTCTCCAGTATGTCTTCTTATATGAACTTTTAAACTGGATTTGTCATTACACTTATAATCGCAAAAAGTACAATGAAACTGTTTTTCTTCACTATGGGTCATTAAATGGCGATTTAAATGATATTTCCCTGAAAATGCACGGGTGCAAATAGTGCACTGAAAACACTTTGATTTGTTAGTCTGTTTTGATTTTTTGTTATATACGTTTTCTTGTTTCAAGTCGGTACCCTTTAAGAATGCTGTACACGCTACTTCGTTTACATTTGGAGTTTCTTCATCTATGTTGAGTTCCTCGTGTTTGATATTTATTGCAGCATAATCGCTTAATTCGTCCATTTCTTTCTTGTGTATAATAGCTGTGTCAATCGTGCTGGCACCCTCATTATCATTTACCTGTTCGACAATATTCACTTTGATGTTAGATTCTGTGTTGCTACCAACTTCATTTTTACAGTTGTAATTTGTAATACCATCGAAATATTCAGGTTCTATTTTAATATCCATTTAGCAAATTCCACAAGTTATTTTAGACAAATTTCAAGTTTCTCATTTAACTTCGTGGTAATGAAGGTCTGAAAAATACGAAACCGTTATTCGAATAAATCAGTAAATATAAAAAAAACATGAACTTACATGAGTTAAACATACATTTATTGTTTAGTAATTATGTTTAATAACCCTTGGTATTTTGTAAACATCAAAAATCTGAGAGTTGTGAGGTTATGTCTGTAAGAGTTGTTCCTGCATACGAGGGACTATTCCAAAGTTTGTTGACCGAGTGTTTTATATTAATATTACTTTTGGAAAGTTTAGTATTTTAATTATGCATTATTTTATTAAACACCGCACAAACTCCATGAGTCCATCAAATTACATGAACTATTAATAGTTTATGAACGAGGTTTTTCAACTATCGAATGAATTCATTCGATAAGTTATTCCAAGCAATTTAACGTAAAATACTAAAATACCGATAACTGACTATGCGACCGACATCATTCATTAGTGTTATGCGTTTGCATCAAAGCTTTTGCTTTACGTATCGCGTTAAGAGGTAACTTATTTCTAAGTAAGTAATTTTTCTAAATTCATTCGTTTCATTGAAATAATTTTCTAATAGTTGGTCCATCAAACTAATAATTTGATAGTTCTTTTCACTAGTAATAATGATTATTTCATCTTGAAAACCGTTGTCTGGCGCGATTTTCAATAACAGTATCTATTTCGTGCATTCACACGCGCACGTACAAGCACAATTTATGGAATTCACTAAGCTGCGGCAAAATAATAGAGCCCGTTAAAGGTTATTTTCCCATAACTTCAAGTTCAGTAAAAATTTAAGTCGATGATCCGTTATTTCCTGTTCATGTTAAGTAATACTTTGTAAACTTCCAATAGTTGTGGAAACAACTGCATACAAATTGTTTAGTAATTAATGGGAAATTACTGAACATGTGATGCAAAAATGATGACTCATCCTGTAGGTGCAGTAGTTCAAATTATTAAGCTTGGCTTGGCGTCTTTTGTACTTTCGTGTATGTTTTGTGTGTGTACCTCCCAGGCAAGCCAGTTGTTCGTGGGAAGGTCAATAGGTTTTGCAAAGTCTGTGGATTTTGCATGGCTAATAAAATTGTCACGTAAAATTGTTTTGCCGTTAACTATTAACTAATAATCTCAATAGCAAGAAGTTCCAATTTATAGGTTAGTACTACAGGCTATAAAATTCTTGTATCTGCCCTAGTCACAGATTTCTTTATAGTTTTATATAGAAATTTGTGACACTATTTTTATCATATACGTGCAACAAATATACATTTTTAGAAAGTAAACATATTGGTGCCAATTTAAAATAGAATATGGAGAAAGCGGTAAAAACTGAAGTCTTGAATGAAATCCCGTTAACTGCTATTGTCGATTCCACTTCAGATATTACCCACATAAACAAAACCAAGAAAGAATTTTCGCTTCCTGAACCACATACACATGGTGATTTAGTGGACCCTGCTGTTGGTAAGTGATTAAATTCTAAATGTAGTGTAATAGTTGTAAATAGTTTACGTTCTGTACATGATTATTTATTATACGGGTATAATGTTGGTCTTCATGTGAACTTTGCAACTCTTTTGACTAATTGTACTTTAACTAAGAAAATTATTGTTACTACACCAACATCGTTTATAGTCGTATATGCTCGTAAAGCAAAAAAAAAGAATAGCGCTATGCTGATCAACATCGTAAAAGTTAATTTAACATTTATGCATTATTTAAATATCTTTTATAAGAAAATTCACATACTTATGAGAATATAGCAATAAATTATTACCAGTTCGGTAATATTACAAAATTATATTGCTGCTAGCCAAATGTAAATTTATCCAAAACTAAAAGGCTAATTCTTCTTTGATGTCCGTAGTCAAATTTAAATTTTATTAAAGCAAGTGTAAATTAATTACAGTGAAACACGAGGATATCAACATTCAATCGTTGAACCACCAAATAAAATCAGAAGTTCTTGATTGGAAATGCAGTATCAAGAGTAGTAATGATGAAATCGACATCAAGCTTGAACCATTGGAGAGCGAGGAGTTACATATAAAAAATGAAGAGACCTTTGTACATCAAACAGTAAGTTAATCTACTGCATTTGTAAATATTTATGGTAGTAACAGTAAATTTGATTTCCAAACAATATTACAGCTGCATACAAATAATCATACTAAGGCAAAACCCTTTCAATGTAATATATGTGATTATAAATGTATACAAAAGGCTATATTACTACGACATATAAAAACACATACTGGAGATAAACCTTTCCAATGCTACATGTGTAATTATAGATGTATACAAAAGAGTCACCTGCAGGACCACATCAGAAGACATACTGGAGACAAACCTTTCAAATGCAATGCATGTCATTATAAATGTATAAAAAATACTGACCTACAGAATCATATCAAAACACATACAGGAGACAAACCTTTCAAATGTAGTGTATGTAATTTTAAATCTATACAGAAGGGTAGCTTAATGCACCATATGAGAACACATACAGGAGAAAAGCCTTTCAAATGTAGTGTTTGTGATTATAAATGTATACGAAAGTCTGTGCTACAGCAACATGTCAAAATACACAGTGTGGACACATCTTATAGATGCAATATATGCGATTATAAATGTGTACAGAACGATCAGCTGCAGCGCCACAAAATGACACATACCGGAGAGAAACCTTTCAGTTGCGTCGTATGTGATTATAAATGTATACAGAAGGGTGATTTAATGAACCATGTGAAAACACATACAGGAGAAAAGCCTTTCAAATGTCATATATGTAATTATAGATGTATTCGGAAGAATCAGCTACACATCCACATCAAAACACATACTAGGGAACCTTTCAAATGCAATATATGCGATTATAAATGTATGCAGAAGAATCAGCTACAGAAACACATCAAACAACATACTGCATACAAACAACAAACAACATACAAACCTTTCAAATGCAATGTATGTCATTATAAATGTACAAAAAAGTCTGACCTACAGAAGCATGTCAAAACACATACAGGAGACAAACCTTTCAAATGTAGTGTTTGTGATTATAAATGTATACAGAAGATTCACCTTCAGCACCACATCAAAACACATACAGGAGAAAAACCTTTCAAATGCAGTGAATGTAATTATAAATGTGTACGAAAGTGTAGCTTACAGAAGCATTTGAAAACTCATATTACGGAGTAACTTCCTTAATTTGTTGTACAGAATAATTATGAAAATGACTTTTAAGTGCATTATTGTAGGTATAAACTTATGTAAAAGAAAGTTCTCCAAATAATGATATAATAATAAATGTTGTTCATTTTATTGTGTTATAAAAACAATCTTCTACTTTTACATAGCGGTGCGCGATATTAAAAATTTGATACCGAATATCGTTAACACCGATATATCGATTTATATATCGACTTATTGATATACCAATATTTCTAAAAATAAATAATATCGTTATTCGATATAGCTATAAATCGACATTTCTAAAATTAAATATTGTAAATTGATAAATTGATATTTTTGTCGATAAATAATACCAAACTTCGCTTGGATGCAGCGGTATTTCTTGACTAAAGTAGGGCTGCGCGATATCGAATATGGATATTACAAACTATCAATAACACCAATATATTGAGATATCGATTTTACGCATATCGATATTTCGATTTATGGTTGTACCGATATTTCAATAATTAAATAATATCATAATTGGATATTCATCGATGTTTTCAAATTCAATATATCGATAAATTAATATTTTCATTGATAAATATTCCCAGGTCTACTCTTACATCTGTAGCGCGTTTTTTAAATAATACTTTTTATAGGTAGGATGGTTTACTGCCAATTAAAATGTTCACGTGAGTTGCACTTACATATTCAAAAGGCTTTTTGTATTTCCACAAGGTTATTGTGCCAAATAAATACTTTTAACCAAAAATATATTTGTATGGAAATAAACAAATATTTGAGTAAACAGTCTTTTTATTTTTATATTACATTATATCCTATTGTGGTTGTTTAGCAGTACTTTCACTACTGCTGATTTCCAATGGTACAAAATAAATAAATTATGAATTGAGAATAGACCAGCTTTCCATCAGATATAATAATTAGGTAAAACAAAGTTTTATGAGATGTTTTAACTCTGGATTACGAGTTTTTAAATTTTTTAACTTTAATAACATTAACACTATAAATACATATGCGAGTGCTCAACTCGAAAGTATTGATTTGACCATTTCCTACAGAGTATTTTTCTCAGGTTTAGTTCAGGTGCAGTAAATTCATAAAGTTTATGGGTTTAATTTTAGTACAATCGATTAGTTAAAAAATCAATGAGTAAGGTGCAGAGAAAAGCCTTAAAAATGAAAAACACACGGCCGATTAAGTGCAAAGGTAAGTTTCTGTTATATATTTATAAATTCTTTAATAAAACATTTTAAAATAATTACTGTATCAATGTTGGTTACAGTGAGGCCTTTCTTATCTAATTCAAAAGTAGGTTGTCTAAAGCCCACAGCATTCACTCATCTCCTTACAATAAGGAATCAATAGCAAGCAGCACATTCATGTATTTGTAGGTCCACTTGCAAATCTCTTTGCACATAAGTAACCAGTCACAGGGTCTTACAGCTACAATCGGCTCAATTTTACTGTCATAAAGCCGGTTGATTACAGTTGTTTAACAGTCTCCCACTACTACTCTTTTTCGATGGTACAAAACAATTCATAAAGACTTTTCGACCCGAAATAATAATAAAACAAAATTTTACGCAGCTCTCTGGTTGGGTTGTAAATTTTCCTGAGTCCAAGTCGCTCGTTTGGGAGGTTCCACGGGTTGTCATTTTACCTAGACTATATAGTGGTGTTTGGAGGTCATTGACAGGCGCAGGTGAAGGTGGAAAGAGTGGCGTGTGTAGGGCATGGTCCGTAGGAGTGTGGTGGCGCTTTACTGCTCACGCCCATAAACAAATCTCGACTCGGGGGGGGGGGGGGGCACATTCCGGACGTCGTCAAGGTACTGTTTAATATGGTCAGACCGGCTACCACCCTATCTGGGCGGTGCCTAGTCGACCAGTACTGAAACTGCGAGTAGAAACCAGCTTTGGCTGTTTCGAAAAGCCCAACCTAATTGACCAAGCAAGGGAAGTACTGTTCTTCTGGTCATAGGAAGGACTCGCGGTGTCAGTAGTAGGTAGGCCTGTGTCGTCTTGGTGCTGCTCGGCGGGTGAGCTGCATTTCAACTCGGATGCTGATCTCCAAAATCGGTACAGATTTAGGTGGTCTTCCCTCACTAGTTGGAACCTGAGGTCTCGATCCACCATTTTGCACCCTATATGTGGTGGCTTTTGGCTCCTCTCTTGGTCTTATCCCGGAATTAAACAGGGTTTGCCCTCCACATAATAACACAATCAACTGAGCTATGATGGACTAGATTAAAAAAATCTGTTTCATTTGTTATTAGGCTTATTAGTACTTAGTAAAATACTCGTAGCAGACTTAGGTGTGTAAAATTGTAGCGGCCACATAAGTTGTAAGACAGGCAAAATAATTAAAGGGATAAAGTGAAATACGAAAAGAAGCAAGCAAGCATGATTTATCTATTTTTCATCGCATTTCACAAACATTTTATTTGTTTGTCAATTACGTAATAAGACAATCTCTTCCAGCAACATATTTTACGTAATAATAAAAACAAAATGTTATGTGTAAATAAAACATGATCATATTTGAATAAAAAACAACTTATAAAAAATTTAACTACAATTTTTTAACCGATTTTTAAAATTCTACAACCTTTTCTCCTTACATATTATCTACTTTTCAACGCTTTCTTCGAAAATTCTTCAGGTATAACGAAGCATCTGTTCTCTATTATGTACTTCGAGATGTCGCGTCAGATATAACTTTGTAGCAAATTTTTGATCACACCATGTACACTGAAACGGCTTTGTGTGAGTCCTCATATGACAAGCCAAATATCCCTTGTGAACACCCTTGTAATCGCACAACTTGCAGCTGTATGGTTTTTCACCGCTGTGAGTTCTTATATGACTAGCCAACTGCGTTCTCTGGACACACTTGTAATCGCACAAACTGCATTTATACGGCTTCTCTTCCGTATGCGTTTTCAAATGCCGATTCAAATGTGTCTTCGAAATACTCTTAAATGCGCAAAGAGTACAACTAAAGGGCTTTTCACCTGTATGAGTTCGTAGATGCGAAGTCAAATTTTGCTTCTGATTTGATTTATAATCACAGAACGTACAACTATATGGTTTTTCCCCCGTGTGAGTTCTTAGGTGTCGATTGAGGTGCATTTTCCACGCGCAAACGTAACTACAGAAAGTGCAACTGTAAGGCTTTGCGCCGGTATGAACTTTCTGATGCCCTCTTAAAAGGGCTTTTCGAGAACACTTGTAATCACAGGAGGGACAGTTAAATGGTTTTTCACCGGTGTGAATTCTCACATGTGCTATTAATAAATACTTTTTGTTAGTTTTGTATTCACATGTGGAACACACGTGGCGTTTTGGCTGGGGAGTGTTAGGGTCTGAGGTTGATTTTTTACCAGCGGATTGTTTCTTAGATAATCGGGACTTCGTCTTGTGTGTATTTTCGTCTTTAATTTCAACTTCTTCGTTTTTCACATTTGTAACGGCACAATTTTCATTAATTTCTTCTTTAATAAAGACCGCAGCTGTATGATGATGATGTTGTTCACTAAACTCCTCCTTAATAAAAATTTTGTGCGGAGTATCGATTACAATGTTCGTTGGAAGTTTAGTGTCGTTAACATATTCCACATTCACCTGCTCTTCAAACTCCTTTTTTATTTCATTTTGTTCTGAAAGGGGATCTTTATCATCTTTTATGTTTTCAGAACAGTTTGATTTTATGTCCATTTTGTAAATTCGAGGTGTGGCACGAAGTCGATCAAACACCAATACTGAAAAAGTATCTACGTAATTAACGGTGCTACAGCTTGTATAAGCCATAGAAAAACCAAATACTTGCTTTATTTATTCCAATCTACAATTCGTTTTATGTTGCGAAATTAAAACCCAGAAATTGTGAGGTTGGGTTAAGGCGATGAGGTGACATACGAGGGAGATCCCAAAAACTAAGCAAGCAAAATTTTATTAAGGATGCTATTTCGAATGAAAATAATCGAAACATTCGGTTTTTCGAAGATTTCGAAATGTATTAGAATTACATTTGAATGACGGTTTTATCTGCTTTATTTAGTTTTATCCAAACTAATTATTCGATTATTAAATCCGTTCGAGTGGCAATCATTCGATTATGTCTGAATAGTCTTCAGTAAATTACGATGTTTGCGGTTTGTAATGTACGACAATATAGTAATGTGTGACAAAAACATATGTGCCTGTTTAACTTCAAAATTTATTATCTTAATTTATATAATTGCACTTTTTATATGTACCAATTTACAAATACAAATTTTAACTATCATAGTGATGCACTCAAAACACCCATTGGTGCATAGCTTACTAAATAGCTGGTGTTGCAGCAGCAGTGTCTGATCGTATGCATCCTGGGCATGTTAACGCTCTGCAACACCCAACCTGTGAAATTTCTACCCACCCACTCGCAGCAATGCCAGTTCTATGTTAGATGATGACCATTTTATTACCATTAAAATTTAATGCGTTGTTAATAGGCTTACTCATATCATTAAAAATTAAAGTTTTAGTCAAACATTTAAATAAATATGAAATACTCTAGTTTTATTGAAACCCGAAACCTAATTCAATATTTACTTAAAACCAAATTTATACTTTCTTATATGTTAGACTTTTACTCTTATTTTTTTTTCAAATTTTTTACTCTTGTTTTATAAACAACACTTCATTTTAGCGTCCGTAAAAAAAACATTTTTATAAGACATACTTTGGAAGTTTAACAGAAAATTACACAGTATTTATTCTTTCATTTACAACAACAGATTCTTCTTTAATATTTTCCAATACTTCGGCATCTGAGTCTGAATTTCGACACCAGTCCGGTTCAACTTTTACACTTACAAACTCACTATTTTCTTTAAAATATGTTACCTCAGATTCTTCATCTTCACCCCTCATCCTTCCCTTTTCATGCGTCACCTTATGAAGCCTATTATGAGAATGTAACTTTTTCATGGACGAACATTTAAAATCGCACGACGTACAACCATACAATTTCTCCCCGGCATGACTGTTCATATGTAAATCTAAATCCTGAACCTCATCACACTTATAATTACAAATAGTACAGATATAAGGTTTGCCTTTAGCATGCGTCCTGAGATGAAACCTTAAATTTTGACTCCGAGTGCATGTAAAATCGCAAATTGTGCAACTGTAAGGTTTCTCAACCATATGGGCTTTGAGGTGGTACTTTAAATTTTCACTACGTGCACACGTATAATCACACATGGTACAACTGTACGGTTTCTCCTTCGTATGGCTCTTCATGTGATTTTTTAGATACCATTTTGATATGCATTTATAATCGCACAGTGTACAGTCAAATGGTTTTTCCCCTGTGTGAGTTCTCATGTGCATTATCAAGTTTGGTTTTTGAATACAAGTAAAATCACAATTCGCACAACTGTACGGCTTTTCTGCAGAGTGAGTTTTCATGTGGAATTTTAAAGTCTGACTTCTAGCGCACTTATAATCACAAACAGTACAACTGTAGGGTTTTTCTTTCGTGTGTTTTTTTATGTGCCGATTTAAATAAGTCTTCGAGACGCACTTGTAAGGACAATAAGTACAGCTAAAAGGTTTTTCACCGGTGTGTATACGTATGTGAAGGTTCAGACTCGTTTTTAAGATACACGTATAATCGCAATAGGTGCAGCTATACGGTCTCTCACCCGTGTGAGTCCTCAGATGCCGAGTTAGTTGTATTTTCCAAGCTGTGGTGAAATCACAAACGTTACAAGCGTAAGGTTTTTCGCCAGTGTGGGTTCGCATGTGCCGGATTAAGTTTTCATTGCGGCTGCATTTGTGGTCGCAAATTGTACAACTGTAAGGCTTTTTGTTATCATGGGTTAATAAATGACGCCTTAAACTATCTTTCCGATGAGTTTTAAAGTCACAGAGAGTGCATGTAATTGTGTTTTGAAGCTCGTCGGTCGTATCAGTGGCTTCATCGTTTTTCGTAACAGTAAAAACTTTAAGGGCCTCACACTCAATATCGTCACTGTCATTATGTTCTTGTTTGATAAAAACCTCATTTTTGTTGAAGCTGTTGGTGTCTGTATCATTAAATTCTTGTTTGATGAAGATTTCGTTGGGGTTTACAATAAGGTCGGTTACTACGCTATGATCGTTCATAGCTGAATGATTACCTACATTACATTCAACATTTGTTTCAATTTCATTTTCTGTGCAACCGTTGTTAGTTGGAGAATCTTCAGGGATGCCTTCAACTGGACAAATTTGTGCAACATCTGGTTTTCTGTCCATCTTGTAGGTTTAAGATATTATTTCATGAACTATCGCTTTATTTGCTGCAATTATTAAACATTTTTCTTATTTAACTGAAGATGATAGTACCATAAATAAAATACTTGCCTTTTTTGAAATTATAGGTGTGTTTTTGTATGAAATTGTTGTTAGAGAAGGGTACAATAACTTTGTGGTTACGTTTTCTATTGACCATAATGTCCTTGAAAAAAACATAAGATGGAATTACTATACGAGGGGCTTTACAAAACAAATTGTTTAATACTAGGATTAGAAATTTGAAATATTTTTGACTTTCTTTCCCCAGTTTCTCCTAAAAAGGTCGAAGTTTTTAAGTATTCATCGGTCTTTTCTTTTTTTAGAAATTTGATGGAGATGTCTTTGTAGGGACTTTTAGTTTCCCCATAGCATTCGGCGACTTTTGCAGTTCCATGCATCTATAAGCTTTTGATGTTTCTATAGAATTAATTATTTAATTTTCTTCTAAAATTTTAGTAGCGTTTGATTCGTGATTGCACCGTAGAATAATAACTTGTTATTCTCCTAATGGGTCTGGTAACTTAAGTTTTTCCCCTAGCATCAAAAGTCACCTTTAAATTCAGGCATAGCTAAACCTTAGCTCGGTAAAACTTTTTGAAACTGCCTCGTATTGCAAAGTGCCCATAACCGTACTTTTAGTAATTGAGTGAATTAATTTTTTAAATTTCATTTAACAGGAAAATACAGGTAAGTTTTCTTGTTTCTCAAAATAAGAACTTTCTAGGTTTGACTACTTTTAGGTACTTTTACAAAATAATGAAACATTAAGATGAGTGATACCGAAAGTTTAAAAATAATTGTTTTCGATATACCCAGTTCCACAGACTATTATACTTTTTCCAAACAAGATGCACCTGACTACATTAACATATTGACTGCCGAACAAGTTGAAGATAATGCAAAAGCGCCAGAAGAGCAATATAAAACTAATGCTTTAATCAAACAAGAAGTCTACGATGACGGTTGCAATTTTGTAAGCCTAAAACAAGAACTCATTCTTAAGCAGGAGAATCGGGATGAATTCTGTGAATCGGGACATAATATAAGCGAGAAATCATATTCTTGTATTTCTTGTGATTATAAAACTGATAAAAAACGATATTTAAATGAGCATCGAAGAGTTCATACACAAGTAAAACCGTTTAGCTGCACCTTTTGCGAATACAAGTGCAAAAGGAACACAAACCTAATTTGTCATATTAGAACACATACAGGAGAAAGGCCATTTAGGTGTTCTATATGTAATTCCAAATGGACCTCTAAAACAGCCTTAAACAGGCATTTGAGAGTTCACACATGGGAAAAGCTATTTAGGTGCACCGTATGTCCTTATAAGTCCATGAAGAAGGAGAATTTAATTTTTCACTTGCGAACTGCGATACATGTGAAGGGGAAGCCGTTTGCTTGTATTACTTGTGATTATAAAACTCATAAGAAAAGGTATTTGAGTGAACATCAGATAGTTCATACAGAAGAAAAACCGTTTAGCTGCACATCATGTGACTTTAAGTGCAAAAAGAACTCGAATATAACACGCCACATGAGAAAACATAAACGTGAAAAACTATTTGGATGTACTATTTGTAAATCCAAATATGCCAAAAAAGTATCCTTGAACCGGCATCTGAGAATTCACCGTGGGGAAAAGTTATCTAAGTGCAATTCCATGGAAGACACTTCTCCCACCCAAGATGTTCCTGAGTTTATTAATATATCATCATTGGGTGTCAAAGAAGCTGAAGATAATATCATCGCTCTCCAGGAGCAATGTAAAGTTAATCCCGTAATTAAACAAGAAGTTTGCGATGATAGTAAAGACTTAAGCGTAAAACAAGAAGAACTTATTATTAAGGAGGAAAATCAGGATCACACCAATGAACCAGCACTTGTAGGTCAGAAATTATTTTCTTGTACTTCTTGTGATTATAAAACTAATAAAAAAAGATATTTGAGTGGACATCAGAAAATTCATATAAAAGAAAAGCTGTTTAGCTGCACCTATTGCGATTATAAATCCAATAAAAATGCAAATCTAATTCGTCATGTAAGAAGACATACAGGAGAAAAACCATATAAATGTAGTATTTGCAATCAGCAATGGGTCGACAAAACGTCCTTAAACAGACATATGAGAACTCACACTGGAGAAAAGCTATTTAAATGCACCGTATGTAATTATAAATGTGTGAAGGAGGAAGTTTTAAATCGTCACATTCAAACTACAATGCATGTGAAGGGCAGGACATTTTCTTGTACCTCTTGTAATTATAAAACCACCAACAAGAATTACTTAACTGATCACAAAAGAATTCATGCGGACAAAAACCCATTCAGATGCGCCTTTTGCGATTACGAGTGTAAAAAGAAATCAAATCTAATTCGCCATACAAAAAGTCACACAGGAGAAAAACCATTTAGTTGTGCTATTTGCGGTTATAAATGCACTGACAAAACACCATTGTACAGGCACTTACAAACCCACACTGCGGAAAAACGATTTAGCTGCACTCTATGCGATTATAAATGTGTGAAGAGAGGAGACTTAACGCGTCATCTTAGAATCCACAATGGAGAAAAGCCATACAGGTGTCATGTGTGTGATTTTAAATGTTCTCGCAAGGAAAATTTGAATGTTCATATTTTAAAACGTCATCCAGAACATAAAGTGGTTAGTTGTAGTAAGAACAGTGAGAAGTCTTTAAAAGATAGTTGTGCCGGCCTTAAAAGCGAAGTGTGCTTTATTAAAGAAATACACGATAATGAAACCAATGAAGCGTATTTCCAGTTTAATGTAGAGAATAATTTTGAACAAGTGCAGTGCATTAAGAAGGAGCTCGACATAAAGGAAGAAACCTTATGAAAACATTTAATCGTAATGTTAAATCTCACAGTTTTTCTGATTTGTCAATTAAAAACATGCCTTATAATAGTAGAACAGTTTATATTTAAAAGGGAATAGCAATATTTTTTGCTAAAAAAATTTGTTAATTTCGGTTAATTCGAAACCATTACAATGATGTAAAATAAAAATTTAAATAAAGAATTAAAATAATTGAAGATATTATTGTAATTTATATTTAACAACAACGTAACCAATAGTTATTACTTTTATAGTATATTAACTTTGCGCTTTTAATAAAATTTTAAAACAAAACCAAACAAATAGTTACTGGCACAGTCCGTAGTGCACTGATAGGCCGTGACTTCGTGGATTGAATACAGTAACTGCTTCAGAGAGGTCTAGCAGATGTAAACGGTCGGCATCCGTGACAAGATCAGGCAGGAGCCGATCCCAGAAGCTTCACCCAGTCAGAGTGGAAGTGGAATCGTGCAGGCTTGGTTTTACGGGTGCTGCAGGGCTCCACAAGAAACTGGGTGCTGCGCGCCTCTAGGAGGAGCCGAGTTGTTTCGGGGCTGTAGAAGGAGCATACTGTGCAGGACTGGTTTGTTTCGGACCAGAAGCAAGTCCCTTGCAGGAGCTTGCTGGGATGGTTTCTGGTCCATAGACTTAAGCTCAGTCTGGCATAGCTGTAGTAAGAGCCTCCTGTTGGCTTTGCTCTGCAGTCATCCAATCCAAATAGCCGTTTATCCATCTTGAATCGGGCAAAAGGCCTCCCCTTTTCCCTGCCACCAGTGCCTGTCTTGAGCCTTGTCCATCCAATTTTTTCTATCTCGTCGGTCCATCTCGTCATAGCTGGACACAAATTTTCAGCGTTGCTCTTCTGACCGCAACTCTTAAGCCTCTATGATCTGAAATTGACTGACTTTCCTGTGCCTTTAAATACAGATTGACACTATTTTATAGGAAACATAGGGAAGTAATCGGCAAGAATGGTGGGACAAGATAATAGTCAGACTAGTGGTAATTCACGTATCCATGGATACTTTTCATATTAAAAAGTTCACGTATCTATTTTAATTTAAAAATATCCATAAATAACTAATTTCTCACTTGGCCAGCTCACTATATCCTTTCCTAGTCGCACACAGTATTTACCTATGTTTTCAGTAAAACTGTGACAATAAAGGTTTTTTCAAGTTGCCGTTGCTTAGCGATACAAACAAACATTCGCAATTGTTTATTAACAGATTAAGCGAATTGAATTGCACGTTTATATAACACAAAACATGCATAATAATTATTGTTTACGCACTAAATGGGACAACGTAATTATTTTTATATTGAATAATTTTATTTGGACAGCTTAGAATGTGTTGAAAGTACGGTTGAGGTCATAAAAATTCGTTACAGTTTTCATGTAATTATAAAATTTGCTCTTTCCACATAATATGTTAATGTTTTTCACAATGGCATTGATTTACATTCTTGAACAAAGAAAAATATGACGTGCATAATAAATTGTCTAGACTTGCATACAGTAGAAAAATTCACAAACTACGAGACAGAAATTACAGCTTCGGGAAATTCCATAATCAGTACAAAGAGTGACTTACTATATAAATTTTAATTGCTATTTTAATGTTTCCAGGTTGACGTATAAACATATATTTATTAATAAATATAAGAAACAAGTAAAAATTGCGTGTCTAATTAGGAAATAAGCAAGAGCTTCTACATATTCAATTTCCCATCGGTTTTACTAATCCTAATTTTTTTTTTGTACTACGAAATGGTTTGGGGTTCACAATGTTTAGGTTCCAGAGTGAAGTCCTTCAGCTTTCCTATTTTGTCGGTCATTAGTGCTGGATTTGTCTGGCTACCTTGGCAGGCTTTGCTGTACAGTTGCTCCTGACCATTCGACAGTGAAGTGGACAACTCAAATTTAATTTATAATAACGTTTATGAGAGCCAATAACCCTGGCTAAGTTTTCTACAACTTCCGTTGCCAATACAATTGCTACAATTATTAATGTCTTTACGTTATGTTAAAAAATGCTCGACTACCGCATAGTGGGCCCTGGAAATTAATTTCGGTCATAAAATATGGATTTATATAAAAAAAATATGAAATATCTACGATTGTATTTTCAGCAAAATAACACTCAAAAATAAAACCCTCTACAAACGAAATAAAAATTAGACGGTACATTCATTACATTAAACCATTCTCAATAGTGGTCTCAAAACTCGTCTTAAAAAAACGTTTCTTTAGTTTGTTCATTTCAAAATTGTGGACTACAACCATACATTTTTTTTTTAATTGCAATTGTTAATTAAAAACAGTACATTTAAGGCAAAAGAACAACGCGTAAAATCTTACAGAAAATTAAGTTGCACATTCAAAATTATAATAATATTCAGGGTGTTCCATTTAAAATAACAAAGCAATTTACATCGATGTAGAATACCCATCAAAAATGTACAGGTTTTTTTTTTTATTCTAAACAGTTTAGAAAATACTAGATGGAACACAACATTTGACTCAGCTTGTTGGTAGGATAATTAAAAATGTTGGAAACAGTTTCATACATTTAATGTAAAGTGGCCCGAGGGTCTACAATGGTTACAAATTGTTAGAAAAACACTGAAAGTTTAAATTGGTATGGGTGCTGTACTCAATGTATGAATTCCATGTTGTTCGGTACACATCACGTCGATAGCCATACTCCAGCATGTTTTAGGCAATGGTTGTCACAGCGATGATAATCCGTTGTCTTGTTTCTTGAAGATCTTCACGCGGGTTGGCACATAGCCCCAGAGAAAAAGTCTCGTTGCATGAAGCCAGGAACGAAACGTTATCTTAGTGACGGTTATTTGATCGTTCTGTAGTTAATCCATGGCAAAAACTGACCAAGATCGCTTCGTAAACTAGTGATTAATGTCAAAATCCACACAGTAGATACCCTGTATTTAAAAATCAATAAAACAAACAAGATAAATATGCAAAAGGAAACTTTATTTAAATTTAAACATCTACATTAATATTTAAGGATCTTTCTTTGCAGAAGTAGTAGCCGCAACACGATGATCAGACTCAGATCGACCAGCAGGTACGTCACCTCGAGCTTGATCTAAGGGCGCCACATTTTTCAAAGACTAAAATGCATTAAAAAAACAAAACATTTATAGAATTTAAACAGGCTGTAACAAAAAAAAAACAAAAACAATATCGATTATCCTATTACCTCCTCAACCTGCTCCTTATCAAACATATGAAATAAATCACCAGGTGTCATGGTCATGACCTCCACATTCGTCGAGCTAAGTTTCTCTTCCATAACTTGCTTCAGAATTGTCAGAGCCGCTGTCGTAGCTTCAGTAAGAGTCATGCTACGATGATACATCTCCTGCAAGCTCTGTTGGGCCCCCTCCGAACCAGAACCAATAGCTTTAGCATCAAATTGCACAAAAGTACCTAAAATAACAATTTTAACACTACAAACTTATCACAGGTTTAAAGAATTACCTGATGGATCCATATGATACAACTGCGGCCCTTTCTCGTCAATTCCTGCAAACAAAATCGCTACACCAAATGGCCTGGACATAGCGGCACCGTCATCATCTGAATCACCAAACTGAATTGCCAAATTTGATACTGCTTGTGCACAGGATTCAACGGTCATTCTTTCATTGTATATAAACCAATGATTCTGACATTCAACACGAGCCCTAAATTTTAAAAATTTTAACAAAAAAATGTAACAAACTTTAATTGTACCTGTCGATCATCGTACGGGAATCCGCCATAAGACCGGACACGGCACAACCAATGTGCTTATCAACTTCCACTATCTTTTCGATAGTTGTGGGTTCCATTAACGGAGATGTGATTCGTTTTTCTACTGCTAGAACGACTCCTTCGCTGGTGCATATTCCAATTGCTGTGGAACCTAATTTAATAGCTTCTATTGCATATTCAACTTGAAATAAACGGCCTTCTGGTGAAAATGTGTTCACACCTCGATCGTATTCGCTTCTTGTTAGAAACATCTACAACATTTTGAGGTTATGTTGTAGTATTATTTCAAATTTGCAGAATTTAAGTAATCGTATTGCTTACCTTACTGTATATTATAATATACGATAGATATTTTACTTGAATTTCGATTTCTTGATGGAAGTCTTTTTAAATTATTATTTAATGATGATTTGCCGATTCACTAACAACGCTGACTTGCACAAAGAAATACAATGGCTGTGTCTAAGCTACACAATATAGTTTACTTCGTGTCATCCGTGTCTAGGCCTGCGCTTACGGCAGCTTTATTGTGAGATGAAAAATATTGTACTAAAATTTGTATAAAATTGAAATTATTCTGACCTTCTCTTAGAAAAAATTATTTTTTGCGTTTCCCTCTTTATACAAAATTTGCAAACAGTGGTGAACATCCACCTCTCTAAGGGATTGATTAGAATTGACCCGTTGTTTAAGCGCTATGACGACCGTTTTTCTGTAAGGTGCTTTTCCTGGGAAAAACTTTATTTTGGTCCACCTCTAAATAAGAAACCAGCAAAAATTTAAAACTAAAAATAATTTTGTTCCATTGAAAGAAATATTTGCCACAAGTCTCCCATAAGATGGCTGTGCTAGCAGATAAAAATTAAGCACAGTATACTTATATATACAGTAGCGAAAGCGCCCATATAACGCCTGGTAAGCTATAACTAGTGGCGCTCCAAGCGGTTGACAAGTTAAACTATCGTTTAAATTATGGCGGGTTTTAAATTCGAATCCAGTTCGTTGTTGTTACCATATTTTTAATGAGCAAAACAGAAAAATTACGAGCTACATTATATAATGGTTTTTAAATAATACAAAGATAATGCCAGTAATATGATTTATTAACATTTATAAACTGCGAATCTTCAAAATGCAGCGTACACAAAGTGCAGTTTTTATTCAAATATCCCACCTCCTTTTCACGTAAATCTTCACGTCTACAGTTTACAAACCACTGTTTTGATCTAGAACGACGAAAAAGTCTTTAATGTATTAATATTTATCAGTATTTATTACCTTTTTGGATCTTTGGGAAATGTAAAAAAACTAAGGTTAGGATTCTTTCCTTTGTTGTTTTCGCAGTTTACGGCGGAACATGCGCTCCCTTTCGAGACTCTCATAATAGATTGGTATATCACTAATCACATTTTTATAAAAACACTGGCAAACAACTTGAAAATTGTTCTTATAACGTTCAAAAAGTAGAGAAACACTACTACCGTCAGCTGTCAGATTTTAGTGTAACTTGTTCGCCGCTTGGTGCTATAATTACCATAAATGACCTTTACTTTCGCTACTGTATATATAAGTATACTGTGAATTAAGTTTAAAAAAAATGCGAACGCAACTTTGCATTCACTCAATGTTAAATTGCTTTTTTACGAAATGGTTCTCGATTCTCAAATGAGGCCATGGACATGGACAGAATTTTTTTTACTGCAAAGAGACACTCGTAAATTATGTAGCAACAGATAATATTTACCAAAATGTCTATGTTATAAACGTTACCATTTAAAAATGCCACAATTAATGTCAAATGTAATAACAGTTATGTTTCCCAACGATTGAAATTATGAAGGATCAAATTTGTATAAATATATAATAGATAAATAGATGGTAGCACAACAATGTCAGGCAATTATTTAGCTTAAATTTTGTATATCACCGCTTTTAGCCCTGCAGCCTTTCAGTAAGTAATATTTTTGTAAACAAGCCTCCCATTTTAACTTAGCAAACATTTTTAAATCCGTGGAAATCATATAAATTTTAGACTTTCGAAACACCTCTCGTATACGACTACGCTTCACATAACCAAACAAATTGTGTATTATTGTTGATTTGTGACCCCTAATCCGAGAACTTTAATACTTAACATTTGGCTCAGAAATCCCTATTAATACTTGAATGTTAAGCAATTATTTTATTAACACATAATTTTCTAATTACAATAAAAAATTGCTCTCTAACAACACAATAAAAGTAAGCATCTATTTATTATAATTTTATGAAGACAAAATTAATTTTTAAGTAATTGCAGCTGTATCCGATTTACAGATACATACATAATGGATATAATACCACAAATAGCCTTTACTGCCTTTGAAACAAAGCTAAACGAACATAACAAAACGTCAAGTAAAAGCACGAGAATAAAAACCGAAAGTAACACAAACCTCGATGATGGTAGTGATGTAACGTTTATTACTTCCGACAGTAACGTTTCATTTAAAGAAGAACACGACGAACCTGAGTTTATTCATGATGTTAATGCAATCTATAAACAAAAAATCGACGAATCCAGGAATAGGAATACAGAACGACGTAAAATTCATATTAAATTTGAAAATATCCATAATAAATCGTGCAGTTTAAGTAGTGAAAGTCCACTATCGGAGGTTAGTGATCAGATGCAGGCTGAAGCCGATGATGAAATTTCAAATAGTCAAAGAACAATCTACGAATGTTCAACCTGTGGCTATAAAACCCCTCGAAGGGGTAACTTCGTTCGTCACATAAGAACACATGCCATAGACAAGCCTTTTAAATGCAGTTATTGTGACTACGGTACCGTGCAAAAAGCGCACTTGCATGAACACCTAAAAATCCACACTGGTGAAAAACCATTTAGATGCACCTTTTGTGAATACAAATGTGCCCAAAAGTCCCACCTAACCGAACATGTAAAAACGCACACTGGTGAAAAACCCTTCAGTTGTACTTACTGTAGTTATCGTTGCGCCCAAAAAGCGCATTTAACGTATCATCTGAAAATACACACAGGTGAGGTGGAAAAACGGTTTAGTTGCACGTTCTGCGAATACAAATCATCATGGAGATCGCACTTAAACGATCACATGAAAACTCACACGGGGGAGAAGCCATTTAGCTGTAGTTATTGTGCCTATAAATGCACTCGAAAATCAGGAGTAACTGCTCATATGAAATGTCACACGGGGGAAAAACCATTTCACTGTACCATTTGCGAGTACAAAACATCGTGTAAGTGGACATTAAATAAACACCTTCAAGATCATAACGGAGAAAAACCATTTAAATGCGATTCTTGCGATTACAAGTCATCTCGAAGGACAAACTTGAACAAACACCTACAAATTCACACCGGTGACGAGTCACATAAAAAGTTCCGATGCAACCAGTGCGACTTTAAAGGTTTATGTAAGTCAGCATTAAAGGAACATCAGAAAATTCACACCGGTGAAAAGCCGTTTAGTTGCACTTTGTGTGATTATAAGTGTGCGAGGAAATCGAACTTAAAAATTCACATGAGGAGTCACACGGGGGAGAAACCATATAAGTGTAATTTATGCGAATACAAAGCGACACAAAAATACTATTTAAAACAACACTTAAGGATTCATTCATTTCAGTCAGTGAAGGTTGAGGAGGTTCAACATAACGTAGAGGATGTTAAAGAGTTTTATTCGGAACAACATAAACTTGATGCGGTAACGGACAATAAGCCCTTAGCTATCATTAAAGAAGAACCACGTGAGTTTGAGGTCAAAATGGAGAATTAATGGTTGTAAAATTTAGCAAACTGTAAATTTGTAATGATTTTGTAACCTAAATCTATTTATATATTGAACTACCACATGCCAAGAAATTAGTTACTGTATATAAAAATATATTTTTAGACTGTTATTTTTAGACTTATTTTTGAACCACTACAACAGTATTTTAATACGTTATTAAGGGATTATTACAAGAGGGTAGTTCACGTTCGTTCACATAAAAAAATTTCTTTAAATTGTGGGCGGAGTCTGCGTAAAATTGCAGTCAGTTTGACGCCATTACTTACGAAAATTTGAATTATAAATACGCCGTTTAGGAAACAGTTGATGTTTACATCACCCATGGTGAAATACATGTAAACAGACGATTATGTATTGTTTCGTGTTTAGAGTATAGTACGATGTGTAATGTGCATAACAAATAATCACTAAATTCACTATTTCACTGCGTAAACTCCGGTGTTGGCGTGAACTACCCTCATATTTTTAATAAAAACAACATCTGACGAAAGTCTAGTTTCCACAAAACCGAAATTTTTCTTTATTATTGACACCCTCCTCGGGATTTGCCATAATATTTAGTAAACTATGAGTTTTAAAAAAAGTGTTTTTCTTTAAAGAATTATTACATAATTTAAGAACAACTAACAACTGCAAGGAATTAAAAAAATATTAATTGCTTTCATATTCAATGCGTAACTGAAAGTAAAGATTAAATGTAATGAAATTGTTTGCTGTATGTGATAACAATAAATACATCTGCATTACCTACCTAATTAACTGATTGTAGCAGTGTGGTTGCTCATCATGACTCAATATGTTGACATTTTGATGGTTTAGTTAACAGACACATCTGCATTGTTAAAACATTTTAATTATTTACATTTCACCCATAGTTATGCGATACAGAATTATGGCAAAAGTATAAAGTTTAGTATTTTGCTTATTTCGTTACAAAAACAGGTGCATTTTGCACAAAAGGATTATTTTTGATGGGCTGCACAAGTATAGAACTGCCGCATCATAAACCGAGCAGCTGTTTATTCATTGCCTTTTCACGCCAAGTAACATGACGGGGCGTTTGAATGCAGTAAGTGCAAATCAGTTGAGTAGATCTTTAATAAAATTCTAGGATTAAATATTTTATAAAGTATTGCTTAGTGTTTACGAGACGTGTCAGTAGCCGTTAGAAAAAAATGTTATGCAGCTCCGTAAAAAAAAGACCGAGGCCTTTAGTTAAATCCTTTTGTGTTTGCAGAACTATATTAGATTTCATGTTTTCATATCACTTTGTATATACTTACAATACACTGACCTATTTTAAAGTTTGGAAAGATGTATTTATCTGGTAGGACTAAACTATTGGGTTTCGGTTTTAATATATACGAAATATAGCGAAAAAATAGGGGACCAAACCATTAAGAAAGCACAAAAATATTTTTAGCACCTCTGGCAGGCAAAAGGAAAACCTAACAAGTAAATACTATAAACCACTGTTCAAACCGATTAATATCGACTACCATTTTTGGTTTTTTTTAAATCTTTAAAATAACATAGGTTCTTTGTATTTTCTAATGGATATTTTCTGATATAGTGAAAAGGTTATGAGTTTTTACAATTTTATATTACCCTTAAAATCTCTGGAGCATGCTCAGAACTTCAAACATAAAAATGTAAAACAATCTGATGTTTTGTTTGTCATGCATACGAAACTGATAGAGGGTAATGGCATCTACCTCTAGAAACTTTTATGATAATAACGTTTTGATTAACAATATGTTTTATTTCTAATGTGTTTTATCGCGACAAAATATAGTTCCTCGTATAGTCATATGTATATTTCTGAACGTCCCTCGTATCACATTACCTATTTAATAATTACGAACTGTCAAAGTCCAGCTTAACCTTAAAATCTATCAACTTTTTCAACGTTTTTAGTTTTTATATTAAATAATTTTTATTGCATTAAAAATATTTACAAAACTTCATCCAATTTGTAAGCAAAGGTAGGTTCTTTATTATGAATTTCAAATTAAATATTTTGGTATTTTGGACAATTTTAGCAATATATCTTCCAGTACAGGAAGCATGATAGAAACTTTGATAAACAATACATTTAAAACCATATTTGAAGGCAGCGGAAGTTGTTAAAATAAAATTCCACCTATAAAAATGTCTCGATTGGAAGAAACGACACCAGAAGATTCTACAGATTTTCGTGATATTTCTACAACGGATAACTCTATTAAAGTGGAAAGCGCCGAATGTACTGATACAAACTACGATATTGCCTCAATATTTGTAAAAGAAGAGGGACCCGATCTTATAGAGGAGAATTCGCTTGATTCAATTGAATCTAACCTGGACTATAATTTTATAAAAGCTGAACAAATAGAAATCGATGGCAAACCACATTACAAATGTCCCCTTTGTGAGTATTGCAGTTGGAAATGTTCAAACGTAACACGTCACATTAAAAGGCATACAGTAGGTAGTCCCAGAGGAAGACCCTACAATTTCACAAACCTTACACGGATAGAAATCGATGGACAACCCTACTACACATGTTCTTGTTGTGACTACAAAAGTCGTAGATCGACAAATGTAACACGTCACATTAAAAGAACGCATACCACAGAAAACCCTTCGGATAATTTAAACAAACCTACACAAATAGAAGTCGATGGAAATTCCTGCTACAAATGTTCTCTTTGTGACTACAAAAGTTTTAAATGTTCAAATCTAAAACGTCACATAAGATCACATACAGGAGAAAAGCCTTTCCGTTGTCATTTCTGCAATCACATGTATGCCGATAGAGCCGTTTTAAACCGTCACTTAAGAATACACACCGAGGTGAAACCATATGAATGTACCTACTGCGATTTTAAGTGCAGACAGAAAACATACCTTATCGGTCATATACGAACTCACACGGGAGAAAAACCATTTAAGTGCCCTCATTGTGATGACAAGAGTTTTAGAACAAGACTTCTGCTGACAAGTCATTTGAGAATTCATAGCGGAGAGAAACCATTTGAGTGCAGCATTTGTAAATATAGGTGTTATCGAAATCAGGACTTACAACGTCACGTAAAAACTCACGCTAGAGAGAGAACTGTTAAGTGCGGTTTGTGCAATTACAGATTAACTACTTCGTCGGACTTGCGGAAGCACATGGTTGTCCATGCTAATAAAATGAAGAGTGAAGATGATGATAACAAATCACAAAGTGGTTCAAATTTTGATGATTTGGAGGTACAAGTCGATTATAAACAATTTGACGTAAAGAAGGAACCGGTTTATATTAAGGAAGAAAGTCTATAGTTATATTAGTTTTGTACTGTATTATTGTAGTGTAAAAATATAAGTCTAATTTGTTTTCATTGTACTTATTTCAAAACGATAAGAGACCTTTGTAAAATGTTTTAATGCACTATTTTAAGGACTTTGGTATGTCATAGCGACAAAAGCAAAACTGTTTTAAATAAAGGCGCAAAAGTTCAAAATTATATGTGAATTGTACAGAACTATAAAAGTGCAATATGAAAAAATTACAGAAACACTTCGTCTTGACTTCCCCATACTTTAGATTACATATTGTTACTTTCCGTGTTTGCAACAGTGAACATTAAAGCTTAACATTATACTTTCCGGTTCTGACAGTTGGCAGTGGTACCTACTGTCAAACATTATTCTGTTATTACAAGCAAATGACCACATTTATATTGAGATTTATGTAAACAACAGTAACAGCAAAAAATTAACTCCCCTAAATAATGCTGCACCTAAAAATTAAGTTGTCAATCTTATTTTACTATCATTCATAAGCAATTTAACTTAAACGGAAATGTTACTAAGCAAATAAAGGGGTATGACAATTCATGGAAGGCGTCAAAAAGAAATTAGTGGACTGGGACGCCAACTAAGTTGTAAATAAAAATTGTGTCTCAGTTTTTAAGGCATATTTTTTTTGAAAATCATTAAAATTAAGCATACTTTTCAATTCACAGTTTTTATTTGTATAAATTTTTTTTACATAGTAACATTATGCTTCCCTAGAGCTATTCGAATGTTAAATTTCATCTTGCCAGTTGCTTTTGAGTAACAGACGTTCAAATCAAAAACCTTCCCAGGGGTCGAGATGCTTTGGTATAATGTTTTCAAAAACGGATTTTCAAAATATTTGAAAACATGCTATGATAGAGGGCGCTAAGATAAATTAAAAGTTTTTCTCCTAGACTTCTAGCTTTAAAATGGCAGCCGCTATAATTTTTCTGGTAACTTTTTGCTCAAAAACTGGCCACGCGTTAAATTTAAATTTAAAAATTCTGTAAGCTCATGGAGCTATGGATTAGCTACTATATTGTTGGAAACTCAGTCCGCTAATTTCTGTGACGCCCTCTATGAATTTTTGAAAATCTGAGATTTATACCTTTTTATTTAACACAATGGGGACAATGCTACATTTCTGATTAACTTATATTGCTTATGAGTGACAGCAGAACGAACTTACTAAGTTAATTTTTTTTTAGCTTAGTAAGGCATACTGGCTCAGGTGATTAATGCCCCAGGCCATTCCTTGTATATTAGTGTGCTTCGAGATCGCTTTGTGGTGATACATTTATCACCGTTGTATGGTACAACTCTATATAAATATACTTTTGCTAATAAGGCGAAGTAACAATATTTCAATCATGGGAATATTCCGGGGAAGTGCTTCGCTCATTTTTTCAAATGTCTTCCCATTATATGTGGCTAAACGGCAAGCAAGCTGCGGTATCATCGGATATTCAGCAATGCGACGAGGGAAGATTAGGCAGCTGATGATTGAGGAAAGGACGTTATATAATGAAGGTTTGTGTGGGGATTCGCGTATCCATTGGCCCGCCCAACATCGCATTAGTTGCCTATATGTGTTTTTTAAATTAAATTGGAAGTGTCTAGCAGACACCTTTACGGCCATATTATCATACTTTTATAGGCGTTCTGCGCATTTTTTGCGTCAGCGCCTCTAGCGGTAGGTTCTGCAACATCGTTATGTAAACAACGTTTTAAATAGTGCTGGACACACATATTTGATGTGAATATTGTAGTTCTTTCAATACCAGTGTTTCCGTATTTTAAGGCAAGAATAAAGGATTTTATTTAACATTTATTATCGATAAAACATAGACGAATTTGCGGATAAATGGATGTGGCTATTTATTTTGGTTTTCTACCTATTAAACATCAGCACAAAACGTCGGGAAATGTTGAGAAAGGAAGAAAATTGTTTAATGTTGGTCATGTGTTGGATTTAATGGAGAGAAATTTAGAAATTAAAGCAAAGGTTATTAGACAGACGTCTGTTTCATTACCACCATACACCGTTTCGCTGCTTGTATGTACATTTATATTTTAAGATTTGTATTCGCAATATAATTATTATTTATTTGAATTTTAAGCTTAACATTGAAAGACAAGTAATTGCAATTGCATTGTTGGCATCATTGGATTTTGCAAACATATTTCAGCTGTAGTAATTGCTGTAAACGAAGAGGATTCAGCCTCAAAAACAAGTACGGCCTGCGAGTGGAAAAAACTCTCCGTTTCAAAAAAGGTAGAGAGCAAATACAGCAAAGGCAAAAAATTCAAGGAAATATTTCCAATTTCAAAGAAAACCGCACACTTTATGGTATACTTTCGGTTCCCACTGTTCTCTTTTGCCACTGTAAAGAATCAATATTTACATACCTATATAAATAAATGTTTAACGAAAACTCTTTTTAAATTTAAATGAGTAAAAGCGAAAATACCCAAATTTTACGTTTCTCGTTTTCATACCACCTTCCAGGAAAGCCGTAAAATTTCACGGTACCATTCGTGTTGTTGTAGGAATTATTGCACCCAACTACGCAACACATTATATTTGATCTTCTAACATTCGCATTCATTGTCTTGATACAATTTTACAGCTTCCACACTCGTTTTACGCGCCTAGTTGACACAAATATAAATGCCTGTTATACCCTGTTTACATAATGTTATTTCAAAATTCTGCGGTAGGTGGCGTGCTCCACTTGTATGCAGACCGCCTATACAACCGTTGCGCATACGCAGGATAATTTATCAACGGGCTGATAGTTTGTTTAGTATTTTTCTTTTAATAAATTATCTTTTCACAATAATAACCTCACGTAAGCCGCCTAGTGCGACAACAATGTATTAGCAAAAGTTAAAGAAACAAAAATTTTAAAAAGGAATCACAACACCAGCGGGGTTCTAAACCTCTGTGACAGCCTATGTAATCCTGCACCTTAGCAGCGTTCCCCATGTTCCAGTACCAAGTGCTAAATATGGTACATAAAAATAAAAACCCGCCCGACGTGACAGCCAGGGAGACACCTCAATGTTTCAATTATCCAACCAAACGAAGTATTTATAGTCAAATTTTTGGGCATTTCTGAAACTTTTTGGAAACACCGCGTATACTTCAAGAAAACATAACCTTAATTTTCGCGAAATAAATCTGTTTTTAAAAAAAGTGATAAAGTACGTTTTGCTTTAAAATTCAATACTTACTGCTTTTTAAGTAGCTATATCTATTAGGCAATAAAAACGAACATGGATAATATTGCAGGTTCAAAAATAATTGTTGCTGTGTTACCTGATTTAAAGAACACTTTCATTAAGCAAGAAATTCCCGAATATAAAAGTAACTATCCCACATTGGACACCCAACAAGTTGAACTAAACATTGAAGATTACAAGAATATTAGTATGAGTAGTGAGTTCATTAAACAAGAATTTTATGAAGACAACAACGCTTATGGTTTTTTAACAGTAAAACAAGAAGAAGTTACAATTAAAGACGAAAATCTGCACCTACATCGTTCATCATTATTTCAAATTAATGATCATAATTTAAATTCTAATCGAGAAAGCAATGTAACGTGCAAAAGCCAAGTGAATGAGAAATTGTTTTCTTGTACTTCCTGCAATTATAAAACTAATAGAGAAAGGTACTTAGTCGACCATCGGCATATTCATGAAGAAGGATTTCCATTTACCTGCACCCTTTGTAACTATAAGTCTAAGAAGAAAGCAAATTTAGCTCGTCATATGCGCAAGCACACAGGAGAAAAACACAAGCACACAGTAGAAAAGCCGTTCGACTGCAACATTTGCAATCGTAAATATGTCAGTAAAGCTTCTTTCTCGTTGCACTTAAAAATTCACACCGGAGAAAAGCCATTTAGCTGCAACATATGTGATTATAACTGTATAAGAAATGGAGACTTAATTCGTCACCTTCGAATTCACACCGGGGAAAAGCCATATAAATGTAAGAAGTGTGATTACAAATGTAATGCTAAAGGACGTCTGAATCGTCATGTGAAAGGGCATGCAAACAAAAGGTTATTTACCTGTAAGTTATGTGATTTTAAATGTGTTTATGAAGGACGTTTAAATAACCATATTGTGAAAAAACATTCAGAAGTGTTAAAGTAAAGCATTTGAATATGTTATTTCAAGGAAAATTGTGTAACTCTTAAAGACAAATCATATTGGTTTGAAGGAAGCAAAAAAGTTCCGTAAACATTCATGGTGCCATCACAAAAGAAGAAAGCTTATGGGAGCTTTAATGTTAAATGTTTTTTTTGCTCATAATTGTCGATGGCTAGAAATATAGTATGAATAAAATACTATGTTACTTCAACTGTATTTATTTATTTTAACCTTATACGTATTTCGACATGCTTACATGTCATTATCAAAGGTTATCTTAAAAAATAAACAGTTAAGTGTTGCTATAGGAACAACACAACTTGTTGACTTGATCTTGGTAATCTATATCTGCAGATGACTTGATTTCTTATTCCAAAATGTCCAATAGAGATAAATTTTAGGAGATCAATTTGCTCTTTTTTTTTCAAACAAATATAGTACTAAAGTAAACAATCTGCAGTATCTGCAAAAGTATGAAATTGATTATTTTTGAAGGACAAAACCAATTTATGGAATTTTTTCATGGCTTTGTTTGCGGTTATAGTTTAAACCGTTGTGAAAAATACCGTTCTTCATTGGGATTTGGACCGTAGCAATCTAGCTTTATCCTAGATAGCTAAAGGTGTTGAATTCGAATCCCGATTGAGGAAAATATTTTTCACATTTTCAACTATAACTGAAAAAGCGACAAAAAAATTTAATTTATGTAAAAATCGTCTTATGTAAAAGATTTTGGTATATTAAGGACTACTTCTGGTTGTACCTCCTAATTTTTGTTTGACGAATAGTGCAAGGGCAGGGATATGTATGAAGCACCGTTTGAGTTAGTTGGGGAATTTAAAACTATTTTATTTTCTTACCTCAAAAGTGATTTTAGTTAAATTTCAGAATATACAGGATGGTCCAACACTCATTACGCCCCTATTTAATTCTGAAACGAATCAAGATAGTGAAGAATAATATTAATAAAAGTTTTTTGGTAGCGTTTCACCTACCTTTCTGCATACTTGAAATAAATTTTAACCATAGCTAATGCGCTGTGACGCGATCGTCAATTTTTATATAAATAGCAACCTAGCAATTTTTTGTGCTCATTCGATGGAGTATTTTTTTCTCTTTTCAACGATATAAAACTTGTATAACCTTACGTAGGTAACAAAATTTTCTAGAAGAACCCGAAATACTTCGTCAAAGTTTTTCTTTTAAGAATCGTGGGGCAGTGCGTGAGCACAACTCCATGACTCCCGTCCCACCCCCTTACCCGGGCTCAGCATACTCGCGTATTCACCGGTCTAACATACCCCGCTGGCCCTCTTTATATTAGCAGGCCATAAATTCAAGCAACAGCCTACCATAAGCCCAGCAATGTGCTTTGAAATTCATGTGTTATTTCTCAACAATCAAAATCAACCAAAAGAACAAAATGCTACTATGCTAGGCAGTTTCAGAGCCTGTTAATATAAAGAAGTTTTCGCGTTCTTTTCGAAAAAATTTTTATGTAAGAGTATACAAGTTTTATTTCGTTAAGAAGAAATAAAATTCTCTATTCATTGAATGCAAAAACTAAGTAGAGTGCTAATTAAAAAATGACTAGCGCACCACAGCGCTTACAGAATTACTTAAAACATTGTGTGAAATACCCATCATAGTAGATAATAAGATTTTAGGTAAAAAAATTTGTGAACTAATACAAAATTAATTTTAAAGTCGAGAAAAAATGTTTTTGTGGTCTAGAAAAATTATTGTTTTCTTTTACTCGTCGATAGGAGGTGGACCAGCAAAAACACTTTTCACTATTTTGACGTCCGTTGCAAGTCACTAAAGTTACGTAATCTCGGCCTCGAGCAGGAGGCTGCTGCTCTAAAAGGAAACTGTTCTGCCAAGAAAATGATCCAGGCTACAAAGCAAGGCCAACATTTTTTGGAAAATAACGGGGGTTTATTATGTTTGGAAGATAAAAAAATTAATTGAGTCCCAAAATAGTTTTTTATGGAGACATTTTCTAAGAAAATTAAGATTATTGTTATATATATATTAAGAAACGGGTGTTAAAATTAACAATAAACCTAAATTTCACAATTAAATTTCCCTACATCCTGTTTTCCCCTGCTATTTCCTTAAAATTCGAACGGTAGTGGACTTCCGTTCTGTTTAATTTGCAATTTTTGCTCGTACGAACGTTTAGAAAACTCACAAACCTTCTTCAGAGTATCTTCTTTCTTAAACTTAAGAACACTGTACAGGCACCGCTGATTTAAATCAAGTTAAACAACTACAAATGTCATTTATGTCCAACTATTTTATACAAACACACAGATAAACATAATTTACAACGCCCGTCAGCGAAATAATCTATGAAAACAATGATTTAATGGTGCACAACTGCAGAACCAAGTGCACGTTAAAATTGCTGAACAATTGCATAGCGTGCTGGTCTCCGATTGGTCAATAAGAACTCAAGTGGGAATAAATCGGTGTGCAGCACTTTTTTACTAGATGCAGCGTCTCTCCTGTTAGGTTTGCTGCTTGTGCGTTAATAGGTACTTTGGAAATTTAAACTTTGCCGGACACCTTATGAAAATTTGCGCTTTGTTTTAAAATTAATATAATTTGCTTTATTAAGATTAAGAGCGGCGGTTGTGCAGCTCTTATGGTATTGCCGCCACTAACCTCCATGCAATTAGATCACTTCCATCTCAATTTGGTTAATTAAGCATTTTCAGTAGTTAAAAGCCGTATTAACGGGTGTATCATCTAACATTTCAGTTTCACTTTGAATGTATGTATGTTGCCACTGTCTAAAATACTAGTGCGTCGGATCCACCTCGTGTGAACGAGTAGAAGCTTTATCTTCACACAAATAACGTTCCGAGACAACATACAAATAATTTTTGCAGACTTCTCAAACATAAATGTTCTGGACATCACAAAAATAATTGTTCCACACTTCGCAAAATTATTTTTTCTTATTTAACACATTTAAAATATATTTTTGCGCATCAGAAAGAAAATGTTTTCGCTTTTATTTTTTTCAACCGCAATAAAAAAAAATTTGTCGGACAAGTAACTAATTACCAAAGAAAAAATGTTATTTATTTAAAAAAAAACTAAAATATTAAAACAGGTTTTGTCTTAATAAAACAACTTTTAATCCCTTAACTAACCCAAACGGCGCTTCATCGATATGGTCGTCTTTTTCAAAAATATTTTTTTAATAAAAACAACTTTTACAGCCCTGTAAGCTACATTTTCATACTTGTAGCATACGCTATGTAATAATTTATTAAGACACAATATTTGTTATAATATATGTTTTTAGTAGTAAAACTAATGTAAAACTATTAATATATTATAAAAATTTAATAAGATATAAAAGTTACATTTACAACCTTGAAGTAGTAAAATTTCCTAAATATTTCCCATTTCATCAATGTCCACCACCTTTTCCATTTTAACGAGAATTTCTTCAATTGGTAAAACAGATTGGTGATCGTCAACATCAGAACTACCATTTTCATAATCAAAAGGTTTTACCGTACTATGCATTCGCATATGCCGCTTTAGATTTGATTTTATAACAAAATTGCTGTCACAAATTGTGCAAGTGAACGGCTTCTCTCCAGTGTGTTTTCTTCGATGAATAGGTAAAAGTGATCTCCTACTGCACTTGTAATCGCATAAATCGCAAGTAAATGGTTTTTCCTTGGTATGAATCCTTTGATGTTCGATTAAATATTTTTTCTGAGCGGTTTTATACTCACAAAATGTACAAATGTACGGTTTTTCTTCTGCGTGTATTTTTAGGTGTCGATTTAAGGCATGTTTCCTGACACATTTGTAATTACACATATCGCAGCTAAAGGGCTTCTCTTGTACATGCATCTTTTCATGATCGCGTAAATAACTTTGATGAAAAGTTTTATAATCACAATTAGAGCATTTAAATTGCTTTTCACCAGAGTGCGTTACTATGTGACGACTTAAATTTGATTGCTTGATACATTTGTAATCACAGACGGTGCAACTAAGTGGCTTTTCCATTGTATGTCTCTTTATATGATCATTTAAATAATTTTTGTTGCTTGCTCTATAACTACAAAACGTACAGTGGTACGGCTTTTCTCCAGTATGTGTTCTTACGTGGATTTTTAAATCGGATGTTCTGAAACACGTGAAATTACAGTAAGTGCATTTAAATCGCTTTCGACAGTCTGTGTGCACTTCCATATGTTTAGTTAGATAACAATTCTTAATAGCTTTATAATCGCATTTGTTGCAGCTAAGAGGCTTTTCTTTTATATGAACTTTTTGATGTTTATGTAAATAACTTTTGCGAAAAGATTTGTAGTCGCACAAACTGCACTTAAATGGCTTTTTCCCTGAGTGTGTTTGCAGGTGAGAGGTCAAGCTTGATTTCCTGATTGACTTGTAATCACAGAGGGTGCAAATAAAAGGCTTTTCCTTGACGTGTGTTTTCATATGAGCATTTAAGCCGTATTTCGTATGGGCTTTATAACTGCAAGCGGTGCACGTAAATAAATTACCACTGGCAGGCATTCTTGTACACTTTTCGTCTTTAATATCAATTTCCTCTATTTTTATGTTTGATGTGGTAATTAAATTGGCACTGTCACTTAAAATTGCGCTTTCATCACATACATCAGCTTCTTGTTTAATGAAACTGTTTGTTTGTTTGAAATCTGCATCATCGCCAATGTCTTGTTCTTCTTTTATGGTTAACACTGAAGATATATCAGCATGTTCTGAATTTTCGTGCTTTACGTTAATGTATTCCATGTTTAACAGAGTTTAACACATCCACATCGACACACCTACAAAGGGTTGAGGTAAAATCTAAATTTTTTTTAAAACTAATATTATAAATAATTTTGTGTATCAAGTTTATATGAAATAAAAAGTTTCTTAAATAGTTTTCTGTGTATAAAATTATTCTGCTTGTTGAAAAAGTTGATTAGCATTATTATTTTTTAATTGAGGTTATATAACAAACCAATATACTAGGAAGATAGCCAAGCTCAATGGTTCATTATAGGAATAGTAGCGCTTACAACGCCACCTGTGTGTAGTACTTACACTAAACAGTATCGGCGGGACTTTCAAATAGATTCAAGATTTAAATAGTTCTATTTATTTAAAATCTTGCCTGAAATAATACAAATTTAATGCAACTAATCGCCATAATTAATTATCGCAATTATTACACTAAATAATGTTACATTTCAGGTAAAATTACAGTATTATTCCTAATTTTGGTAATATTAAATTGAACATTGGCGATTGACAAAATTAAAAGTTCTGAATAATAATAATAATCTTTATTGCTTAACTAATACTGAATTATAAATCAAAAATAATTAAATGTACGTTTATAGTTATATACATGGTATAAAGTATAAATACAAAATAATATATTTACAATTAATGCAAATTAGAAAATAACACAATCATGTCAAAATTAATAGTCATAGTAGAGTTAAAAGACTAATATAAATATAAATTTATAAAAATATATTTGATAGTTATCATCTTGTTTGAAAGTTCGAAAACACATCGCACACAATTTATGAAATTATATGTAAAGACTGAAACTGGGTATAGATTCGTCAAAGCAATAGTGAACCTTTAACAGAAGAATAAAGTTTCAGTATCGAATTTTCAAGACAAGGCATTATCCCAACACTATTGGTCGAACAACCACAATTTCGATTTTTACCAAAACTTAAAAATAGAAAAAAATTCAAAAATAAGAACATTTTTAGAAATGATTCACATAAACAAAATGAATATTCCATAAACTATAGAAGATATTTCCAATTTTGATAACTATCTAAGTAATAAAACATTCGACAAAATTATTACTAAAATAAAGAAAAATTAAACAGCGTTTTATGAAATTGTTTTAAACAAAATCTATCTACCAAAATACCGACAATTCTGATAATACCTACCAAAAATAGCACAACAGATAATCGGAATATAATAGTGAGAGCGGGAAAAAAATAGAACGCCTACTCTACTTCAAACTGTATTATTAGTTATCTCGTTTTTATTAAAAGCGTTGTAAATAGTAATAGCTCTGCCTTCAGTTAGGACTAGTAGCAAAGTCAACGCGTTAAGATATTACCGATATTATCAATATTATCGATATAGATTCAATCTAAATTGCAGGCTTCCGCGGCCATTGTTAATAACATCTAGGCTTCCGGGTTGGAGCCGCGTCATCGGTGTATGAACTGCCGACGTTTCGTCCTCGGTTGCACGGTACATCTTCAGGGCTATGGTCACTTTGGGATCCTGAACACAACTGTTGTGTTCCAGATCCAATCCAGATCCCAAAGTGACCACAGCCCTGAAGATGTCCCGTGCAACCGAGGACGAAACGTCGGCAGTTCATGCACCGATGACGCGGCTCCAACCCGGAAGCCTAGATGTTATAGATTCAATATCGATATCAGATATTAATTTTTCTATATTGCCCCACTCTAGACTTATTACTTATTATTTTTTCTTTTTTAAATGGGATTTGTAAAACTTATAAACTAAATCCTTAAAACTATCCATATTATCTGTACACACATAAAAAGGTTTTCTTTAATTAAGAAAAAATATTATCTCAACATAATTAATTTCAATCAACTGCGCCAATTTTTTGATTTAATAAAATATATTTCTATGAAAATTATTGTGATTCTTAGAGGAAGAAAATTAGTTTCTTAACACAATTTTTTAATATGAAAATAAATTTCTCGAAATAGCAAGCTACGTTTACTTGACTGTCTTCGATATTACAGTTACTCAGATCAAGAAAACACCCCACTTTGTGTTAAAAAAACAATACACCGCTCGATCGAATGATTGAGTGGGGATATCAACTGACAAACAAGCCCCCCAAAATTTAACTCATTTGCATTGCATCATTCTGTATGTAGTGAGTTCAGTGTAAGTGTATTGTGTTAAAACTTAGTGAGAAATTAAGACATGCACAATGGATGATTTTGTAAAGCAAAAATTGAAGTCGTGGAACTTGGAGGAGTTGGAGGAAATTTTTGAAAGTAAGTAGTACGCACTTTAACATTTGATTTTAAACGAAAAATTTTCAAACTTCCGTTTCCGGTGATTTATTACTTATACAATCTAGATCAAATACATACATCCTTTATCTGAATTTCTAGGGACATAAATGGGTGATTTTTATTTTTGATAAAATCGTTGGAAAAACAAAAATATAATGCAATGATGTCGAATTTCTCCGAATTGCAGACTGTAAATATATGGTATCGCAGTTTTAATTTTATTGTTTAGTCTGCAACGCGCTGCCCGGGCTTCTCTTGCATGACTTGTCAGCGGTTTTTGCATGTTAAGCTAACTTCGAACATATACCCATTGTTGCAATTCGTGTGATATCAGATTTTACCTAAAATTATGTTAAAATTTTTTGTGAAAGTGTTACCTAGAAAATAAATATTTTTAGGTAAAACGAATTATAAAATAAACACTAGATAGAGCCTTACCATGCAGTAAATAAATGTTGATAGTTAGACAGCGCGCTGGCAGCGTAGTTAAATGAACACAACATTAAAAAATGACGTGATTCTCATGTAAGGGCACACTGCATTTATATCTTCGGGACAAAGATTTTTTTCGGGGAAACCCCTAATTCTGTAGCAGTACTTTGTATTGTAGTGTTATTTACAGCTACATTAGTTTTAGTAGTTTTGATATCTTTTTAGAAAACAAAATTGATGAAGAGGAATTTAATAACCTGGAATACAAAGATATTTACGATTTAATTCCCATTTTGGGATTAAGGAAGAAGTTCCTGAGACAATTTGATGCATATAGTGGTAACATTGTTACTAAGGTAGGTACAGTAGACCTCGCTCATAATAGATTATTATAAGCATGTATCCAGCTTATCTGAATTTGATTTTTTTAAGCTGAAAACAAACACTCCGTTCTACATTAGTAGATATTATTGCAAAGCACCTTTATAATTACGTTGCGGTGCAGTAAGTCAGTTTTAGTATTGAATTTTCAAGCTGTTACTTTAATATCAATTTTAGTCGTCTGAAGTACGAACAGTATATGGTAATATGCAAAAAAATTACAACACTTTTTCCAACTGAGGCGGAAGCTTCTTACTACATCCCCTATGTACCAAAAGGGACATCGGGACAAGATAAGGGAATACTAGCTAGAGGTAGACTAGTGGATAAAATAAGAAACATTTTATATAGAAGTGGAGACACTGTTGCCCATAAGCGAAAGAGGGAAACTGACGAAGGGCCGTCTTACAAAAAGGCGAAACATCAGTTCAATCGTAAGTTTGTAGAAATTGGCAATTTTAAATATTCTTTAATCTCTCTTATTCTAGCAACTGAACAAGCTAGCATCCAGTTTTTAAATAACTTTAGAGAACTGTATACGAAATTCATGTAAAATATCCAAATTTAGTTACTGTTATAGGTCTAGTGAAAATTTTAGGTAAAACAAAATTAAGTTAATAAAACACGTCTTTTTGTTACATAATTTTTGTTAGAATAAATAATTGCAATGTACATTGTATAGGGTATTCATCTATGTTCTACTTTAGAAAAGTGTATTATAGGTAATAGGTGCCTATATCGTATAGGTATATTTCTAATTATTGGTTTAACAGCATTAAGTATACAGATACAATATTTTTATTTTCGTTGGTTGTACCTATGTAATACTGTTGTTGATAGTGTAATTTTTTATGTAATACTGTTTTTCAATAAAAAATGTTCAAATTTTGTGTGCTTTTGTGACATATGAAACTATACTATATACTATACTATTATTTGCTTACAACAAGAAAGTACCCATCACATATTAAGCAATTCACATGGCTTAGTTCAAGAAAAGATTCCGTTTTGGAGAAAATACCGAAATGCTTAGGATAAGAATATTCTTTATTTCAATAAAGAATACAATTGTTTATTTTTGAGTAAGCAACACTTCTATCTAAAAAATCTATATTTTTGTTTTAGAAATAGTTATATTGCATGAAGAAAACGAATTATCTCGAAAAAAGAAAACTTTCTTGATATAACAGTTCAATCTTTTTTGGAGTAAAAATACGGGTTTTCTCCTTACGAAGAAACTTTTCTTGATTCGAGAAAACTTTTGCTAGAAAAATATTTTCTCCGTTTAAGCAAATATATATGTTGTGGTTATTGAAAACAGAGATTTTCTTGAATCTAAATTTTCTGTTTTAAAGCAAGTAATTACTTCTATGTGTGTAGGAGTTTCTTTTCCTGCTAATATTCTGTTTAATATTCTACAGTAATTAAAGAGGGATAATATAACAAACTTGCATACTACATTTCGCTTTATGGTTTCTACATGTTTACATATTTCCATATATTCGAAATAATTAGGCATTTTCACCCAGTCCTGCAAATGTTGCCCCACATGCTTTCTGTATAATATTTGTGGTAGGTACCACGAAATACTACTATGAATACTGTGCAATGCTGAAATGAAATTTGCATTGCATTTCACCAATGCACAGTTTTCATATTCTTTACTGATAGTAAAGGTATGTACAGGTAAGGGTTCACCTTGATGCATTACATTACGTGAACAGGTATCGCATTTGTGACACATTGGCAATATTGCCTTTGCTATGTACCCGCTCACGGAAGTTAATGCATCAAGATTAACCCTTACGGATGTTAAGTCATCAGGAGGCAGCAGAAAAGCATCGTCAGGTTCAGAGCCAATTTCCTCTTCAATTCCTTGCGTTATAAAATGTTTGAGAGCCACAAGCATGGTACCTGAATCACCAGCTTCACAATTAGATCCTCGTGAATGAACGGTGCTTATTGTATTCACAAGCAAACTTTTGCAGTAAGGCCCAAAATCTGCTACAGTAGGATTGATGTTTCTACACCCCCGTTGCCTCACCTGCCCAAAAAAGTTCTCCACAGGATCTTGATTGAAAGACCGAGGTGCAATGAACTTACAACCAAGATCACGAAGAACTTCTAGGACAAGCTGAAACCCCCGAAGTGTTAAAATGAAATTATCTAAAACAGGTGGCCTAGCTCGATCATTCGGTAGTCCTTTTACATAACTCATCCCTTGCAGCACATTTATGGCCCTACTCCAAAAGGTTGCTTGTGGCGATGCTGTGGTTGTTTGCACAGGCAAACGTAAACTTTTCCCCACTACTTTTGATTTAAAACCACCATTGAGGCTGTCAAACAGTTTATCAAGGAAACTGCAAAGAAGAGCGGTATCTTTTCCCTCAACGCCTACTTTTCTGGTGCCTACTGATTTCCCACTTTCGCTGTAATTATTAATGCCGGCCGCAACTGATGCACTGAAGACTTGCGTACAAATGGAAACTTTCATTTTTTGGATTTTTCCCGGCAGTACATGAAACTCCGATAGTTTCGGCATTATACGCAAATCTCCAGTAGAAACATCAATATGATATGCATCAATAATATGAGACCACTTTGCCTCCCTTGCTACGCCATCAAGTGTAAACTTTAAATTTTTTGTAATTCAATTATTTCTGATACACTTTAATAAATGCGGTGGATCAAATAAAGGAATCACTTGAATATTATCTTTCAAAATAATATTCTTGGTTGGAGCATCTTGACTCAACCTTAAAACATTGCCTCGAGTATCTTTCAAGAGCTGCTTGATGGCGCTAGCATTGGTGGCACCTTGGTCGCATATTGAAGCAATTATTGTGAAGCCGGCATTATGGGTCTCCCAAACGACAGTCTTAAACATGTGAACAATGTCTGTTGCCGATGCTGATGATTTACAGAAGGTGTAGGCAACAGGTTGCTTCCACTTACTGTAAATACCCTTCAACATCCACACCGTAACATGGTCCGCAATGTCATCATGACGTTCAAACCCCTCATCTACGAAACCTTCAACAAAATCCTTGCTTTTGGAATACTGGAAGTTTGCGTGTAGAGACATCTCATCAAACATGAGGACGCACAGTTTTGCCTTCAAGGATAACTTGGCTGCCCTAATAGCAAGGTTTCGAAAAATGGGTTCGCAGATGCCAGGTTTGATGGGCACATGCTGAAGTAAGTCCCGCAATGTTTGAGGACTGGGTAGACAAAAAATTTTGCTCAAAAAGTTATATGCTTTGGGGCTTTGTTTATATATGGAAACTGACAAAACTTTATCTTCTAAAGTAAATCGTTTGCCACGGTTCTTTTTAGAGAAATTTAAATACTGGGATTTCAAAAAATTTGTAACAAGGGGGTCCATCTGAGTATCATCCAAAAAATCTAATTTATGACTACTTAGCAATCCTTGGCACTCCTTCACCCTCATTTTCAGGGATGCATTTTTTCTAACACACTTAGAATGTTTCTTCCTTAGCTGGATAATATGGCTGTACACAGTTTCTTTTTTTTGGGAGTCAGATTCTTAGAAACATTTTCTCCTACAAGTCCTAATATGCTACCTGTAAAAAATGATTCAAATGTAAAACTAAAGAAAAGATATTAATTTATTAAGTACAATAATTGTACTTTAAATGTTAGTATGTTAGGTAATCATATTGCTCACTGGGGAAAGGCGTGTGGGATGCATTTTAAACGATCTTCTTGGATACTGTATGGGTCAACAAAGTCGATGATTTCTAATTTATTCAAGTATCTGTCGGCAATATCTTTGTTTTCCAACACTAGTTTGTTAAAATAGGCACTCATTTTGCTATTTTTGCAAAGTAAGAAAATAAAACAGAACGGCTTTAATAAAAAAATAAACGTGGCAAAAGCGAACAAACGTGCGTAAACTAATGCAAACAGCTGACGTTTGACGTTTTGTGTGCCTCATGTCGCCATGTTGGCGTCATAAAAGGTCACGTGTTCTGGAATAATCTGAATATTCCAAGCCGTTTCTGCAATTTTTAGAAATAACTATAAAAATAAAAATTTTTAATTTAATTTTTTGACCTGGCAACACTTAGCTGCCCTTGTCGATTCCACATCGGATGTACCCCAGTTGAACGAAATCAAAAAAGAATGTTCGCTTTCTAAACCACATCATGGTGACGCTGTGGAGCATGGTGTTGGTAAGTCATTAAAAACAAAATGATATTATAGGTTGTAATAATAAACAGCCCTGTACGTAGTTATTTACAATTACAACGTTGGTCATTTTTTAAACAACTTACTGCTTTGACTACTTCTACAATAGACAAAATGCTCCTTAGATCTCTGAGTAATGGCAAAGGATACTTGGTGATTATTGAAATACCTTTCGACATGTTCCCGTCCTCATTTGTATCTGAAGCTGATCCCTGGTGTGTTGCTGTTCACCGTTGAGTTATGAAATCCTTTTAGAATCTGTGGCATACTAGTTCTTAATCTGTTAAACGAAAAATTAGCTTACCGGAGCCCGGAGGGATTTATGGGTACTCCATACACCTTTTCTATATAATATATTAAGAGAATCGATTTTAAATAAGCAAAATAATGATATAGTGATGATTATTGCGTCCAAATTTTTGTGAACCACACTGTAGGTAGTGCTTTTTTTACTTTAATTTACTTGCGTAAAAGGAGTATTCACCACGCTGAAGACGAGTTGATAAACAGCCTTGCATTTTTGATAACTATCGATTTAATAGGTTGAGCTGCTTCAGTTTTCTTTTGTCTCAGCCAACTTATTTATGTAGCCAATTCGATGCACTTTTTATATGTTAAATAGATTTGGAGCATGTAGTATTGTCCAAATCAATGGCTTAAAAATTCAAATGTTCTTGAAAAAAAATCGGTGTAGATGAGACATGCAATAATATTACTACCTTATTTTTATAATCCCATACGTATTCGTTCTTTGAAAATGTTGTTTGGAGTTTTTGCTAATTCCTCATACCAAATATAGTGCTAATGACCGATATCTACTAATTTACTTTCGTCCACGGTATGCTTGATTTAAAACATGTGATTTAAATTAAGTGTTTTTTTAGTAAAAATCGTGATTGAAATCATAATTTTACAACCAACAGACTAAGTACAAAATACAGAAATGTACACTCTACACACACCCCAGGAAGCCAGAATGCGAGGAATAATTATGAAATTAAAATGATTAAACGGCTCTTGTCAAAGCACTAATTTAACCAACTCGTCTGAAATTACTTTTTTGTTTACCCCGTCTCCGCTTCAAAAAAAGTTTTGTAATATTTTGTTAAGTATCGACTATCAGTATGGCGATACTGTTCTAAAAAAGTATTGAGTATCGGTATCGCAATACTTTTAAAAAGTATCGTTCTGGCCACTGGTATTTGTAAGTATTACTTGAACTGAATGAGAAATTGAACTGTATCTGCCTCGACCCTTTTTACATGCTTCAATATCTAACAGTCAATAAAGTCTACCAGTTTTGTTGTGCAGTACTTAGCGTATTTATTACACCGCAATTTACTTGAGTTATAGATAATTACGTGTGCTGCCACCTATACAGTGTTTTGAACAAAACCACTGCACCATTAAGTTCAGAGGCCCAAGGAGTATTTAGTCTGTGTTTATAGTCATTTATGTATTTTAAGTTGGTATTAGCCTTAAGTTGGCAACATGGCACTAAAGTGCACTTACTGAACAGAAGGGTGGCTTAACCACCTCCTCTCAAGTAGTCTTAAGTCAGTTGTTAGTAAGAGAAGTAGCTGTTTGGTGCGTCATGTCATTCAAGCCTTTATAACCGTGGCCTTTGTTTCACTAAAGTTTATAAATAAATAGTTTAAAGTTAAACACTATGCTCCTACTTTTATTAGGAAAATTAGTGTTATCAAAGCGTACATAGTGAAATGCAGATTAGACCGTAATAATTATTTACGTTATAAGGCCGGGAGATGACTTATACAGTAACGAGTCGAGATGTTTCCGGATGAGGCGACGAAGGAGCCGAATCTGGAATTTCGAGACGAGTATTGTAAGATTATCTCACAGCCGTGTGACGTACAGCATTTTACGAGGGAGTATTGATAAGTACTTAGCCTACCATATAAAACGCCACAATATTTCAAAACAAAATTTTATTTATTCAACATAATCTCCTTTAAGACTAAGACTTATACATTTAGCAGAACGTTCATAAAGTAATTCTAAGCCATTTAAAAAGAAATCTTTGTCTTGGTCTGCAAACCATTCCTCAACGGCACATATTGCTTCGTCATTTGTCGAAAATCTTTTATCTTTCAAATGTTTTTTGAGTTTTGGGAACAAATAATAGTCTGACGGTGCTAAATCCGGAGAATAGGACGGGTGGTCAACCAATTCAAAACCAATTTCATCAATTTTTTGCAGTGCAATCAACACTTGTGAGCAGGAGCAGGAGTTGTATTGCAAAAACAGCACACCCCTGGCAAGTTTTCCGCGGCGTTGTTCCACAATTTTCTTACGTAATTTAGTTAGCAACTCAGTATAATATGCTCCCGTGATAGTTGTACCCCGTTCCAAATAATCTATCAGAATTATCTCATCTTTGTCCCAGAAAACTGAAGCAAGAATCTTTTGGGTCGTGGAGAACCAACATGCTTCCACTGTTTGGATTGCTCTTTAGTCTCTGGGTCATAGTGATGGATCCACGTTTCGTCCATAGTAACAAGCCGATCCAAAAAGTTTGAGGAATCTTCTGCAAAACGGCGGCAGATTTCCTTTGACGTTGTCAATCGAACGCGCTTCTGATCAACGTTCAAGCGTCTTGGAATCCATTTGGCTGAAAGCTTTCTCATAGCCAAGTCGTGATGAATGATGTAGCATACACGTTCATAGGAAATGTGCAATGCTTCTGCAATATTCTTAATCCTAATACGTCGATTTTCTAAAATCATATTATGGACAGAATCAATGTTTTCCGGAGTGGTCACAGAAATTGGTCTTCCAGGGCGTGCTTATCTTTCGCATCTAATCTTCCTCTTTTATATTCCGCAACCCAGTTTTTTATAGTGGCGTATGAAGGACACTGATCACCTAAGGTTTCTATCATATCAGCAAAAAGTTCTTTGCCCGATAACCCTTTCAAAAATACATACTTAATAACTGACCGAAACTCGATTTTTCAAATTCTATCTTTTTCTCAGACATGCTGTTTTCAAAATATCACAGTTTGATCACCGTTCAACTTATGGATGTCAAACTTTGACAACTTATTTATAAAACATCATAGTTGTTACCATAGCAACCATATTCACTTTTCTTTACTAGAAACTTTCCAGGCTAACTAGATATCAATACCCCCTAGTATTTCATACTGTATCGCTTTTTAAAATTTTTAAATAAAGGATATTATTTTAATCCAGCAAATTATTAAGGATAATCTGGTTGTTTTATTTAGAGTAACGATAGAAACCAAATGTTTGAATATTTTTCTTGATTAAAATAATATTATACTTTATTCAAAAATGTTGCGAGGCAACACTTCCCGGCCTAGTACTGTAATGTGTCATTTCCCGGACTCAAATTAATGACGTAAAATCCAATTTCGTTTTTAGTTTTACGAAACCTTTGTAAGAAATTCAAAATTTGTATATGTTTGCCAATATGACAAATCACTCATTAACATTGCAAAAATAAACTGAGGCTATGTAAATGTACGCCAAATTCATTTTATTAATGTATGTGTTAAATAATTACAGTGAAACATGAAGATACCAGCATTCAGTCTTTGGATCTACAAATAAAACCAGAAATTCCTGATCTGAAATATGGTATAAAGATTGGTAATGATGATATCTACATCAAGCTTGAACCATTGGTCAGCGAGGATTTGCATATAAAAAATGAAGTTGAAGATGGTCATGTACATGAAACAGTAAGGAAGTCTACTGAATTTAAAACTTTTTATTGTGGTTTATGCAACAATAAATTTAAATACAAGAAGAACTTGGAGCAACATCTAAATAATCATACTAAAAGTAAATGTTTTCAATGCAATACATGTGATTATAGTTGTATGCATAAAAGTATGCTACGACAACATGTAAAAACACATACAGGAGACAAACCGTTTAAATGCAATGTGTGTGATTACAAATGTAAATACAAGAGTAGCCTACAAAGACACATGAAAATACATGCAGAATACAAACCTTTCAAATGTAGTGAATGTGATTTCAAAAGTAAATACAAGTGTAGCCTACAACAACACGTGAAAATACATACAGGAGACAAACCGTTTAAATGCAATGTGTGTGGTTACAAATGTATACAAATAAGAATTCTACGACAACATATGAACATACATACAGGAGACAAACCGTTTAAATGCAATGTGTGTGGTTACAAATGTATACAAAAGATGAACCTACAAAAACACATGAAAATACATACAGAATACAAACCTTTCAAATGTAGTGAATGTGATTTCAAAAGTAAATACAAGTGTAGCCTACAACAACACGTGAAAATACAGACAGGAGACAAACCGTTTAAATGCAATGTGTGTGGTTACAAATGCATACAAATAAGAATTCTACGACAACATATGAACATACATACAGGAGACAAACCGTTTAAATGCAATGTGTGTGGTTACAAATGTATACAACAGATTAACCTACAAAAACACATGAAAATACATACAGAATACAAACCTTTCAAATGTAGTGAATGTGATTACAAATGTAAATACAAGAGTAACCTACAAACACACATGAAAATACATACAGAATACAAACCTTTCAAATGTAGTGAATGTGATTACAATAGTAAATACAAGTGTAACCTACAACAACACGTGAAAATACATACAGCAGACAAACCGTTTAAATGCAATGTATGTGATTACAAATGTATACAAAAGAGTCGCCTACAAAGACATATGAAAATACATACAGAATACAAACCTTTCAAATGTAGTGAATGTGATTTCAAAAGTAAATACAAGTGTAGCCTACAACAACACGTGAAAATACATACAGGAGACAAACCTTTTAAATGCAATGTATGTGATTACAAATGTATACGAAAAAGAAGTCTACGACAACATATTAACATACATACAGGAGACAAACTGTTTAAATGTAGCATTTGAAAATTTGTTTAGGGAATAATTTTGTTACTGTAATGTACGTAATATAGGTAATCATAAAAGCGAAAATGTTTCTTTTGTGCACTTATTGTTTATATTAACTTTTAAGAAATAGTTTTTGAAATAATAATAATAATAATTATATTGTTCCTTATATTGTGTTATAAATACAGTCTTTCATTCTCACATTAGTAGCTTGTTTTTTTAAAATAATACTTCTTAATAGGTGTAGTACCCTAGACTTTGTAGAAAGCGGGGTACATCAAGTCGACTACCCAGAGTACAACATTGTAGTGATAATACTCGTATAATACACATGTTTAATTGTGGAGAGGATCAAGCGCGCGCATAGTTCGTTCCTGCGCAATTGTAATTTTAGTGATGTGAATGCGACAGCAGCGCCATCTACGAGTAGTACTTCAACTAATTGTAATCGCCGCAAGCGCAATATCAGTTAATGCCCCCTGGTTATATTTATTTCTCACACTTACACTTACTTGTGTACGAGGGTATTCCAAAAACTAATTTTCAGTATTTCCATATAGGATGGTGCTTAAAAAACTATTTTTAGTACTACCTAAAAATAAGTGTTCTACTTCTATTGTTGAGCAGTAAATACTACATTTATCTGAGCAAGATTCGTATGGTTTTATTTCTTTATTTTTGTAGTACATTTTTAAGCAATACAGCAACAAATTAAATGTGTCATACAAGCAAATACTACATAAATTATTGTTCTTTTATTTAATAATTACTTTTAGCAAAAAATTAATCATTAGGTTGCATTAATGAGAATTTCTATACATCTCGTATAAAATGCAAAAATTGATCCATTTCCCAAAGTGGAAGACGTAGATTAAATTAAATAAAACAGTCTTGTACATCAATAGATATTAGTTTATTGGTGGACAAGACATGTTCTATTAGATTTACCCTCGTATAAAAGTTCATACTTAACTCATCCACGTTTTGTAATAAAAAAACTGTTATTAAAAATAATCCTGAACTGAACAATTATATTTTAGTGGGAGTAATAGCAAGGCGGGCTATACTATAAAAAGGTTTTTACACGGAAACTGCATATTGCTAAAAAATTCTAAAATGTGTTACAATTGCAGTTGTACACCTAACATTCTAAGCAATTATTGTACAAGGTGTTGCACTTATTCACTATGAGCACTCTGGAAGAATAACTGGTATATTTGTAGAGCTATGCAAAAAGTTGACAACACAATTTGTGTAATCAAGTGTGTGCTTTCTGCAAACACTATAAATTGTTTCATATCACTTCCGCTTCAACAGTAAATTGTACAATTTTTAATTGTTTAAACAGCAACACACACTTCTGATGTTGGAAATCGTTAGTTTTAAATTTCTGATTAAAACGTCGATTGTTTTGGGCGGAAAGAAAATATAACATTCATTAAGGTAGCATAGAGCTCCCACAAAGGGTAAGCTAAATAAAGAGAAACTAAATTGAGCAAAAAAATACTTTACAATGGCAATGTTGGAACAATAGTACACCAAACCTGCAACGCTGCTATTAGCGCCAGCAATAACCAATAAATCAGCAGCAACAGTCTTTTATCCGTACAAAATGTATAAAAATACAATGATGCTAAAATAAAATGTTAAATTCACATTAGGGCTGTTCTAAAATAGTCTCTTTTTGATGATAAGCCCTTGTATGTAGGAACTAAAATAGTTTGTTTGAACGACCCTCGTATGGATGTACTCTAAGTTTGAGAAATATAACCTCAAATAAAAGGTAATGCACAGAGCCAACTTTAATGATTCTGTTGTTATTTCTGCAGTTGGCTTTATAAACTTTATCTTTCTTTAAAATCTGATTATACAGGTATTAGGTTACATATTTTTTTAAACACAATTTTTAAATTCTTAAATATTTTTTTCTTAAACCTGTGACCTTAATTTGATCATTTTTAGTGTTGTACATGATACACATACAAAGGTAGGGTGTATCATGGTGTTGTAGTTCAAAAGCTGCAATTATGGGGAAGCTTAAAAAAATTTTGCAACAAAATGATAGAGACTAGAACTTTTAATTTACTGCAGTATAACCTCGATTTTCCTACAAATTGTCTAGTTTTAATAAACAATAATGTAAGTTGTTTTATCTCATGAAAAGTAGTAATAAGGGTGCTTTTCCGAATTTTAAATACATCAAATTTTAGGTTTTACCTTGAGCCGCTGTAAATACCAGAACGAGTAATATGGAAAACCCAAAGCAAATCATTTCTGATCTGTTAAGAATTCAACACATAGTTGTTAAGCAAGAAAATTTCGAGCATGATGATGCATCTTCAGTATTAAACGTAAAACAAGAACAAGACTATAACGATGATGAAGATTTTGAACAGACCGACATTTCCAGTAATCAAGAAGCTCACGAAGGAGAAGGAGAAAGCGATATTATAGACAATAGCAATACAACAACGCATACAACTGGAAATATTTTTACCTGCACCATTTGTAATTATACAACAAATAAAAAATTTCGTTTAAATGCTCATATGAAAATTCATGTGACGGAAAAACCGTTTACTTGCGCCCTTTGTGAATTTAAGTCTGTTAGAAAATCGAGTTTGACCTTTCACATGCAAACGCACACTAGAGAAAAGCCATTTGAGTGTGCTTTGTGCGACTACAAAACTTCTCTCAAAAGTTATTTACATAAACATCAAAAAATCCATGTAAAAGTCAAGCCATTTTGCTGCACCTTGTGTGATTTCAAAAGTGTCAGAGCAGCTGATTTAAATCGTCATTTAACAACGCATTCGACGGATAAACCTTTCAGTTGTACCTTGTGCGATTATAAAGGTGTTCAGAAATCGTATCTAACTGAACACATGAAGATACATACGGGCTGTCGAAAGCGACTTAATTGCACCTTTTGTGATTACACATCCACCAGAAGATCAGATTTAAGCATCCACATGAGAACGCACACTGACGAGAAACCGTACCAGTGTACGTTTTGCAGTTACAGAGCAAGCAACAAAAATTATTTAAATGACCATCTAAAAATACATACAATGGAAAAGCCACTAAATTGCACCTTATGCGATTACAAATGTATTAAACAGTCAAATTTAAATCGACACATTATAACGCATTCTGACGAAAAACTTTTTAATTGTACTTTTTGTGATCATAAAACTTCTCACAAAAGTTATTTACGTGAACATGAGAAGATTCACCTACAGGAAAAACCCTTTAGCTGCGGCATGTGTGATTACAAAAGTGTAAGGAGAAATGACTTAAATCGTCATCTAAACATACACGCAGAAGATAAACCGTACAATTGCACATTTTGTGATTATAAAACCACTCGGAAAAATTATCTAATCGAACATCAAAGGACTCATACCAACGAAAAACCATTTACTTGTAGTTTCTGCGATTACAAGTGTAGTAGAAGAGCGCTCTTAACTATTCATTCCAGAAAACACACTGGAGAGAGGCCGTTTGCTTGCACGCTTTGCGATTACAAAACTACTCAGAAAAGCTCCTTAAATATTCATCTTAAAATTCATGCAAACCAAAAGACACGTAGTTGCACCATTTGCGGCCACAAATGTGTCAACCTTTCAAATTTAAAGCGACATATGAAAACACACACAGGTGAGAAGCCGTTTAGTTGCACTTTCTGTAACTATCGCTGTATTTTAAAAAGTCAATTGCGGGTTCATTTTTTGCGCCACAATGGAGAGAAACCATTTAAGTGCACTTACTGCAAATATGAGACTACCAGCAAAAATTATTTGCACGCCCATCAGAAACTTCATGATGCGAAAAAAAAATTTACCTGTGCAATTTGTGGCAGCAAGTTTGTCATAAAGTCATACTTAAATCGGCATATGCGAACACACAGTGCGGAATGTTTAGATGATACTGCGGAAGAAAGCAATGATAGTAATTCAGAAAATACTTCCATGTCGGGTTGTGAAGATCATCAGTCTATTTTACCAGTTGAACAAATTTTCGTTAAAATCGAAAAGGAGGACGTTGAAGAGAAGATTGATAATGGGTAACACATTTTGCTGCGTTAAGGGAATTGTTTTTAATATTTTTACCTAAGTTAAAATATTTAACATGTACTATTAAATAAATATTATAATTAAAAAATTATTACATATGTAAAAGTATCAAAACACAAATTTTTTAAATTTATATTTATCTTCTCTATTCGTGCGTCAGAGCCAAGCAAACAATTTCGTTTAATTCAATATTTCTATTAGGATGATTTCTTGAAACAATTCGTCCTGCAAGTTGTAAGAGCTCTGCGATTTTAGTTTGAATGTTTTCAAAATCAAATTTCGTACTTGTAATGGGTAGGATTGTTATAAAAAGTTATATCGTACTAGAGGCAACAGAGCCAAACGCAGACAGTGACCTTAATTTTATGATTGGCTGGCATAGTATGCTACCATCTATCGAATCACTTAGCATAAATATATTAAATTTTGTTTTTCATTGTTTCAAATGTTATATAACATAATTGCTATTACATTTTGCATTAATTATGATAAATTATAACTGTAATGTTTAATATTAATATATTTTGTCAAATATTATCTGTTGTTACATTATAGGTTTATTTATTTCTTCCGATAGGCAATAACATATTGCCTACTCAGAATAAATGAGCGTTTCTTTGTATTGAAGCAATGGATCGTAAATAATTTATTTTTGTTTGCTTGCAAAAAGTGGCTTAATCTAGATTGGCGAGAGCATGCTCTACCCACTCTGGCCTAAAGGCAGGAGTGAGTCTTATTTTTTTTTCAAGAAAATAATCTGCTATTGTCAGAAAGTAATAATTACAGCGATTTTGTTTCCCTTTCCAGACCCATGAGAACAGAAATTTTTTTATTGCCTTGGTGTGTAGATTTCACCTTTAATAAGAGAGTAGGTAAGATTTTCAAGTCAAAAGTATTAGATATTGCTATGAATGTAAAAAATACTTTAATGGATACACCCCCTCTACCTACGGTCTTGGTTCATGTAAACATCCATACAAAAATTGCAATTTATCTTATGGTTGCATACCTCTTGCGGGGCGAGGCGTAGCATATTTTCTAACTTCAAGTCCCGTGTGCTGCTTAAAGTGGCACAGAATAGTGAAGACCTACAGCTTTACGTGAGCTGCAAACCACGGAAGTGCATGCGCTCTTCTTCTTCAGAGAATATTTTACTAGAACAATGTCAGATGTGAGAGGTGAAGCTAAAGGTCGCTAAACTTCAAAAAGGGTTCCACGAGCTATAGGCAACACAACTCGCATCATAGTATGTTAGTGGTTGACCACTATCTTCTAACGGAGCATGCCGATTTAAAAAAATTCGGTATTACTTCGCCCGGGAATGAACCCTAGGCGGCCGAGTAACAGTCCAGCACCTAGACTGCTACACCAATCGGCGGCCGCTCAATTTATGGTGGGTATATTAATTAAACCATGATTAAATTGATTCAATTTCGGAAAGCTGTAGTTCAGAAAGGCAATTTTGGCTAAAGTTTAATTTTATTAGTTCAAGCTTTACTACGTTAAAGTACATAACATCTGTTGAAGTGATTAATTATTATTTTGCATTTGGGTTAATTTGGTATAGTTGATCTAACCGGTGTTCCATTAATGTCGTGACACCCTCTATAACGAAACACGACATATTTAATTTCGTTTGATATAACCAAGTCCTTTTAGATATCAAAAAAGGAGAACTTATTAGCATTTATCACAACTAAAAGTTTATGTACTTCCCCTTTGTACCCAATGAGTTAATTTTATCATTGGTGTAAGCAACTCTTTATAGAAATAATACTTGAATTGAAACATTTTTTATTAGCAACAATAGCAACGCTTCTTTGATAGCACCCTGTACGCAGGTAATGAGCGTAGTTCTTTTAAAGACCCTGGTATACAAACAAGCCTATGTTGTAAATAATGAAAAATAACCTCGAGTTCTCAAATAAAAGGTAATAAAGTTAAATTAAACCTTATTGTTCCTGAAACGCAGGTTATACAGGTAAGGTAACTGTTTTCATACTTTTTAATTTTTGAAATCGCCTATTTTTTCCTTAAAACTATGGATTTTTTCTCAATTTTTTTTTAGTGATGCCTGTACAATGCAACCGCAACAATTTGCAGCAGCTTTAAGAAAAATATCGATAAATTAATATTAGAAGTTTTTATTTATTCTAACATAACCTCGCTTTTCGTCCACACCTGTGTGGAAGTCCTCTAGTTTTATAAAAAATAAGGTAAACAAACTTTCATCAAAATAAAAACTATTATAGGCAACTTACATATCTTGCAGAATTTGAATTATTTCAAATTTTAGGCCCCTCTAAATACCATGAGTAGCACGGATAACTCAATGCAAATCATTACATATGTGTTAAATAATCAAGACATTGTCGTTAAGCAAGAAAATTTTGAACACGATGATACATCTTCAGTGTTAACCATAAAACAAGAAGGTGACATTAACAACGATGAAGATTTCAATCAAATAGACTACTCCATTGAACCAGAAGCTTATGAATGCAGTGAAAGGGCAGTTTTAAGTGACAGTGCCAGTTTATTTGCTATAAGCGATTTAAAAGAAGATGAAGTCGATATTAAAGGTGAAAGCAGTACTGAGCATATCAAAACGCACACTGCAGACAAGCCGTACCATTGTACGTTTTGTACTTACAAAGCAGGCAAGAAACATCATTTAAATGATCATATAAAAATACATACAATGGAAAAGCCATTTAGTTGCACCATTTGCGATTTCAAATCTATCAGACAATCGAGTTTAAATCGTCACATACTGACACACTCCGATGAAAAGCCATTTAATTGTGCACACTGTGATTATAAAACTGCTCATCAACGTTATTTACGTGAACATGAAAAGAAGCATTATGTACAAGAAAAACACTTGAGCTGTAGCGAATGTGGTTACAAATGCGCCAGGAGAGATGTCTTACATCAGCACCTAAAAACACACACGGGGAAAAAACCGCACCAGTGTACGTTTTGTGATTTCAAAACCAGTCAGAAATATTATCTAACTGTCCATCAAAGGAGTCATACCAACGAAAAACCATATACTTGCAGTTTTTGCGACTACAAGTGTACTAGAAAAGTATTCTTAATTGTTCATCAGCGAAAACACACCGGAGAGAAGCCGTTCGCTTGTACGCTTTGTGATTACAAGGCTGCGCAGAAAAGCTCTTTAAATGTTCATCTTAAAGTTCACGCAAACCAAACTACACGTGATTGTGATATTTGTGGCTACAAATGTATCACAAATATGAAACTGCATATGAAATCGCACGGAATTGAAAAGCCGTTTAGTTGCACTTTTTGTAATTATCGATGTAATTTGGAAAGCCAGTTAACGGTTCATCGTCTAAAGCACAGTGGAGAAAAACTATTTAAGTGCACCGATTGCAAGTATGAAACTTCTACAAAAAGATATTTACTTGCTCATCAGAAACTTCATGATGCGAAGAAGAAATTTGCATGTACAATTTGTGACAGTAAGTTTGTTATAAAGTATTACTTGAGTCGACACATGCGAAAAAAGCACAGTACGGTAAAATCTGAATTTGAAAATAGTCCTTGTGAAGAAAGTAATGATAGTAAATCGGAAAGTACTTCTACGTCTGGTATTGAAGATCATCCGTCTGTTTTGCCAGTTGAACAAGTTTTCGTTAAAATGGAAAAGGAGGATGTTGAAGAGTTGATTGAAAATGAGTAAAATATTGTTTTTAATGTTTTTTATATGTTTACGTTTAGGTCACACTGCTATTGAATAAATATATTTTATTAAAGTATTGCTTACTGGGTCTATTAAAAAGCAAGTTATTGAAAGTATTAAAAAGAAAAAACTCTTAAATACTTCCAAATGTAGTCTATATGTGACCGTTTACCAAATACGTTTTATAAAAGATATATTTTGTTCAAGCCAAATTTATGCCCCATACTTTTGGTAGATTTTCTATTTATATTATTATAATATATAGCAGCAATACAAAATTAAACATTCAACCTTCCATAAGTTCGTCTGTGACTTCTTGAACGTATTCAAAACTTTTTTGTGGCTCTTGCTTTTTCACAAAATCGATAACCTAATCTAAAGCGTTGTTTCAATACGGCTCACGATTGCTCCAGTGTAATGATGCACCTATTTATTTTAGCACTTATTGTATTGAATTTAATTTTTACCTGGCCGTGTACTTCCATTTTAGGTGTAACCTCGGGTCAGTCACCGCTAAGTGGATTGAGGCTCCGCTAACATTTAGTTTAACCGTTGATCAAGATATTTACCTCAATCAATGGTTTAACACGCAATGTAATGTTGCATTATTTGTTCTAGTATTTATTTCGCTGAAAGGTGTTTTGTTTTTATATGAATTTTACCACGGCATTTAAATTAATAATGCATCACTTATTCTAGGATTTAATTTATTGAATTGTATGGTATTTTAGCAATGAAATTAATTTCACCGGACTAAGCAATTCAAATTTATGCGTGACCTCGAGTTGTACGTCGAGAAGCAGATCGAGATTTCCGCTCTAAACTAAAAAACTAAAGTAGACTCTGGCAAAAGCATTTAATTGTAGAAGCTAGAACTTACAATATAAAAAATAAAAAAAAAGAAGAAAACCCAACAAGGTGGTTGGATTTGGGCCTACTTACACTGTTTTTAAACAATATTACTCTTCTAGACTCCGTTTTCATACTCTCAGCAGACCCTGTATGTAATAATGCAGTGAGATATAATATATTTTTAATAGTAAACAACTTCAGTAGTTAATCTAAGGTAAAGACATTTATTTCATAAAACTATAAAAAAAAATATGAAAGTTACAATAAAAATTTTAATGTGACAAAATTTGTTATGTATTTTCCATCTCTTCAACATCCACCTTTTCCATTTTAACAAAAATTTCTTGAACTGGTAAAACAGATTGATCTTCAAACCCAGCTTTAGAGACAATTATCGATTTATTATCATCACTTTCTTCAAAATTACCACTTTTGCATTCAAAAGGTTTTTCCGTACTAGTTCTCCGCCTTTCTTCAGTGTGTTTTCTGAGATGAATAGTTAAAGACGCGCTTCTAGTATATTTGTAATCGCAAAAACTGCATGCAAATGGTTTTTCTCCAGAGTGCGTTATTATGTGACGATGCAAATTAGATTTTTTGTTACATTTATAATCACATGTGGTACAACTAAGTGTCTTTTCCATTGCATGTGTCTTTAGATGATCATTCAAATACTGTTTGTGGCTTGCTTTGTAACTACAAATCGTGCAATGGTACGGCTTCTCTCCAGTGTGTGTTCTCATGTGGTTCTTCAAATTTGATCTTTTGAAGCAAGTGTAATCACAATAAGTGCATTTACATTTAAGTCGTTTTCGACACCCTGTATGCACTTTCATATGTTCAGTTAAGTAATATTTCTGAACACCTTTATAATTACACAAAGTACAACTAAAAGATTTATTTGTCGAATGTATTTTTATATGACGATTTAAATCAGATTTTTGAACACTTTTATAATCACATATGTCGCAACTAAATGGCTTTTCTTTAACATGAAATTTTTTATGTTTATGTAAATACCTTTTAAGTGACGTTTTGTAGTTGCACAAAGTGCACTCAAATAACTTTCGCCCCGTGTGTGTCTGCACGTGAGAAGCCAACAGTGATCTGTTTATTGACTTGTAATCATAAAAAGTGCAAGTAGGAGGCGTCACGTGAATTTTCATATGAGCGTTTAAGCCATACGTTTTATTGGTTTTATAACCACAAATGGTGCAGATAAGTGAATTATCACTTGAAAGAGTTTTGGTACAGTTTTCATCTTTAATATCGATTTCCTCTTCTTTAATGTTTGATTGTGTGAATAAAATTGCACTATCACTTAAAATAAACGCACTTTCGCTGCATTCATCAGTTTTTTGTTTAACGGAAATGTTTTTTTGATCTAAATCTTCATCTTTATCAACATCTCGTTCTTGTTTTCTGGTTAATACTGAAGATGCATCATGTTCAGAACGTTCTTGCTTAATGATGATGTGGTGCATGTTCAACACATCAGCAATATTCTGCTTCAAGTTTTCTATGTTAATCATTTTAATATCTATACGGTGTCGAGGTAAAATCTAAAATTTTTTAAAAATTTTATTAGTATTAGGTTCTATGAGGTAAAAGTTAGATAAATACTGGTTTTATTAAAAATATTCAATTTAAATTTAATATTGTACACAAGAGGAGGTTATAATCGGTTATAATGAAGCAAATTAAAACTTCTATAAACGGTGATAGACTTTGCTACCTCCTATAGTACGATATATACTTAAAATTCAGTATTGGGCTTATGCGGAGAGTAGTGTTGCCAGATGTATTTCTAAGTTTGTTCACAGGTAAAAGTCTGTTCAAAATGCCCCTATAAGAACAACATAGCCCTACACCGCCTGTACTGAATTTTAAGTCTGAAAGGTATTATAGAATAGACATCAATATACTTGTAGGGTGTAAGAACATCTAAAACTTCTAGTTTAATTAATTTATTGAAAATTTTCTAAAGCTTTTGAAAAAAGTTGTCCTTGAACTGCACGTAAAACATTAAGGATAATCAAGCAAAAGCCACATTTTAGGGAAAAAATGCTCTTAAGATTTTAGCTACAGTTCTGCTTTCAAAGTATAACAAAGGTTTACATAAAAACTATTACCTGTTATAATCTGCCAAAGGTATATACGACCAACTGCAAGAACAATCTAACACACATAATAACTGATTTAAGAAAGGTTATAACTGTTATTTGAGGTTATATATTCCAAACTTAGGTTTCCCCGCATACGAGAGCCTATCAAAATTTAGTGGGGGTACTTGCATACGAGGGACTTATAGAAAATATTTACAGTGTGCGACGTATTTTGTGCACAAAAACTGAGAAGTTGGAGCTAAAAGGTGGCCACTAAAATCTTATTGTAATTCAATATAGAAAAAAATAAATAATGAGTAATTGAATTTTTTCCGGCAATAGGAAACAAAGTGCAAGTAATTTCAGTTCAGTCTCTAGCAGTGTCGGCGCAAGCAGTACAATTGTATTAGATTGGTACATTTTTACTGGTATCAGTACGTTTTACTATTTAGTTCAAACAAACTTTCTCCCTAACCAAATATTTGAAAATTACTATTATGATACTGTTTTTGGATTGCAAAAGTGTGATCTCAAGGTCAATGCTGAAAGAAATAGCCATTGCGCAGTTTTCTATGCGGCCGATAAAAGCAGATTTTATACAGTAGCAAGCAAGACACAGCCGAAGTAACCGATTCTAGCCAGGTATACTGAGTGAGTAATACTTGAGCCGTTCTGGTAATTTTTGCATTCACTTTATTACCTGTTATTCCGTTACATCTCTCTCCCTCTCTCTCTTCATTTCTAGTCTGTCACGGACGTTTGACACGAGGCAGATCTTCTCTCTCTCTTTTTCACGCCTGTCTGTCGCGGCCGTTTGACACGAGGGTCTTATAATTGTTCCCTATCTCTAGTAGATCTCTTTCAATATAGGGGAATATCTTTCCTAGTACTTATAATTAGGGGTTGTATTATTATCATTCACACTGTATTAATAGTTCACGTCCATTTTCCAGTATTATTATCTATCACTAAATGGCAAATGTTTTTTAAAATCGACCTCTGAACAATAAAACATTATTAACAACAACACATATCTAAGTTTTAAAACAAAGTTAACCCTTGTCGGGGTTTGATCTCACTACTTTGAATACGCTACATGTATTTCAACTTGCTAACGCAGATAGTACAACATAAGCTACGTTCTGTGTAATCAGAGCGTTTGTTTATCTTTTTTATGTTTGTTGCTACACGGATCACTTCAAATACATAAATCGCACGCAGGTATGGAATATTAATGTATGCGTTAAAAATTAGACTGTAGTAGATTAAATAAATAAAGACTGTTATAACTCTCACAATTTCGAGGAGTTAACCACTTAAAAAAAATTCTACAAAATTATGTTTTGTGTTAAAAGTTTATAAACAGTAAGTGTTAAGACAACTGCAAGCTGATTTGATGGATAACTATTTATTGGCTACAATTAACGTAAGTCATAGTAATGTATTTCAAACATGTTGACTCATCTTGTACATATGGTATAAAGATGGGAAAAACGAATCTTTTTGGTGAATCAATTCATTTGAATCAGTATCGTCAACTGATTCGTTCACTGATCAGTAATTTTTAATTAACTGGGATGCACGACTGCACTGCTGGTTGCAGCAAATCGAGGATAATTTTTACATCACTTCTTAAAAAATCTGAAAAAGATATACATTTATAGTTTTTTTTTTAACATGAATAAATACGTATATTTTATATTAAAGTTTCTTACTTTAGTCAATAATTAACATTAAACCTGTTGTTGCATGCAGCGCAAAGTAAAATATTCATTTTGGTCATGAATCATGTTATTGGTAAGTGAATCATGAACAAATCTGTTATTTTGTGATTCGATTCATTTGAGCCACCTTGGTGATTCGTTCATTTTAAGCGAATTGTCCAGGAACTACACATCTCTACTAAAGTAGTTCAAATGGAACAATAGGGGTCGATGATTGTTTTGATGGGGTGTGGCTAATACTAATTTGTATTTATTATAGTATAATTCTGAGTACTCAAACTAACTATTCCTTACCTAGAAATTTCTCAAGTGCAACAGTGCATGTTTTGGCACATCATCAAGAAGCTTAATTGTAAAGGTTTGTACAGACTATAAAATGCGTGCTCTATTTCTCTTATAGTTATGCTTGCTATCCTACACAGGCAATGAACATAACTTTTAATTGTTTCAGGAATATTGATAGGAATTTAAAAATAGAAAATGGAAGGAGAGGTAAAGTGTGAACTCGGGAGTAAAATTTCGTTAGCTGTTATTGTTGATTCCACATCTGAAGTTGCACATTTAAATACAATCAAGAAAGAAGTTTTGTTTCCGGAATCAAATTCATATAATGGGTTGGTGCTGGAGCATGCTACTGGTAAGTGAACTAGTTTAGTAATCGTGGGTATTACTCTGCTACCAATGCAGTGTGAATCCGAAACACTATGGGAAAAGCACTTGAAATTTGAACAGTAAATAAACGAAACATATTTATGTATAACAATGAAATCAAGAATGTTTATGTACTAAATTCCGTAATAAAAATTTTATACTCTTCCTAATATGACAATTTACCAGTTTGTTAATATGTTTGTAATAATGTTAAATAATTGCAGTGAAACATGAAGATACCAACATTCAATCACAGGACTTTCAAATAAAACTAGAAGTTCCTCATTTGAAATGTGATATCACGAATGGTAACGATGATATCGATTTTGAGCTTAAGCCACTGGTGAGCGAGGAGTTGCATGTAAAAAATGAAGTTAAAGAAAGTGTACTACAAGAACATATCGATGAAAGCCTTTTCAAATGCAATGTATGTGGTTTTAGCTGTGTACGAAAGAGTAGCTTACAACGGCACATGAAAACACATACAGGAGAAAAACCTCACAAATGTAGTTTGTGTGATTATAAATGTATACGAAAGAGTAGCTTACAACGGCACATGAAAACACATACAGGAGAAAAACCTCACAAATGTAGTTTGTGTGATTATAAATGTATACAGAAAAGTTGGCTACAAGCACACATAAAAACACATACGGGAGAAAAACCTTTCAACTGTGATGTATGTGATTTCAGATCTATAACGAAGAGTAAGTTGAAACAACATATTAAAACACATACAGGAGAAAAACCTCACAAATGCAGTGAATGCGATTATAAATGTATAGAAAAGAGCAGACTACTAGAACATATAAAAACACATACAGGAGAAAAACCTTTTCAGTGCAATATATGCGATTATAATTGTATACAAAAGAAAAAGCTAAAACAACATGTCAAAACACATACGGTCACGATGTAGAAACTAGTTCTGTCAAAAAACTAAATAGTTTTTAATTATTTCCTAGATTTCATACAAAACAATCTAACAGCACAATGAATTCGAAACTCGTTTCAAAAGTTATAATCAAACACGACCAAGTTTGGACTTGAGCAGCCGCATTGGATGTGTTATTAAAACATATCAACCAAACGGCGCTTCAAAGATATGGTCGTCTTTTTTAAAAATATATTTTAATAAAAACAATTTTTACAGCCCTGTAGCTACATTTCCATGCTTGTAGCATACTCTATGCAATAATTTATTAAGATACAATATTTGTTATAATAAATGTTATTAGTAGCAGGTAAAGCTAATGTAAAAATATTAATAAATTATAAAAATTTAATAAGATATACAAATTACATTTACAAACACGACCAAGCTTGGACTTGAGCCAGTATATGCAACCGCATTGCATGTGTTATTAAAACATGAACACTTCCAAGTGTATATAAAGAATTTCATGGAAGTTCTCTAGTCAGTCTATAGAAATCCCGTAAACAGTCAGTACTTCGCAGCCCTGAGTTATTATCTTTACTTTTTAAGTTTCTACCTGGGTAAGTCTACCTCCAATACCTGTTAACCCCTTTTGGGTTCATATATTATTATGGGTTTGTTCTACAGACTGTTCTTGTATTTATGTAAGTGTGAATTATATGTAACCATATATTGAATGAACTGAAATATTGTTAGAAGTTGTGTTTGATTCAGAAATCACCTACGAAGTTTATTCAATAAATCTTTAATGTGAAAATAGAGAAAAGTATTTTAATTTAATAGTATATATGTAATCGTAATCAGTCTTTGCGTCCCACTGCTGGGCTCTGCCACGTACTCTCCTTAGGCGCTAAGGTAGAGTACGCGGCACCTACAGTTTAATGTCGAATCCAAACGACAAAATACCAGAGAAGGTTTCAGGAAGCAAGACTCCACGGCTGCCTATACCGAATTGGGAATGTGAGTGGCTGGTTGCGGCATAGATTTTCATTGCTGCATGGCTTCGGCGAGGAATCGAACCCCAGGCCTTCAGCATTATAAAATTAAAGTGAACCATGAGCTTGACAACCTCATAAAAGGAAGATATTGCAAGATTTATCAAATCGCAAAGAATCAGATCGCTGGGGCATGTGGAGATGATGGGTCCGGACAGAGACGCGAAAAGGATTACAGAATTTTACAAGATTATTATATATTGTTGAAAAGAGTATAAAAAAATGCTTTAGAAAATGTAAAAACCTGCAAAAATGAATTGTTAAAGTTTATAAATAAAAAAGCTGCGGGCAAAAGAAGAAAATTTCACATATGCTTGTATCTAGCTATAGTAGCTATGAATTTTTCGAAACTTTTAAAAATGGCAGTCACTGATAAGTTACTTTTTCGTAACATTTTTGAAGTACTCCACCGAGTGTCCCAGCCAAAACTCCTTTTTAACTTCTTTATTTAAAGAGATACGGTTTTACACGTTAGTACAAGTTAACCATGTCATCTTTTTCTTTATCAGCTATAATAACGTGTACTGTTACGATACTTGGCAAAAAACGGCGGCCATCGGGAGATATCACAGATTTTATTTTTCGTATACAGGAAAGAATGTATTTACTCTGTGCAGTACGAACGCTGTACTGTAAAATATTCCCCCAGTGACTTAGCATGTTCTTTCCCTGTAGTATTCAGTTGTCTAACCTAGAATTTTACAATATAAAAAAAACGTTATTAGTGCGGTAAACCTTAACACGTCCTTAAAAATTTTTTTTAACCTATAATTACCAAACTAATATTTACACTTTACGGCCACATTTTCATACTTTCAACAGACCCTGTATGTAATAATTTACCAAGACTTTATTTAATAGTAAATCATTTCAGTAGTAAATTTAAGGTGAAACCATTTATAATAATTGATAAAACATTAAAAAGAATATAAAAGTTACAATGACAATTTCAATGTGACAAAATTTGCTACTTATTTTCAATCTTCTCTTCAACATCCACCTTTTCCATTTTAACAAAAATGTCTTTAACTGGTAAAACAGACTGATCTTCAGAACCAGACATAGATATAGTTTCCAATTTACTATCGTCACTTTCTTCGAAAGTGTCACTTTTGCATTCACAAGGTTTCGTACTGCCTCTCCTCCGCCTTTCTACAGTGTGTTTTTTGAGATGAGTAGTTAGAAACGTTCTTCTAATTGACTTGTAATTGCAAAAACTACAAGCAAATGGTTTTTCACACGAGTGCGTCATTATGTGACGATTTAAATTAGATTTTTTGATACACTTGTAATTACAAATGGTGCAACTTAGTGGCTTTTCCATTGTATGTGTCTTTAAATGATCATCCAAATGATGTTTCTTGGCTGCTTTATAATTACAAAACGTGCAATGGTACGGCTTCTCTCCAGTGTGTATTCTCATGTGCTTGTTCAAATTGGATCCTTTAAAGCATGTGTAATCACAATCGGTGCATTTCAGTCGCTTTCGATAACCTGTGTGCACTTTCATATGTTCAGTTAAATAATATTTTTGGACACCTTTATAATCGCAAAAGGTACAACTGAAAGGTTTATCCGTTGAATGAGTTTTTAAATGACGATTTAAATCAGCTTCTCGGAAAGCTTTAAACTCACACATTTTGCAGCTAAATGGCTTTTCCCCGGTGTGTGTTTGCACGTGAGAAGTCAACTGTGATCTTCTGATGCACTTGTAGTCACAAAGGGTGCAAGTAAACGGCTTTTCCTTCACGTGAATTTTCATATGAGCATTTAAGATTTTTCTTTTATGGGCTTTATAACCACAAACAGTGCAGATAAGTAAATTAGTACATTCAAACGTTTCCGTATTGTTTTCTTCTTTAATATGGATTTCTTCTTCTTTTATGTTTGATGTGGTAAATAAACTTGCACCGTCACCAAAAATTACACTTTCGTCGCATTCATCATGAGCTTCTCGTTTAATGGAAATGTTTGTCTGATGCAAATCTTTGTCATTGTCCACGTCTTGGTCTTGTTTTATGGTTAATACTGAAGAGGTATTATAATGTTCAGAACTTTCTCGCTTAACGAAAATCTGTTGCTTGTTTAAAACATCGGCAATGTTTTGCTTCAAATTTTCCGTGCTACTCATTGTAATATCTAGACGTGGTTGAGACGAAACCTGTAATTTTCATTACATTTGTAATATTTAAAATCTGTATTAGTTTCCATGAGTTAAACATTCACTAAATATTGTCTTTTTGAAATTAGTGTGTTAAACATATGCTGGACGGAAAAAGAGGTTATAATGATGTAAATTGATAAAACTTTTAGTTTTAATTTACTGGAAATTGCTACAGTTAAAGCGGACGCGGAATATTAATGAAAAAAAAAGTAACAGCTATACCTTATTTTAAGAAAAGAATGTTTAATCATGATTTTTGCAATTTTTCTTTCAAAATAATTATAAGGGTACAGAGCTAATAAAAACTCTTACCTGTATAATCTGCAATGATTGACTTATAACTGATAAGACATATACAACCAACTAATAATAATTACAATATAATGTTAGACGGATAAAATTAAATTTGAGGTTATATAATTCAAACATAGTTAATATGACATACAAGGGTCTTTCAAAAATTATTTTGAACTTGCATACGAAGGTTATTAAAACAATTACGGTCCTGATTTTAGTATGACTATTTGAATTACATTGGTATTCTTCCACTACTTCATTTATGTAGTGGTAATTGTCACATCAACATGTCTGTATACTGCGAGCCTGTCTAGTTTATAAAAGGAACCAATTATTTAAACTTTTACAATTTACCTATACTTAAATAAATCATAAATTTGAACAGCATTATGCAAGGTATTTCAAATATTCTCTATAAACATGTTAGCAGTTTCTAAGGACCAAATCATAATGGTGAACTCAACTTAAAACTGCAACATTACAGAATTACGGCCCTTAACATTGCAGAAAACAATTTTCTTGTGTAACTTAGACAATTTGATTTGAGATAAAATGCCAAATCTTTGTACACGTGCTCCTAATAATTAGAAGCATTAAGTGCATGCAATTTGATTAAAATTTTCCAGGGTAACTGCCTAATCTGAGTTAAAATTAAACAATGTAAATTTATTTGTTACACATTGGACTCAAAAGCCATCTAAACGCAAACAAAATGTGGCAACAGAGAAGGGATAAGAAATATTTACTACTGGAGTTCCTTTCTTAAAGACAAATATTTGAAGATCATATCGAATTTTAAAAAAATTGCACAAGTCTGCGAAATTTAGAATATTTTAAATTTTCAGCAATAAAGTAACACAGCTAGTTTAGTTAACTATTAATAAATGTAACAGTTACAGTTACTGAAATACAAAGGTTATTGAGTTACGTTTAAGTTACTAAACAAGTAACTTGTTACCAGTAACGAGTAAAGTTTACTCCCTACTACCCCCAATGACTGACAGTAGCTTTTCCAAAGACCCTCGTATGTATAAACCTAAAATTGCGATTTATAACCTCAAATAAATGATACATCCAAACAACTTAAATTATTTTTTGCTCATATTGCAAGATTAATCTGATAGCGGGCTTTGTACTCCTCATCATTAGTTAAACGCAGATTATACAGGTCATTTTCATATTAATATTTTGAGTTTTTATTCTTTGAAATAAAAATTCCGAAATCTTTAATATTTTTTCCTCAAAAATGTCTTCTACTTGATTATTTTTTAGTGTTTTGTGTGCAGTTTAAACACAGTAACATTCAGAAACTTTAGAAATTCCTCCAATAAGTAAGAAGTTTTATTTTATCCAAGAAAACCTCGTTTTCATACAATCTTAACTTCGAGTCTTCGATTTTCAACAAAAAATAAGGTAAACTAACTTTAATCTAATAGAAGCTAATATAGGTAATGTGCACTTCTTTCAGAATTTAAAATATTTCAAATTTTAGGTTTTAGCTGAAGCGTGTGTAAATACCACGATGAGCAACACGGAAAAATCACAGCAAATTATTGCCGATGTGTTAAACATTCAACACAACTTTGTTAAGCTAGAAAATTCTGAACGTTATGATACATCTTCGGTATTAACCGTAAAAGAAGAACGATACATTAACAATGATGAAGATTTCGATCAAATGGGCACTTCCATTAAACACGAAGCTGATGAACACAGCAAAAGTGCAATTTTTTGCGACGGTGCCAGTTTAGTTACCACATTAAATATAAAAGAAGAGGAGATCGATATTAAAGGTGAAAACAATAGTGAACATATGAACGATCGTAGAGGTTGTCTTAAATGCACGTATTGTGATTACACATTTTTGAAAAGATCGGATTTAAACATCCACATGAAATCGCACACTGAGGAGAAACTGTACCATTGTACGTTTTGTGGTTACAAAGCAGGCAAAAAAAATCATTTAACTGAGCATATAAAGACACATACAATGGAAAAGCCATTTAGTTGCTCTGTTTGTGATTACAAATGTATCAGGCGATCAAGTTTAAATCGTCACATAACAACACACTCTAATAAAAAGCCATTTAACTGCACTTACTGTGATTACAAAAGTTGTCATCAACGTTATTTACGTGAACACGAAAAGAAGTATCATGTAGAAGGAAAGCCCTTGAGCTGTGGTGAATGTGATTTCAAAAGCGCCACGAGAAATGAATTAACTGAGCACTTAAAAATACACATAGGGAAAAAAGAATACAAGTGTCCATTTTGTGATTTCAAAACGGGCTTGAAGTATTATATAACCTTGCATCAAAGGACTCATACCAATGAAAAACCATTTACTTGCAGTTTTTGCGATTACAAGTGTAGTAGACGAGTGTTCTTAACTGTTCATCAGCGAAAACACACCGGAGAGAAGCCGTTCGCGTGTACCCTTTGCGATTACAAAGCTGCCCAGAAAAGCGCTTTAAATCTTCATCTCAAAGTTCATGAAAAACAAAGGACGACACGTGGTTGCGACATTTGCGACTACAAATGTATCACAAATTTAAAACCGCGAAAGAAAACAAATGGAAGTATGGGGCCATTTTGTTGCACTTTTTGTAATTATTGCTGTGTTTTGGAAAGCCACTTAAAGGTTCACCTTTTACAGCACACTGGAGAAAAACTATTTAAGTGCGCTTACTGCAAGTATGAAACTTCTATAAAAAAACATTTTCTTGCACATGAAAAACTTCATGATACGAAAAAAAAATTTACTTGTACAATTTGTGACAGTAAATTTGTCATAAAGTATTACTTAACTCGACATATGCGAAAACACAATATGGATAAATCTGAATTTGAAAGTGGCACATTGGAACAAAGTGATAGTAAATCGGAAAGTATCTCCAAGTCTGGTATTGAAGTTCATCAATCTGTTTTGCCAGTTGAACAAGTTTTCGTTAAAATGGAAAAGGAAGACGTTGAAGAGATTGAAAATGTGTAAAATATTTTGTTGTGTTTATATTGGTTTTAATGTTTATTGTTTGTTTACATTAGGTCAAACATTTGTAATTTATTATTAAAAGAAAATAGTTTAGTTAATTGTTTTATTTGGCATAGGAAAACACAGCTAGATGGGTATAAATATTAGCTTGTTTAAGAAACATCTTCAAAAATCATGATAGCATCCTAGCTCTTACAGTATTGGTTAACAAAACTTTGAAATAGCCCGTTATGTAACATCTAACTTAACGTTTATCAAATTTCATTTATAAAAGATATTCTTCATGCGCTATTTCAAACTTTTGGAAAATCCTATATTTACTTTATTACCATACAGGGTGACCCAGTTATGAAGGCTTATCAATGGGATTTCAAAAATGATGTTCAGTTAAATTAGGAAACAATTACCTGTTCGTGAAATCAGTTTATCGCTATTTTGAAGTTTTGTAAAATTCATAGCTTGCTAGTTATAGTAAAAAGCAATTCTTTCTGCAGCGATAGCGTAACACTTTTTTATGACATACAATTTTCCAGCGGCGATGTCAAATTTTTTTTTATTTTGGCCGCTGTATCAATTTTATACGTTTTTAGTTAGCAATTGCTATATCTTTCTCAACGATATAGGAAAATCCTGTACGATAACTGATGTTACGATAGGTGGTCTTCTAATTTGGCAATTTCTCCCATAATTTACCTGACTTTTTAAGGAAGTCCACGCTCAAGATCTTAAAGGTTTTCGAAACATGTTGCAACCTTCACTTGTTTGTTCTATGAAAAAAAAACCTAATCACACTTGAACTTTTTTTTTATATTAATTATATGGCACGGTTTTGGTGGCATTTTTGTCTGGAACAATCATTCCACATCGATATTAAAAGTCGTAAAGAAGTAATTACATTTATCTGCAGTTTTCGTTTGGGCAAATTAAATTTAATTTGTCATATGAGGAACCCCGTTTAAACAATCCTCTATTCGCAATCATAAATCCGCCGATAAACATTATCACTCTTTGCATTTAAAAATTCACACCGGAGAATAAGCATTTAGGTGCATCCTATGTTATCATAAATATTTAAGAAAAAGAGACTTAGTTCGTCATTTTTCAACTCGCATAGGAGAAAAGCCATATAAATGTGACCTACAGAAATTGGGCTAATTATCTTTTGAAGATGCAAATAAATGGTTATTTAGCTGTGAATTATCGATTATAAATACTCTCCTGAATGAAATATAAATAATCATTTGGACCAAAAAATTATTGGCGTCAAATAAAAATCCGTTTTATTTATTAATAATTAAATAGCTTTTTTTATATTCTTACATTAAAAAAGTAATTATAACATACTAGTGTTACCCCAGCACAATGCACTGACAGACAGCGTTGACAGAACCGGCGAAATGTCAAGTCACATGATGCATTAGTTCCAATAATGACACGCGACGTTATTGTAGACGGCGCCCCAAGTGACGCGCGTCTAGCCGACCTTCATATATATTATAAATTAAAATAATTATTATTAAAAAATCGACGTAGAATAAAAATATAAAAATGTTTCATGTTCCATCTGTGGATAGAGACCTTTCATTTAAAAAAAAAATGGTCCAAATTGGTGAAGCGGTAGCCGCTGGAGGAACCGGAGAAAAAAACCCTTTGTGCTTTTATATATGGATGGATTTTTGAAATCAAAAAATAAATTTTAACGGCCTGCTATAATAATTTTTTTGAGTCAAATAATCCATTATTATTGACAAAAATTAGTTTTTGGCAAACGAAAATCGATTTTTATGTTCTCAAAATATTTGCTAGCATCAATAACTGTTTTTTTTGACGTCACTACATCATTTTATGACGTCTAACAGAAAAAACTTTATTTTGACGTCAAAAAATTCTTTTGGTGTCATTAAATGTGTAATAAAAAGTAAAACGACGCTCCACTCCATACCGTACTATCAAAATTGCATTCCTTACATTAAACTATGTACGATCACGGACATCAAAAAGACATTCTGTTAATCAGTTATTTTATTTCAAAATTGGTCTGCAAACAGATGTATTATATTAATATGGATCGAGCGTTGGCTATTCAAGAGTTGATACTGAGATGATTCCAGGATGAACCAATATGTACCACATTTTCATACTTTCAACTGACCCATCATGTAATAATTTATTAAGATTTCATATATTTTTAATAGTAAATGATTTATTTCAATAGCAAGTCTAAAGTAAACATTTATAATAAAAATAAAAATTAAAAATAATATGACAGTTACAATGCCAATTTTAACGTAGCAAAATTTGTTACATATTTTCAATTGTCGCCTCTATGTCCACCTTTTCCATTTTTACAAATATTTCTTCAACTGGTAAAGCAGACTGGAGATCTTCAAAGCCAGACATAGAGATACTTTCTGATTTACTATCATCACTTTCTTCAGCAATAACACTTTTGCATTTTAAAAGTTTTTTTTTACTGCTTCTCCGTCTTTCTGCAGTGTGGCTTTTGCGATGAATAGTTATGAGCGCTCTTCTACTACACTTGTAATCGCAGAAACTACAAGTAAACGTTTTTTCATTGGTATGAGACTTTAGATGTGCGATTAGACAATTCTTACGAGCGGTTTCAAAATCACAAAATGTACAAATGTACGACTTTTTGTCTATGTGTATTTTTACGTGCCGATTGTAGTCCTTTCTCCTGGCACTTTTATAGTCACACACACCACAGCTAAAGGGCTTGTCCTGTACGTGAATCTTCTCATGTATACGTAAATAACTTTGATGAAGAGTATTGTAATCACACAACGAACAATTGTAAGTTTTACCGTCTGTGTGTATTTTTAGGTGCCGATTCAAGTCACTTTTCCTAAAACTCTTGTAATCACACGTGCCGCAGATAAAGGGCTTTTCCTGTACATGAATTTTCTCATGTTCATGTAAGTAACTTTGATGAAAAGTTTTATAATCGCATTTCGTGCAATTAAATGGCTTTTCACCAGAGTGGATCATTAGGTGACGATTTAAATTTGTTTTTTTGATACACTTGTAATCGCAAATGGCGCAACTAAGTGGCTTTTGCGTTGTATGTGTCTTTAGATGATTATTTAAATAATATTTGTTGTTTGCTCTGTAATTACAAGTCATGCAATGGTACGGCTTTTCTCCACTGTGTGTTTTCATGTGGATGTTCAAATTGCATCTTTTGAGGCATGTGTAATCACAGTACGTGCATTTCAGTCGCTTTCGACAACCCGTATGCACTTTCATATGTGAGGTTAAATAATACTTCTGAGCAGCTTTATAATCGCACACGGTACAACTAAAAGGTTTATCTGTCGAATGGGTTTTTAAATGACGATTTAAATCAGCTTCTTTGACAGCTTTAAAGTCACACAGGTTGCAGCTAAATGGTTTTTCTATCATATGAATTTTCTTATGTTTGTGTAAATAACTTTTAAGAGAAGTTTTGTAGTCGCACAAAGTGCACTGAAACGATTTTATCCCAGTGTGTGTCTGCATGTGAGAAGTCAAGTAAGATCTTCTGACAGATTTGTACTCACAAACGGTACAAGAAAAGGGCTTTTCCTTCACGTGAATTTTCATATGCACATTCAAGCGACTCTTTTTATGCGCTTTATAACTACAAACGGTGCAGGTAAGTGAATTTTCACTTGCAGGCTTTTCTGTACTGTTTTCGTCTTTAATATCGATTTCCTCTTCTTTTATGTTGAATGTGGTAAATAAAGCTGCACTTTCGTCGCATTCATGAGCTTCTTGTTTAATGGAACTGTTTGTTTGATACAAATATTCATCATCGGCGTTTCGTTCTTGTTTTAGGGGTAATACTAAAGATGTATCATCATCAGAATTTTCTTGCTTAAGGAAAATGTGTTGCGTGTTTAACTCATCGGTAATATTTTGCTTCGAGTTTTCCATATTACTTATTGCAATATGCACACTTTACATCTGAAACTTTTATGAAGTTTGCAATATTCCAATTAATTATTTGTATTAGTTTTTATGAGGTTTAACTAATAAAAACTATTACCTGTATACTGCAATTAACGAATGATCTCTAATAAGACATAAACAACCAACTGCAGACATAATCCTGTCTGTACTTTTATTTGAGGTTAGATATTCCAATCTTCGAGTTTGTTTCTTACATACGAGGGATTTTCAAAAAATTATATTTACTACTTGCATACGAGGAACTTTAAAAACTTGTTATCAGTGTAGTCCGGATTTGAATACTACATTGTTTGTCGTATGAACAAAACAAGTCATTAAGTCTGGGTTTAGAAGCTAAAACGCATATCACTGGTTAACACAGATATTGCTTTATCTGTCATTAATTTTAGAATAACCACATTTAAAAAGCAATGAAAAACATTCTGCTAAACTTCCAGAGCCAGATCTGGTAACGTTTTTCTGCTCATTCGATATATTTGAGCAACATTGCTATGTCCAACAGATACCCAGTTAATACGGTTTTAACGAAACCTTTAATCGTTTTGACGGAAATACTAAGTTATCACAAATATGCAGTTGAACATTGTATCTGTGTCAAAAACCCGGAATAAACTTAACTTATTTTTATAACAAAAACCCTGTAAGTTAAAATACAAAATATTTCTCCCGCGAGTCTTAGAATAATGTGTTGCATTGGTGTCTGCTACACTTCTACCACTGACGGATTGCCTTAAAGCAAATGCCTTCTTCCTAGCTCTCAACGTAATCGAAACCACGCCAAGATCTACCATTCAACTTAACAGAAGAGCGCTCGAAAATTCGGAGCTCTTCTTGAGAAGACCACCTCGTACTCGTTCAGATTTGTTTTCCAATTTGCATTGTTAACTTTATGATTTCTAAATATTTCTGGTATTTAACATCAATGTTAAACACACCAGCAATTCAAATTCCTTATTGCGTGTTATGCTCCACTTCCCTTATATATTCTTTGCTATTTAACCCTACAGTTATTATATAAGGTTTTTAAAAGCATCTAAGCCCTGGCACTATTTATGCTTTAACTGCTAATTTACATTTAGATCAATCACCTTTGCGGGCCAGCGGGTGGTCTAGTGGTTAAAGTCTCAGGCTTTGAAACTAGACTCTCAACGGCAGTAGGTTCGAGTCCTCTGCCCGCCGGAAATTTTTCTGAATAAGTTAAATCCGGCGTGTTCATGGATGTTGTGTGTGGTGTGTATGTTGGGTTGCATGTCTTTCAGAGATGGGGCATGTTAGACCGGTGTATAGCACTTAGTGTGCTGAGTCCGGGTAAGGGGGTGGGATGGGAATCATGGAGTCGTGCTCACGCACGGCCTCATGATTCTTATGCTCCTAGTCATTGAAATACAAACAAGAGCCTTGAAGGCCGCTTGACTATCGCTGCATATTTTGCAGATTTATGTTCATCCTAGACACAGTCACAAACTACGAATTATGATTTATTTTATATAGACACAAACATGACAATATGTAAAAGTACCATGTACCATACGAAAAAACGGTCTGAATGTGAAAGTGTTGCTTTTGAAGATACTAGTGATATTAAATCAGAAAGTATCTCTGTGTCTGATTTGAATGCTCAGCAGTCTGCTTTATCAGTTAAACAAACTTTTTTTAAATGGAAAGAGCGGGCACTGAAAGAAAATAAAAAAAAGTGTAAGCAATTTTGCTGCGATAACATCTAAAATTATAATTTCTATCTTGTTTTTTATGTTTATTGCCATGTTTATGCATTAGATACAATATTTTTCATTAATTATTAAAAAAATATTATTTTATTCAACTGTTACGTACAGGATAAGACAGATATTGGTTTTTTCAAAATATATCTTAAAAAAATGATCGTGTCCTAGACATTGCACTGTAAATAAAATAAAGTTAAAGCATTCCCAAATGTAACCCATAATTCGCATCTACCAAAACACGTTGATACAAGATACTTTTTTGATAAAATCAAATTTATGTTCCATTTTCGTACTTTTCGTAGATTCATTTTAATACTGGGTATACAAGGTGCTCAATTTAACTTGCACTTGTTATAGTTGCCCAGATCTCCATGTTGTGCAAGTGACATTGAGCACCCAAATAATACATAAACTACAATAATTATGAGCAATACAAAATTTTACATTAATCCTCCCATACGCTTTCTTTCTTTATGACAAGTTCACCATTGAGATTCTGATCGTTTTCGATTTGTTTTTGTAGATCACTGTCGACTTCACCATTTTCATCAAACCAGTATGATTCCTCCTTAAGAGTTACACAATTATTCTTAAAATAACATATTGAGTCGCTCTTCTTTAAAGATTTCCCATTATTTATTTTGCCCGAATGTTTTTTCACAATATGGTTATTTAAATATCCTTCATAAACACATTTATAACCGCATAACTCACAGATAAATAACCTCTTCTTTGCATGCCCCTTCACATGGCGATTTAAATGTCCTTTTGCGGTACATTTATAATCACACAAGTGACATTCATATGGCTTTTCCCCGGTATGAACTCGGAGGTGGCGAACCAAGTCTCCCTTAATTATACACTTATAATGACACATAGTGCAGCTAAATGGTTTTTCTCCGGTGTGAGTTTTTAAATGCAAAGAAAATGATGTTTTATCGGCGGATTTATGATTGCAAATACAGCAGTTGAATGGCTTTTCCCTTGTGTGAGTACCCATATGACGAGTTAAATTTGATCTCTTCTTAGACGTATAGTTGCAAAGATTGCAGGTAAATAGAACTAACTCTTTATGTATATGCCGATGGTCGACTAAGTACCTTTCTTTATTAGTTTTATAATCGCAGAAAGAACAAAAAAACAATTTCTCACTCACATGGCTTTCCGGATTAGAATTTATATTAGAATTGTTAATTTGATCCAATGACAGACGAAACAAATCCTGGTTTTCGTCTTTAATTGCAAGTTCTTCTTGTTTTACTGATAATAAATCGTAATTGTTATCGTCTTCATTAATTTCTTGTTTAACAAAGCAATGAAGAAACTTAGTCGGCTCTTCAGTATCATTTTCGTTATCTTCAATGGTCACTTCAAGCTGTTGAGTAGTCAATGATGGGTAGCTGTTTATATATTCAGAAGTTTCTTGCTCAATAGAAGTGTTCTTCGAATTAGGTAACTCAGCAACGATTATGTTGAAATCTTCTGTACCATTCATGTTTAATTCTTGTATTGCCTTGTAGAAATACCTAAAAATACAGTTAGCGGGTTTAGAGTATTTGGAATTATGCACTTACGTGGAATTTATTTCTACATTGATGTTAAGCAAACGTCACAGCTTATTCATCAATAATAGTTAGGTTATGATTATCTTGTTGTGTTTATACGAGGTGGGATCAAAACAGTTTAGCGAAGACATAAGATAAATAGATGTACAGAGGAGAGCTCTAGAAATTTTTTAAAGTAATGGGTAGGGTGAGCCTGCAAGTAACGTTAGCAAACAAAATTTTGTATGAAAGTGTTTTTGAAAATGGTATGGGCAGGCTTAAAAATGTGTGTTGCCAGATGTGTTTTTACTATTGGCAGCAGAGAAAAATATCTGGCAGCGACCATGCGCCCTTTACAGTTTACAAGAAGTGCAAGTCAGGTTCCTGGTAATAATATTAATGGAGTTCCTTCGCCGCTCTGCAATGCTGGTCACAAGAGTGTATAATTCCACAAGTCAGTGAAAATATGAATGCGGTGCTAATGGTGTCCAGGGTTAGGTGGTAGAGCAGCAGGTTGGGCTTTGCCCCTCCGCTGAACCTCGCCCTTATATGTACAAATTTATTCTGTATTTTTCTTATAAATAAAGTCATTATTATTATTATTATTATTATAATATTTACAAATATGTCAATGTTCTAAACGTTAATTATGTCATAATTATTGTAAAATGTAAATTATGTTATTCTAACTTTAAAATAACGAAAAATAGAATTTTATTTCTGAATATATAATGATGCTAAAGATGGCAGCACGCAATATCAGCCAATCATAGAGCTTCAATTTTGTCTGCCATTTCGTTTGGCCCTGCTGCCCTCTAGCGAGTAACATTTTAAAACAAACCTCCCGTTATTGTGTCAGGTAGAGCTATTGCCGCGTATGAGGGTTGCGGCGATTCAATCTTTTACTGGAACTTAAAATAATCCATTTTGGATTACGTTCCATTCTGCCCTTACTGTTTTTTTTATCAGTTTTCTTTACAATGTAATAGTACTCAACTGGAAAACGGACACCAGTCCACCACAGTATGCGTCGACAGATTTAATTATTTTACAACAAATTTTTTGTCTTGCTGGATCTGCTGCTAGCTAATGCATAACTGCTAAAAGAGGTGTTTGAGGTGGAAGCTTATAGTTCAGGAAAAAAGGTTCTCGCGAAGCATTATTTTAACAAACTACAGGATTTCTTTCTTTGGTTTATTGTTAAAATTTTACAACACCTAAAGAATTTTAAAGTACCAAAATAAGAATGGGACTGGGCAGGCAAACATCAAGGATGACTGTAACTTTTGTTAATTGAATACACCTCGTATACTACAATAACCCAACCTCATTTTTTTTTTATAACTTGTTTGTTATCCCTGTTTCAGATCATTATCTCTAAAAAATAAATAGTAAATTGTTAAACTCACTAGTTCGTTCCTAAACACAAGTAAGTGCTGTATTTCTAACATTCGAATTTTTACAAACGTTACATGAGGTTTCAGAATGAATGAAGCCACCAACGATTTAAACAAAAATGTAGACATTTCCAATATTAAGCAGGAAAATATACAGCATGATGATAACTATACAGTATTAGGTACAGAACAAGAAGCAGGCGACAAAAAAAGCGATAAAAACGGTAACGACATGTATGATAAGATCGACACCGTAATTAAAGAAGAGTTAAACCACAGTGATGACAATTCTAGTTTATTAAGTGTAAATCCAGAACAGTGTTTTATTAAAGTTGAAGATTCAGAACAAACTTGCTATGATAGTGATGAAAAGAATTTAAATTTAAATTCCAAAACCGGCAATAATCAGACGGGTGCAAATAACAAGACTGTAAAGAAATCTAAGTTGAAGCGCCGCCAGACAACGTACACTGGAGCAAAGCGGTACAGTTGCAAGCTTTGTGATTACAAATGTGTACACAAAGTGGATTTAAATGCTCATCTGGTGAAACACACTGGAGAGAAACCGTTTAATTGTAGCTTTTGCGATTATAAATGTATTCGGAAAAGATACTTAAATTCCCATATGGCAAAGCATGCAGGGGAGCAACAATTTAGCTGCACAAATTGTGATTCCAAGTTTTCAAATGAATCCGACCTGAAAGCTCACCTCAAAAAACATACAGATGACAAACCGTTTAGTTGCACCTTTTGTGATTATAGGTGTGCAAAGCGCAGTACAATAAGGACGCACCTCAGGATACACACAGGAGAGAAACCATATAACTGTACGTTTTGCGATTACAAATCTGCTTTTAAAAGTTGCTTAAATAATCATTTATCAGCTTTACACGCAGGTGAACGGCCATTTAAATGCACTTTTTGCAATTATAAAGCCTCTAATAAAAATATTGTAAATGCTCATGAGAAAACTCATACCGAAGAAAAGCCGTTTATCTGTACGTTTTGTAATTATAAATGTATTTCAAAATCAAAGTTAATTTGTCATGTGCGGATACACACCGGTGAAAAGCCTTTTGCGTGTAATGCTTGTGAGTTCAGAACGGCCACGCCATCTAACTTACGGAAACACTTGAATGTCCACAAAGAGAAACCACCGAAAGCTGACCATATTGATTTGCAATTGCTCATGGAAGAAAGGCCTTTTAAGTGCACTTATTGCGATTACAGAGTTTCTCGTAAATGTTATTTGGGTCTACACGAACGAATTCATATGAAAGAAAGACCGTTTAGTTGTAAAATGTGTGATTATAGGTGTATAACAAAATCAAAATTACAATGTCATATGAGGAGACACACTGGGGAAAAACCTTTTGCTTGTGATTTGTGCACGTACAGAGCGAGCCGTAGATATAATATACGTAGGCATTTGAAGGTTGTACATAAAATAGAAGCGTCAAAAACTGAATCTGCAAATGAGGCTTCTCAGAAAGATGAAGATAATGAAACGGAAAGTACTTCCAAGATTGATTTTGAGGAAGAAGAGGAAAATGAGTTAATTGAACCAACGGTTGATAAACATACAGTTTTTATTAAAGAAGAAAAGATTAACGATTTTGATGAGAAGTTGTAAAACATTGTTGTGGCTTTGTTCTTCGTATTTATATTAATAGCAATTTAAACAATGTAAAAATATGTAACATAGTAAATTTAAATAAATTAATTTTATAGTTTAAGGTTGTGTATTGATTTTGATACAGTTTCAAATCCATTACTGAATTGAACTGAACTCGGAAATGTGCATGATGAGGAAGTATTTTTATTTTATGCTTGTGGTGTATGTGCGTACAGATCTGTATGTAAATTGAATTTAGATAAGCATTTGAAGGTTCATACGGCAGCGACAACTAAATATCCAAATCAAGGTGTTAACGAAGGTAACAACAATGAAATGGGGGTTTGTTAATTATTTTAGAAATTTTAATTTTAGGTTCCAATATTAAAACTGAAATCGAAGAATCCAGAACTACTACAAACCCTTCTATTAAGCAAGAAAATGTCTTACATGATGATAACTATACAGTATTAACCATAGAGCCGGAAAAAGTGGATTACAAAGATAGTAACAGACCCGATCTTGCAAAGCACACAGAAGAAAAGCCGTTCAACTGCACCTGTTGTAGTTACGAAACACAAACCAGAGAGAAACGTTTCAGCTGCACACATTGCGATTACAAATGTGTAAATAAACTAAATAAATTTTCATCTTGTCGGACAAACTGGAAAGAAATCTTTTAGCTGCACCTTCTGTGAATATAAATGTGTACGAAATATTTCATGTTGCGAAGCACACCAGAGACGAACCATTTAAATGCACATTTTGTGATTACAAGTGTTCAGCTCAATTCAACTGTAAAATTTAGTCAATACATTCACAAGTTACCGTACTATCTATGATGGCCAACATCAGCGACCTCGGCGGTAATATTTTTTCGCTGTATTGCTTCATCTTGTTGGATTGCTATACACTTTGTCTTTCTTCTTACAGTAGTTCCAAATTTTACCGCCAGACGTCGGCTACTTTGTTGGCCATCCTGGATATAAGCAAAATATTCTTTGAAAGCACCCCGTACATCATTTCAACCTAACCTTATTTATCCCTTTTGATCTGTTTCTAATATGTGTGTCCAAAAACTCTATAAACTCAACTACAAGTAAGGTAACATTGGTTAATAATTCTCTAGGACTTGATTTACACAGGTTTGCTAATCATTTTATAGATGCAATGCGACGAGGCCAATATCAATGATATCAATACTGAAAACATTTTTGTGAAACAAGAAGCTTGTGAGGATGATGATTACCATTCATCCATAAAACAAGAAGGATTAAATATAAAAAAAGGTAAAAATTCAACCAAAACTGAAATATTAATTAAACAAGAATTTTACAAATGTGAAGATATGTGCGGGTTATTATCAGTAAAACAGGAAGAATTTGAAATTAAAGATGAAAATTCAGATACGTCTATTGAATATAAACGTGAAAAATGTAACCCCAACGATCATGCAAGCAATCGAAGAAGCACAACAGAAAAAGCATGGTTAACTTGCAGTTCTTGCGATTATAAAACTATCAAACCATCTTATTTACGTGATCACATGAAAATTCATTCAAAGCATAGACCATTTAGTTGTACGTTTTGCGATTATAAGTCTCTGAGAAATAATAACGTAATCGAACACATGAGAAGACATACTGGGGAACGACCATATCACTGTTACCTCTGTAATTATACCAGCATTCGAAAGCATCGATTAGTTGAGCATTTGAAAGTTCATAGTGGTGATAGACGCTATAGCTGCACCTGCTGTGATTTTAAGGCGATTAGAAGACAGGAGTTAACAAGACATATGACAAGGCATACGGGAGAAAAACCATTTAGCTGTAGTTTTTGCAAATACACATGCAGTAGGAAGGAGCAACTAACTCGTCATTTGAGATATCACACAGGAGAAAAGCCATTTAGCTGTAACATTTGTGATTATAAAAGTGTAGAGAAAATGCAGTTGACTTATCATATGAGAACACACAACAAGGATAAACAATTTAAATGCATGTTGTGCGACTACAAGTGTTCCGAAAGAAAAACTTTAAATCGTCACATTAAAAGTCATACTGGAGAAAAACCGTTTGGATGTGATGTGTGCGACTACAGAGCAATAGCTAAATTTACTGTGCGGAGGCACATGAGGATTCATGAGAACAAACCAACTGCATCTGAATCAGTTAATGATACTTTTATTGAAGAAAAAATTAAATTCAAGTGCACCCTTTGTGATTACAAGTGTTTAGAGAAAAGGGACTTGAAAGATCACCTGAGAAAACACACTGCTGAAAAGATCTTTGGTTGTGATTTGTGCGAGTACAAGGCGAGGCTTAAGTGGAATTTACGGAAGCACATGAAGATTCATCATAAGAACAAACCAGCTGCAACTGAATTAGCGAACGATACTTTTATTGAAGAAAACACGGATAAAGTGAAAAATCTCTCCAGTGTTGATTATGAAGAACATCATTTTATTGGATTAATTGATAATAAACACACAGCGGTTATTAAAGAAGAAGAGTTTAATGTCGAAAAAGATATGTAAAATTTTGTTCCATCTTATATCTCTTTTATATTGGCTTTTTATTACTGTATCATGTAATATTTATTTTAGGAATTGAAAGAAGTTAGTATGTTAAATGTAACAATTTATACTTCAATTAATTATTTTGTATAATAATACAAATTCATGATTTTATTTATCTAAACCAATTTAACGAACATGAAGAGTAGACTGGTTTGATGTTGAATGTAAAAAGCCAGTACACAACAGCACAAGAGGGAGGATGAACATGCTCTAAAAAGGTACAGAAGAAAGTAAAGAAGAATACAACAGACAAAGGAATGAAGTAAAACGTTTATGTAGACATAAGAAAAGGAAACTTTACTCAAAAAAAGAGAAGACTATAACAACAAGGAAATGAGAAATTTGTATACAGGAGTCAAAGATTGATTGCATGGCTGAGAACTGCGATGCCGGTCGCACGGTTATTCGAGTTAAGCATTGTCTGCTCTGGTTCCCACTCGAATGGGTGACCTATATAGGGGTATATCTGCACCCAATTGTGAAGGCACCTTAAGCCGTCAGTTTCGGTTGTCATACTTACATCTATGTAATCGTAAACCATTTAGTGGAACTTCTTCCCCTTTCGACGGGTAAGGCCAGCCTCCTGCCCGGCATAGTGTGAAGAGGGCTCACAGAATCCGCATTAGGTGCGGGTATTAAACAGGCCATTTGGCTTATAATAAGAGGAAGAAGAAAAGTCAAAGGAATAAGAAAAGTGTATCAAGGAAAAACAATGTTTTGCAAAGATAATGAGGGCAACTTAATAGGAGGGTAGATGGATATGCTAAGGAGATGGAAAAAAAAGAATACTTATCAGAAAATTAAATGTAGTGGAAATCGCAGACAACGAGCAATAAGTGTAAGTGCAACAAAAGCAGTATCTATAGAACCCCCAGAAGAAATCATAAATTCACTCTAAAATAACGAAAGCCGAGGGTATGACGATATCCAAGCGGAATGAATTAAGTATGGAGGAGTACATTTCCACCAAAAGATACATGAATTGATAGTGCAGATATGGAGAGAGGAAGAAATGCTACAGAGTAACCCTCCAGGTAGACAAGGCCGCCTTAGCATAACGAGGTTCGTCTCAAACGAAGCAGCACCCTGCAAGGACCACCAATAGAAGATAAAAACCCTATGCATTATGAGTTTATGTTTGTATTCATTATTTGATGTGGCAATGTAAAATATAATTTTATCTCTTTTACAATAAATAAATGAAATTCCAGAGTAATTTAAAAGATGTTGAAATATCTAAAATGTTTTTTGAAAGCACCCCGTAAACACTTCAACCATCAACATAACCTAGCGTTAATGTACACTTCCGAGCCTGCTTGCTGGGTGTGACGTTGAATTTCAACAAAAATAACTTATTAAACCCAAGTATAAGTATGTTGATAATATTCTAGAATTTTACATACATAAATTTGCTAACAATTTTAGATATGCAATTCGAAGAATCCAAAATGAAGGATAGTAAGGACTTCAAGGTTTGTTTTGATTATGCTACCAATCCTGAGCACATTTTCGTTAAACAAGAAATTTATGATGATGATTACAACTCACCCATACAACAAGAGGAACTGAATGTACAGCAAGAGAAAAATTTAAGTGAAACGACAACAAAAACCGAAATATTTTTTAAACAAGAATTTTTTGCTTGTGAAGACAAATATAGCCCATTAGCAGTAAAACCAGAAGAATGTGAAATTAAAGACGAAAGTTCTCATAGTTCTAATAAATACAAACGCGCTAAATTAAGTATAAATGACCATGAAAGTAATCGAACAAGTGCAGCGGAAACAGCATCGTTTACTTGTACTTCTTGTGATTATAGAACTACCCATCTCGCTTATTTACGCGACCACATAAAAATCCATTCTAAGGACAAACCATTTAGTTGTAAATTTTGTGATTATAAGTGCCTGAAAAATATCAAGTTAGTCGAACACATGAGAACGCACACGGGTGAAAAACCATTTCACTGCAACCTTTGCGATTATACCTCCATTAGAAAAGAACAATTAACTCTTCATCTGAAAGCTCATAATGGGGATAAACCTTACAGCTGCAACTTTTGCGATTATAAAGGAATTCGAAGACCTGACTTGACTCGACATTTGAAAACGCACACTGGGGAGAAACCATTTAGCTGTAGTTTTTGTGAATACACTTGCGGTAGGAACGAGCAACTAACTCGTCACTTGAGATGCCACACTGGAGAAAAGCCATTTTGCTGTAACGTTTGTGATTATAGGTGTAACGAGAAAATTAAGTTAACTTATCATATGAGAACTCACACTGGAGAGAGGCCATATAACTGCACTTTATGTGACTACAAGTCCATCGAAAAGGCAAGTTTAACTCGTCACATTAAAAGCCACACTGGTGAAAAACCATACAGTTGCAATTTTTGCAATTTCAAAACCACCATGAATGCGTTGTTAACGCGCCACGTGAAAATTCACTCGGGTGAGAAACCTTTCAGCTGTAACTTTTGTGATTACACGTGCGGTCGGAAAGAACATCTAACACGACATCTCAGAAGTCATACCGGAGAGAAACCATTTGAGTGTACAGTCTGTGATTATAAATGTACAGAGAAAGCAAAGTTAACTCGTCATCTCAGAACTCATACGGGGGAAAAACCATTTAGCTGCACCTACTGTAGTTATAAATCTATCAGGAAAGAACATGTGAATCAGCACATGAAAATTCATACTGGAGAGAGACCATATAGTTGTAGTTTTTGTAATTATAAGTATATTGAGAAAGCACACTTAACTCGTCATCTAAAGACTCATGCTGGAGATAAGACAGAAACTTGTGATATTAAACAGAATGGCACGTAAATCTGCTTCCTATAAAAGTGTTTATGTAGAATATTAAGAACGATTAGACATAATCAGAAAATTAGAGCACAACTTTATAAAAAATTTGTAGTACATGTGTAAATATTTTTTGTAGCACTTGTTAAATATTTAATTGTAAAATAAAGTTGCTTTTTGTCGAAATTGTGAATTAGTTGTACAGGGTGTTTTTTGAAAAATGAGTCCAAGCGAGAGCCTACCCGGAGTGAAAGTCCTCGACACCTTCGGGTATAAGAGGTGAAAGATAAAGAAGAAGAGTCATAAATGCCTGCCTGCCTAAACAGGGCCGTGTGCTTAGATTATTTGAACCTTGGGGCTGACAAGGATTTGATCTTCATGTATCTTGTTTGTCAGGACAAGAATACCTAATCGGCTTATGTCTGTTAGCTGTTGGTGAATCCATACAAACTAACATTTTGCAAAACGTAGAACGGCGGAGTTCTGGTTCGCTGTCACCGATTGGCGGAGACGGAACCTATATTGAGTTTAAAAAAATCTTCCGTTTATGTTATTAGGCTGTTTTGAATTTTAATTGCTTCATGTATGATACGAGAGAAGCAATAAGGTACTCTGGTGAGTACTCGAGCGTTCTCAAAGTCTATCTTATGCCCAGTTAAACCAGTGTGTTTACAGCCGCCGCAGTGCGTCTGTGTTTGCAATCACCTTTGTGCTCTCGTAATCTTAACTCGATGGAATAAGTTTGTCCAATGTAGTTTACAAACCACAACAGCAAGGGATGTTGTAGGTTCCGGATGATTTTAAGATATTGCCATCATTTCATGTATGCTATAGTTTCTCCAAATAGGTACCCCTCCAGTAATCAATTGTTCAACGCACACTTATCGTTATATTTAGTGCCTACGATCAAGTGCATATTCTATTTTCCGCTTTTTTTTTTATAGCTATCTTATGACGTCTAATTTTAGTTTCTTATCTGTTTTAGGTTTATTGGCGTTTGAGGCATATCAGAAATATTTGGAATCCATTTTGCAGTAAAAATATCTATTCGGGTTGTCTATTTGCTGCCATTGGAGATTTTTTCAAGTTTTAATCGATTACCATTATTATTTTAATAAATACTATTTCTCTTTAAAAAGTTAATATAGTTTCTAGAAAATTCTGAAATGTTTGGGCAAAATTTTTTCAATAATCCTTCATATACAGAAGCTACTGTAAACATAACCTCAGAACCTCAACAATTCTGAGGTTTGTGTTGTGTACATAATCTAGCGGTCATCAAACATAATTTATAAGAAATATTATATTACGTTACATGTAAGTTCGTATTTTTACTACCTTTGTTATTTATACGAGTAAAGGTTCTGCGATTTACAGAAATTTCATGTTTTAGTGGTGTGAATGTTGTAAATAATGGAAGCTTGATTAATCAGTCCCATAAGATTTAAAATGGATATTAAACAACAACCTGAATTCGTGGATGTTAACGACATGAAATTTATCAGCAGGGTGAACTTTGTCAAAAAGGTAAAAGACAACGACGGTACCAGCACAACCAACACAACTACTGCTGTTAAGCAAGAAACGGGTGAATTTAGTGATTACGCTTTAATAAATATCAAACAGGAGGTGATTGACGTCAAAGAAGAAACTACATACGAAACCGAAAGTACCATTACAGACTCGAAACGAAAAGAAACTTGTGATGAAAAAATGGACTTAACAGAGCGCTACGAGTGTTATACTTGTTCTCGTGAATTTACAGCAAAACATAGTTTAATATCTCACTTGAAAATACATAGTACAAATAAGCCATTCCATTGTACGATTTGCGATTATAAATGCAGAATACAATCCCGTTTAATGAATCACAACAGAACACATAGTGGAGATAAGCCGTACAAATGCAAAATCTGCAATTACAAGGCTTCTCAAGCTGGTCTTTTAACAAAGCATATGAAGATTCACATGGAGGATATGCCATTTAATTGTACATTATGTGATTATAAGTGTAGAAAAGAAATGCAACTTGTTAATCATGTAAGAAGAATCCATACTGGCGAAAGACCATTTCGCTGCAACATATGCGAATACACATGTACTCAAAAAGAGCAGCTTACTTATCATTTAAGGAATCACGCAAACAAAAGACCCTTCTGTTGTACCTTCTGTGATTACAGCTGCGTAAGAAAAAAATACTTAACTAGCCACTTGCGCATACATACTGGTGAAAAGCCATACAGCTGTACAATTTGTAATTACAACTGCAGGACTAAGCAGATGTTAAATTGTCATATTAGAACTCACACTGGTGACAAACCATACAGCTGTACAATTTGCAATTACAAGTGCAGAACTAAATACATGCTAGATTGTCATATTAGAACTCACACTGGTGACAAGCCATATAGCTGCACACATTGCGAATATAAATGCGTAGAAAAAAGACAATTGACACGTCATATCATGATTCACACCGGTGAAAAACCATACAGTTGTAACATTTGTGCTTACAAGTGCAATCAGAAAGCCCATTTAAAGGATCATTTAACTGTTCATACAGGGGAAAAGCGATTTTGTTGTGCCTCGTGTAATTATAAAACTAACAAGAAATCGTGTTTAATTCGACATGTGAAAATTCATGCGAATGTAATGTGCTTAAAAAAAGAACCCGATGATAACGCTGAGTTAGCAAGCCTGAAAAACGAACATGATGACAACAGTGAGGTAGAAAATGAATTAGAGATTAAATCGGAGCAAGATAAACTTGTAGAGGAGGTCAATATGAATTGGAAAATGTTAAAAAAGAATTTATGATAAATTGTTTTATTTTAGAAGTTAATTATGTAAATATTAATACATTGTGGGTAGTGAATCATGTAATAATAAGTGTAGTACTTCTATAAAATATATTTTTATATAAGTAAATTTGTCCTTAATTATTTGTTGCTGCAGAAGACAAAAGTCAAACTTTAGGAGGTGAAGTTCCTATAAAAATACGGTCTAAACTACTTTCTTACAGAGTTTTTTTACAAAAATTGAATTATTTTGAAAATTATTTAGAGACTTATCTTACAAGTCTGTCTTTTAATATAGTTTTATATGGAGAATAAGTTTTCAAGTTAATAATTAGAAAATGTTAATGTGTAAAAAATAAGTTAAGAGATACGTTGAATATACTTCATATCTAAACTCTTAGTCGATGAAGGTAAACCCAAAGAAATGAAATTATAAATCATCACTGTATTGAAATACCGACTCAAAATTTGAATGAAATATCTCAATTTATGGCATAGATATTAATTAAAATGTTATTTAACTATTGAGAAGGCTGTAACTCCGTAAGGAAACAGTTTAGGACATCTGTTTATTATAGGAACTTTTTTCTTGTTGCACTTGGCATCCAAAATTACTGGTGTACAAATAGTTTAATAGCTAAATAAAAGCTACTTTAATTTTTCAAAGCAATAAAACGGCAGTTCTACTTATAACGTTTATTCTTCTATTCACTTCAAATAAGTTTATGTAAAAAGATTATCTTCCCCTTAGATTTAATAATTTTAACATGAAGATAAAGCCCCCAATAACTTCGAAATATAGTAAAATTTAATTAATTCAACATTAAATGCTGCGCGGAAAACTTTGTGGTTTCGTTCTTACAATAACATCCCTTCTTATGTCGAACTCATTCATTCCCTTCTTTGTCGCACTCATTATTTGTCTGTTTCCAGCAAAAAAAAAGTGACGATCTGTAGTTATTATTATTATTATAAAAATTACAGGGTTTCGGTTTCTCTCTTTAAAAAGCAATCTTTTTCGGTTAGGATTCCGTACCGGTTTCGGTTACAAGTTGCAACTACACCTAAATTTGAAAGAAATCATTAAAATGTCTTAAACTTTTGCCTTTAAATGATAAAACTTTAAATTTAGTGTAGAAATACAGCATAATTAGGGCGAGATTTTGTAATCCCATGTATCTTTTTAAGAATATTTTGAAAACCCCTCGTATACGAAATTATATATCAAACATAACCTCTAATATTTGTTGATCAATCCCTGTGATTTTTAATTAAAACTCGTCGCCGATTATTGGTAGAAAATTATATAAGGAAGAAATATAAGCCTGTTATTTCCTAGCGTTTTCTTCTTCAGTTGGATAGATTTTGCAATTAATATACTTTTCGAAGTTCCTCCCAGTATCCGCAACAAATAATGTACTTGTAACATCTTTTGAGCTGGTTTGAGGACAGTCAAATTAATATTAATTAAACGAGAGTGGTAATTATGGTATGTTAATTAATGTTTTGCTGAATTTTTCTAAATATTGTGAATTTTAGACTCTTATTTCAATAACGATCACAATCTTGTAGGATACGAAAACTACTATACTTAATTTCATAATAATAAATTAGTAAATATAGTGAGGTTCATAAATTACAATTGTAGTGAAGTCATGTATACCCGAGACCGCGAAAGTATTAGCAATATTGATACAGGACACACCAAATTTAAGGAAGAAAGTAACAAGCATTATGATAACCCAATTTTAATGACGGTGAAGCAAGAACCTTCTATACAAGAAGATAAACATGATACAGAAATCTATAACATTAAACAGGAATTGCATACGCTTGAAGATGAACACAGTGTATTTATAAAGGTTGAAGAAATCGACGTTAAGAACGAAAATTCTGACGATAACTCCAATGTTACTTTTCCATCAGGCAGAAAAATATTCAGCTGTGCTTCGTGTCACTACAAGTGTTCATGGAAGTCTCGTTTCAATGATCATGTAAAAACTCATACTGGCGACAAACCATTTGAATGCAATTTCTGCGATTACAAATGCGTTAGAAAGGATAATTTAACTCGACATCTTAAAACTCACACGGGAGAAAAATCCTTGAGTTGTTCTTTATGTGACTATAAATGTTTGTTGAAATCCAGCTTTCTTTATCATCAAAAAACTCACACTGGTCAGAAACCATTCAAGTGTACATATTGCAAATACAAATGCATTTTAAAGGCGAGTTTAACACGACATATCAAAATTCACACTGGGGAAAAGGCATTTAGGTGCAATTTATGCGATTACAAAAGTATTGAGAACGCAAAATTGACTTGTCATTTGAGAATTCACACAGGGGAAAAGCTTTTCAAGTGTTCGTGCTGTGATTATAAATCGTCCGATAAAAGAAATTTTAATCGTCATGTCAGAATTCACACTGGTGAGAAACCATTTATGTGTAATTTGTGTGAATACAAAACGGCGGTCAAGTCGAGTTTGAAAAGACATATGCAAATTCATAGGAATAAAATTTCAGCAATGGATTTGGCTGTAGAAGAAAATGATAAGTGAAGTTGTTTTTTACTACTTACTACTTTTGTGGTGTACAGAATAACAATAATTAGGATAATATTTGATGATTTATAACAGCTTGTACAAATGACATTTTTTTGAAAATAATGAAGAATTAAATAAAGAGTTTTGATAATTTTGTTTTTTTTTAGCTTTGTGCTTGAAGTTTGTTGCATTATGGTCTATATTAATTTTATTCAAAAAAAAAGCTCCAGGAAAGGTAATTTGGTTGAACATCTCCTCAAAATTAAAAATGATTTCTTGGATTAATTTGAACGCAAATTCTAATTTAATGTTTCCGTTGTTTTTCATGATTTAACTTCTGCAAATTGCCTCGTTTAATGAAAAGAAGTGGCGTGCGTGATAGCCCATTTACATTAGTGGGAGTAGAAAAAACTATTATTAAAACCATTATGACTAGGCGTGGGTCAGCGTATCAATATATATTGTTACGGCACTTCGTATCGGCAAGCTGATACTCGTAATGGGATATATATATCCATACGAGTGGTGGTAGCTCAGAGGTTGGACGCTCAGTCTCTAACGCTGAAGGTCTAGGGTTCGATTCCCCGCCAAAGCCATGCAGCAATAAAAATCTATGCCGCAACCCGCCACTCACATTCCCCAATTCGGTGTAGGCAGCCGTGGGGTCTTACTGCCTGAAACCTTCTCTGGAATTTAGTCGTTCGGATTCGACGTTAAACTGTAGGTCCCCCGTACTCCACCTCAGCGCTGAGGAGAGTATGTGACAGAGTGCCGGTGCCCAGCAGTGGGACGTAAAGGCTGATTACGATACGATATATCCATACGTATTCATATTTTGATATCGGGACGTATCGATATTTCAATACGTTTCGGTCTACTGCAACATTAATCTTTTTGGTCTTTTTGTAATAAAATAATTCAAACAGATTTTATCAGAAAAAAAAGCAATCTATTTTAAGTTTGTGTTAAAACACGTTTTGTATATTGTTGTTTTGGCTTTTACGGAAGTCTAAATTACTGTTGTTTATCGTTTTACAAAAATTTACAATGAATTTGTAAATTGTCACGAACCACAGCCATTTTAAAAATGGTTAGCCGATTCAAATACTTGCGACGTCTAAGTGTATCTTTCGGAAACTATAAGACGAGTCTGCGTAAAAGTTCAGCCAGTTTGACGCCTTCATTAGTAATAATAAATCTTAGCGAGAAATTGAATTATAATACACCGTTTCACGGGAAGCTGACATTTATATTGGCCGTGTTGAATAACAGTGTCAGTGAACAATTTCTACGATAGCGGCTAATGTATTGTGTTTTCTCTTTACAGTAGAGCATTTTAAAGAATGTGTATAAAATATAATGGGGCGGATCAGAAAATTCACTGTACCATTGCGTAGATTCCGGTTTTGATGTAAACTACACTCCTATATCATCACAAAAATCGAATTCGTTGTCTAAAAATGTATAGCAATCAAAAAACTGTGGAACTTAACAATTGAAAATTTATTGATAGCGACTACTCTATTATAAGTTTTTTTGTATCACAATGGGAGTAGTATAAACTACATAATTGTAAATAATTCACGACGTTTACATCACACTAAACATAAACAATAATATTTCACAACTCAAAAATTCTCTTCTTTTGCATTAGGTGCTCCTATTTTAAAAAGTTTCCACTTGCTCTTGTTCATAATTACACGTACTGTGGGAAATAAATCGTCTTAACACTTCATCAACTTTATCGTCACAATTCTTCTTTCCTTTCCTACAATAATTTCTCTCCGTATGCTTGGTCAAATGAGTAATAAACGTACTTTGTTTTAAACACCCAAAATTACAAAAACTACAACTATAAACAAGTTTGGAGTGAACTCCCATATGACGAATTAAATTCGTTTTCCTATAACACTTATAATTGCACTTAATACAAGCAAATTGCTTTTCACCAGTATGAGTCTTCATATGAGAAGTCAAATCACCTTTTCTTATACATTTATAATCACATAAGCTGCAATTTAATGGTTTTTCCCCAGTGTGAATTATCTGATGGTCAATCAATTGGTTTTTCTGATAACATTTGTAATCACATTCTGTACAGCTAAATGGTTTTTCCCCTGTGTGATATCTCAGATGTTTCTTTAAGTTTGCTTTCTGCGAACATTTGTAATCGCAGTAGGTGCAAGTAAATGGTTTTTCCCCAGTATGAGTTCGAAAGTGACGAAGTAGGTTTATTTTTCGAGCACCTTTATATTCACAACAGGCACAACTGAATGGTTTTTCATCCATGTGGCTTTGTAAATGTTCGGTTAGGTCTACTTTGCGTGTACATTTATAATTACACTTTGTGCAATCAATTATTTGTTGTTTGCAATTTTTCGAAAGAAAAGTTGATTTTGATGGATCGTCATATTTGTCGTTGTGGTTTGGTAAAGCTTTTATGTGACGGTTTGCTTTTGATTTATTGGAACTTTCAGAATCTTCATCACCCTACTGAAAATATATATAGAAACCTCATATAACCTGATAATGTTTTCATCAGGTTGTATGTGGTTTTATGCGGTTTTTGAAACAACCAGGTTCATTTTGTATGAGGTTTTATGAGGCAACTGAGGTGATTTTCAGTAGGGCACTGTAATGTTTGACTGGTAAAAATATAACTTCACTTTTGGTGAGACGATCTTCGTATTTCACGTTGAATGAACCATCTTTATCAGTTTCACTAGTTTCGTTTTTAATACCGATACTAACTATATTTAAAGTTATTAAACCATCATTATATCCTGGTTCGGCCACTTCTTGTTTAATGAAAATTTCGTTGTCGCTTGGAACACTGTTACAGTTAACCAGTGCATGTGTATCGTCAGTAACGTTGTGAATTTTAGCTTTGGTCGAATCTGTTGATATACAATTTTCCGTGGAAGAGCCTGCAGGTTCTTTTACATTAGTAGTTGCAAAATCCATGTTGGTTTGGTAAATTTTCGAAAATTTTTATTTCCATCACTTTAAATTGCTAAAACTTGCAACTATATTAAAATACAATTATAGAAGGTGTAAATGGATAAAATACTGACCTCTTTTGAACAATTACATGGTTTTTCTGATTAAAAAAAAGAATTATGCTAGTATCTATTTGTTAGGTTATGTATGAGAAATTGTAAATGGTTTAATCAATACAAGGGACATTTAAGAAGTATTCTAAACAATGTTGAACATACATTTGAAACATACTTTATTATTCGAAGAATTCAATAGCTATTTTACAAATCTACTCACAAACCGTTCCACCACAAATCAGAGTAGTCATGACTATTCAAAATAAGGAAGTCGTTATCTCTCTGTACAACAAGGGAAGAAATAGAAGATGGTAAAAAAAAACCTTAGAATAAATGATCGATATACATCTATGGTATAAATCCTAAAGTAGTGAAGTACGTGGACCATACAATTTCCGCACATCTATTAGTAGTAATAAATTAACGTGTAACTAAAGAGGTTTTCTAGATACAAATTAAAAGTCGTCAACGTTCATCTCATAAACAAAAACGTTGACACCAGAAAGGGCTTAACATACACAGTGTTGCCAATCTTTTCCAAAATCTTCCAACATACGATACATAAACGCATGTTGTACAGCGTTTTACTGCATAAACAGTTGAAAAGTCGAATCCCAGTTGGGGCCAAATTTTTTTAAATTTTATATAGTGTTTTTTGTAAAACAATGTTGTTGGTCTTTGCGGTCTGCCCGAGGTTATGGTTAAGAGCAGTTATATTTTTAAAGAAAAAATACGAAAAAAAAGTTGCATTCACTCCTAATCGGCGCCTGCGCGAAGCGCATCTAAAAATATTTTACGCTTCACGTTAACGTGGAGCTAGACGTGGCCTTTTTTTTTTAACTTCCTTTGACTTATATACAGGCTGTTTCAAATTCGAACCCCACCGTGGTTAAATTGAGGCAAAGTAGCCAAATTTTATGCCTAACAATAAAAGAAATTTATGGTAGCCACTCTGCTTTTTCAAATAACTGAAAAATCTGGTTTTCGTTGTTTATCCGTAGCTAATTTATTTACGAAAATTTTGGAAATATGTAATAACATTCTGAAGCAACTTTTTATTTTAAATATCGCACAGAAACCATATTTGCGATACGACGTATCAAACCTTGCAAAAACCATTATCGGGTTTATTTTTTTAAATACAACTATTTTTTTTTAGAAAGTAAAATAGTACGCTAAATTACGTAACTGTGCTTTAATAATTGACCTGCTATGCTTTGCAACTGTAATAGTACATTACTACCGCCTCTCGCGGCAGTATTCGCAATCTCAAGTGATATATAGGCAGCAGCATTCACAAAATCTAAGCCGCTTCCTATTTTCCTTACACCAGGGTTCATCAATATTCAAAATTAGCCTATATTTACTACTAGATATACATATACAGAGTGTCGTTATTCTGCAATATTTTCTAGCAAAAGATAAGTGTATAATAGGTACGATGTGCCACTTGGAAGGTTGTTTTTTATGCAACACAGTTAGATTTCCAAACTGGCAACACTACTAATTTTGCTTAAGACCTAAAGGCAGCGGAGTTTTAGTCCATGAGATCGGGCATCACCCACATCAAAATACATTGCTGCTTATGGCACAGTAGCAGTAGTAGCAGCGCCACAAGTTTTACTTACTTTTAGCTTAGAAGCATTAACACCAATTTTATATCCATACGATTTATTCTAATCAATTACTACATAATTCAAACACAAATGTACAAGTATGACCAAATAGTATACGTCGAAAGTTGGTATACAATAACTACTACGCACAATTCTTACTTCAAACTTACACTCAAACGAAGTTTGCCTGTTTGAACCCTTGGATGACCAGGTTTACTGGGCTTCTTCAGACACTTGTAACAACAGAAATACACCAGAAAAGTTTTTCAAATTTGAGTATATAATTATGGTACCATTTTTAAAGTTACATTTTGCTTTTTCTATTATTAACAGAATAAACAGTTAAATACAAATTAGATACTTTTATAAAAATATATTTATAGAAACGATACATTTATTAATACACAACCAACCGCCCACAACAGGATTGAACGTTATAAGTTACTGTGTTAAAATAATTATAAATTTTTCACATTTTCCTGCTTGATATCGACCTTTTCGATAAAATCAAATTCATCCGATTTAACTCCTAAATTATTTACTAACAAATCGCTCTCAGCAAGTTCTTTGCTTTTTGTTGCAGTCATATGAGTTTTAGTTTTTAAATGTCCATCGAAATGTGATTTGTTGTTAGATTTATAATTACAAAAGGCACAAGAAAATTTCTTTTTGCCTGTATGAACACTTAAATGATTTCTTAAGAAGGTTCTCTGACTGCACTTGTAATCACAAATATTGCAACTGTATGGTAGGTCACCGGTGTGAAGTCTAGTATGACATTTTAACCGTGATTTTTCTACGCACTTATAATCACAAAAGCTACAACTATATGGCTTTTCACCAGTGTGAGTCATTATGTGACAATTTAACTTGTACAAAGCCTTGCAGCTGTAACCACACATTGTACAGCGGTGAGGCTTCTTCTCAGCAGTGTGCGTTTTCAAATGGCGCATTAATTCTGAATTTCGAAGGCAACTGTAATTACAGATGCTACAACGGAAAATGTTTTTTTCTGCGTGAGTTTTTAAATGATCAGTTAAACGAAATTTTTGAGTACACGTGTAATCGCACAGTTTGCAGCTAAATGGTTTTTTACCAGTATGACCTTTCAGGTGAATCATTAGATGAGATTTTCTTCTACACTTATAATCACATAATGTACAACAAAAGGGTTTTTCTTTAATGTGAATCTTCATATGCATTTTTAGGTGAGAACTATTAGAAGACTTATAATGACAAATATTGCAGTTGTACGGCTTTTCCCCGGTATGTGTTCTGTTATGAATTATTAAAGTAGATTTCTGGCCACACTTATAGTCACATAACGTACAATTAAATGGTTTATCTCCCGTGTGAATTCTCATATGAGTTGCTATATGACCTCTTTGGGAAGCCTTGTAATCGCAAATGTTGCATTTGTATGGCTTGTCTCCCGTATGGGTTCTCAAATGCCTTTTTAAATGAGTTTGCGATGAAAATACGCTAGAACAAATAACACATTTAAATCCTGTATGACCTCTTATATGGATGAGTAAAAGTGCTTTTCGTTTACACCGATAATCACATAATGTACAACAAAAAGGCTTCTCTTCCGTGTGAACTTTCATATGATCTGTTAGGTGACACTTGTTTGAAGATTTATAATGGCAAATGGTGCAGTTGTAGGGCTTTTCTCCAGTGTGTGTTCTGGTATGAAGTATCAAACTCGATTTTCTGTTACTCCTATAATCGCACAATGTACAGCTAAACGGCTTCTCTCCCGTGTGAATCATCATGTGAGTTGTCAGACGATGTTTCTGGGTGGCCTTATAATCGCAAATGTGGCAGTTGTAGGGTTTTTCCCCAGCATGTGTGTTGTTATGAAGTATTAAACTCCATTTCCTGTTGCATTTATAATCACACAACGTACAACTAAACGGCTTTTCTCCCGTGTGAATTTTCATGTGAATTGCTACATGACTTGTTTGGGAAGCCTTGTAATTGCAAATGTTGCATTTGTACGGTCTTTCACCAGTATGTGTTCTCAAGTGGCTTTTTAAATGGTGTTTTGAGGAAAATGCACGAGAACAAAAAGGACATTTAAAGCACTTTGTTTTGTTAGTCTTTTCTGCATTTTCAACACAAGCTTCTTCTTGTTTTGACTCTGTAACATTTAACGATGGTGTATTTACTGTTTCGTTTACATTTTCAACTTCATCTTTGATGTGAATCTCCTCCTGTTTAATGTTTATTACAGCATAATCATTTAATTCGTCTCTTTTATGTTTAATAACAGATGTGCTAGTCATGTTGTCACTGTCGTTATCTTCAACCGGTTCGATAAAAGTTAGGGTTTATGGTTTATTTCATTTCGTTACCGACATCACATCGATATTTGTATCGACATGTTCCAGTTATACTTCAGTATTTATTTTTGGAATCGAAAACCCGTTTTGCACAAATTATCAAGCTTTCCATTTATACACCCTTCGCATTGCTAAAACATGAAAATTTGGAACCATGTTAATCTCTATTCTAATATTGAAGAAAATATGTTGAAAGTATAAACTTACATGTGTTTAATAATACAATATATATTTCTTATTTCTATGTAATGAACTGCTACTAAGAACTACACTAATTTTAGAATTGTTAGGTTATGTTTAAATCAAGTATAAAGATGTTACGGTATACGACGGATTATGCAAAAGTTTCTCGACAAAAATTAAGAATACACAACTAGCTCTTATTAAATAACGGTTTTAAAAAACTCGAAATATTAAACCTTGAAATTAAAACCACCTTAAATTTTGAAAAAAGACTGTAATATATGGCATAAATGTAACTGCATATCACATTTTAACATAAAATTTTTGCTTCAACATAAAATTTGTACCATGTAAGTGTTTCTGTTTGTTACGTGGCCACGGCCCACCTGGATATGCTTGTTTAGTCATTATGCCATTTGCATCACTGCATGTGCTTGTCGCCTATTTACATTTTTAGTAAGCAGTAAAGTAAACTTATGAATCACTTAATGTTGATAAAATTGTATTATTTACTTTCATTAGCATACATTTTTAACATAGTTTTCTGTAGTAATAACGCAAGTGCTCTAAAATTGCTGGTTATATTATGCATGCTTGTTACTTAATAACAAACAATGTCAGTTAGACTGCCAAAAAGCAGAGCGAGAAGCGCGAGAGTTTTCCTGTCACACTGACAATATCTGCTGTTACTAGGCAGGAAGTTTGGGTAAGATAAGCAAAAAATCCCGAAGCTCGAATAGTATTTGATGGTATCATTTTATGAAAACAAAATGCAACAATAAATAAAAGGTTTTTTATTTAATTTTAGAGATATAAAACAAACAAAATTAAAACTCTATAATTTGTTTGTTTATTTACGTATCTAAAGCGTTGCCTAAACATTCCTCCATGTAGGCTGGATGGTCAGTACTGTATTCTGATCGGTTTCAATATATATGAATAAAATAATCAATTTTATTGTTATATTAAGACCATCGAAAATACTTTTACAGACAACAAGACGTGTTACCTACAAACGTTAAAAGACCGAAGGTTGAACAATGTTTTAAGACAACACCTTGAGTTTTAAGAATGCAAAATTATTCAGTAAGTTTTGATGGTCGAGTGGTATTCAATTCAACTATATCATGAATTGCAAAAGGAGTTCTCATATTTTCGTTAGAGTTTCTATGAGATTGTAAAGACAGTAAAAATAGTAATAAACGGGTTTCAGCTTTTTGTGCGACAAGTTTCAGATTTTGTTGTAGTAGTATTGTTGTTAGTAAGATACACTTACGCATAAAACTTAAAACTTTTGTTTTCAGCAGTAGCAGCAGCAGCAGCATAAATAGTTAAAAACACATAGGTAACTTTAATCAATATGAATATATTTTTAAAAATGATACATAACTTTACATACACAATTAATCACTCACAATACGTACATGGAGATGGTACAAATAGCATCCAAAACATTTTCACCCTATCCCATTTACGTAGCGCTCTTTACATTAGCCGCATTGTCGTAAACGGACATTAAAATTTTTATATAATTGGCTTTAGCTCTTGTGGCTCAGGTTATCACTGGTATAATTTTATATCGAAAACAGCACAATTTAGAAGTACTGACAGCAATTAAAAATCGCCATCGATGAAGTGTATGGCAACGCCCATGAAGCTCTCATTATTTATGGACGTCCTACAATCAGTAGTTAAACAAACTTGTCACACCTGCTTTAATATTTCCTTTCAATTTAATAAATTGTTCATAAATACTATGTAACTTCTCGAAATTACTTGCCAATTTGGAATTTCATTTATAAATACTTGCAATTTCTACAAATGTACGAATAACGTAACCAAGGGAATACATCGCTAATTTTTAGAAAGTTTCATATAATATAGAAAAACCCATGAAGCACTGAAATTTTTAGAAGAAATTTTACTTAACCGAACTTGTATATACCTATCTATTGCTAATTTGAATTTTATTAAGAGTTACATTTTATTTATATCAAATTTGACAACCCTTACAATTGAGAAACACATTTTTAATTCATTAAATTGTGAAGTAGGTGCCTGTCTTTCTAATCGGAGCGGCGAGTCTCACGCTCACGAACAGATGATCCTGAACGCTGTGGGATCGAATGGCGATTATGTGCTAGCGATGAATGTATGCTACCCAACTTGGTTGAATCGGCACGAGTATGTGTTTGTACCGGGAGCAGGTCAAACCTATTCCTGAAAAACGGTACTCAATACCACCTCTAGATGTGAACAAACTGCAATAATAATACATTCATTATAAATTCGTTTTCAAAATTTTCCTAGTCATTATTGACTTTTTTTGCAAACTCCTGTTGCTCTGATTTAATTCCTAATTCGTTGTTATCATCAGGTCCTCCTTTAACATACACTGCAACAGTATGAGTTCTCTTATGTTTTAACAAATATGATTCATTCTTTGTTTTATAATTACAAGAAGTACAACAAAATTTCTCTTTGTCCGAATGACTACTTAAATGAGTAGTTAAGTTGCTTTTCTGATTGCACTTGTAATGACAAATATTGCAACTGTATGGTTTTTCACCGGTGTGCGTCCTCAGATGCCTTGTAAGTATGCTTTTTTGTATGCAACTGTAATTACAGATCGAACATACGTACGGTTTTTCTTTTGCATGTGTTTTTAAATGATACGTTAGGCTGGAACTTTGCATACATTTGTAATCGCACATGTTACAATTATATGGTTTTTCCCCAGTATGGACTTTCCTAACATGATAATTTAAATGATTTATTTGATTAGCCTTGAAATCGCAAATGTTGCAGTTGTACGGTTTCTCTCCAGTGTGTATTCTGTTATGAATTTTTAAACAGGTTTTGGTGGAACACTTGTATTCACAAACAATGCAATGCAATAATTTTTTTGCGGTATGTGTTTTGATATGGACAGTTAAATTGCTATTTGTTGGAAATGTAAGCGAACAAATCTGACAATCAAAACGCTTTGTTTTATTGGTCTTTTCTGACTTTTCATGGCAAGCTTCTTCTTGTTTTAACTCTGTAACATTTACCGAAGTTGTGGTGACTATTTGGTTCACGTTTTCTTCTTTGATGTGAACATTTAACGAAGTTGTGCTTATTAGTTCGTTTACATTTTCTTCTTTGATGTGAATCTCCTCCTGTTTGATGTTTATTAAAGAGTAAACACTAAATTCGTTCTCTTCTTGCTTAATAATAGTTGCGTTAAGCATGTTCGCACTGTCGTTATCTTCTACCTTCTCCACTAAGTTTACTTTGCTGGTACATTCCATGTCGTTATCATCGCCAAATTCCTGTAATGTGTTATTATCCATTTTAGAAACTCCAGAAAGTGTTTATGATAAATTATCAAGTATATTTCGTTTACACGCCTCAAATTGCCGAAATATGAAATTTCTATAAATCACGTATGCTTTATTTGGATAAAAATAAAATTGCTAAAATGTGGACTTACAACTGATTAACACACACTTCTCTTTATTAATTTATTGCATTTATAACTTTATCATGAAAACCACCTAAACCATAAATGCTAGGTTATGTTTTAACATGTATTTAGAATTGTAATACGAGGGATGATACAAAATTATCGTGCCAAAAGTTTTAAACCAGCAATATTTTTAATTTTTTGTTTTCTATAGGTTATTGTGAAAAAAATTGTCATAAATGCTACCATGGATTCTGATTATCAAATATATCCATATAAGTAAACTTACCTATACACAAAAGTGCTAGGTTTCAGAGTTATGGCGTCTTAAAATAGAAGTTGATAAAACAATTTTATTTAATATGTGTACACCGGTTTGGGCTATACTTTTAAAATTTGAAACAGAAAAATTAGTTTGCTCAAAAAAATACATACCAAACCAATGACGCAGATACAGGGAAGACCCATAAGTTTCTTTCTATCAATTTTTTTTAAGCTTGTTTGTGTTTTTGTTGAGCTGTTAGTGCCTCGACAAAAATATATCAAAACTAAGTATTCATTTTTTTGTCAGACTAAAACAGCGTTATTGACCTCAAAGTGTGCCGTAATAGGAAGTGAAACTTAAAGTAAAATAATTTAAAAACTTAAAAGTCAAAAAAATTGATAAATAATTTGATATTCTTCAAATATTAAAACTAACAACTAATTATAATCGAAAAACAAATACATTGACAGAAACCAATAATAACAGAAGATTAGAAGCATGAAAACCTGTAAGAAATGTGACTCCAGCAAACATTTCTCATTTGCTTTTAAAATCGCGGCTCAGTTTGACAATTAAAATCACGGCACAGTTAATTTTTTATGGTTAGTCAAATTTTGATTTTAGTCGCTTTGATATACGCAAACAATTTGAGCACAAATATCTCTGTAACGGTTAGTCGGATATTTTTTTCATACTTTTATACCAAGGACTGATGCGTAGAGGACGTCTAGTGTGGCACTGATAGCTAACAGGCCCTCAAGGCTCTTGGTTCAAACTGCTTTGGATGCCTGGGCACAAGTAACATTGGCAAAAACGAAGAATCTGATGCCTTGGGCAGGAGGAAATCAGAGAAAAACCCCTTTTCGCCCCAAGCCGGCCCTAGGGCTGCTGCAAGGTAGTAGATTGGGAACTTGATTCGTTCCTATGCAAAATTGCGTGTATCAAAGGTCTTCATACAAGAATCATTATTGGGAGTACCAAACAACCCCTACGGTTAAGTAGGAAACACATTCTTCGAATGATCTTGATCGAATTCTTCGATTGGTGCATCGATTCTTTCCGTTTTTTTTTATCTCGGTTTCACTTCTTGCCCATTCTTCCCAACTTTTGTTTTCCGCAGTAACAGTGTAAATAATGAAAGACAAATAATTTTATTCTATATAAATATATTTAGAAAATTAATTAATACACAACTAACCACTAAGAATATGTGAACGTTTCAACAACTGCAATAATGTGCTTATCATTATAAATTCATTTCCGTCATTTAGCTAGTCATTACTGACTTTTTCTGTAAACTCTGATTTAGTTCCCAGTTCATAGCCATTATCATCAGGTCCTCCTTTAACATACACTGCAACCATATGAGTTCTCACATGTTTTAAAAAATTTAATTCTCTGTTACTTTTATAGTTACAAGAATCACAACAATATCGCATCTTGCCTGTATGAATAGTTAAATGCTCCTTGAAACGGGTTTTCTGAGTGCACTTATAATCACAAATATTGCAAGTGTATGGCTCTTCCCCAGTGTGATAATTTATATGAGAATCTAGATTGCGCTTATTCCTGCAGCTGTAATAACACATCTTACAACGATACGGCTTTTCACCAGTGTGTTTTCTCAAATGAGCTGTTAGTTGGCTTTTCCGAATGCAACTATAATTACAGGTGGTACATACGAAAGGTTTTTCTTTTAAGTGCGTTTTTAAATGATACCTTAGGGTAGAACGTTGCGCACATTTGTAATCACACATGTTGCAACTAAATGGTTTCTCCCCAGTATGGACTCTTCTAACATGATTAATTAGGTACGATTTTACTCTACCCTTATAATCACATAACGTACAGCTAAATGGCTTCTCTCCCGTGTGAATCTTCATATGATATTTTAAATGCTGCATTTGAGTAGCCTTGTAATCGCAAATGTTGCAGTTGTATGGTCTTTCCCCGGTGTGTGTTCTGTTATGAATTGTTAAATGAGCTCTTGTGCAGCACTTGTATTCACAAAGTGTACAATGGAATAGCTTTTCTCCAGTATGTGTTTTGATATGGGCAGTTAAATTTCCATTTCTTGAGAATGTTACCGAACAAAACTGACATTGAAAGCACTTCTTTGTTTTGTTGGTCTTTTTATCGCAAGTTTCTTCTCTTAAATCAATCACGTTGAACGATGTTGTACTTATCGTTTCACTTAATTCTTCTTTGATGTCAATATCGTCCTGTTTGATGTTTATTAAAGCGTAATTGCTAAATTCGTTCATTTCTTTCTTAATACTAGTTGTGTCAGCCATGTTGGCAGGATCAACAAGTTTACTTTGCTGATACATGTCATGACCCTTCAGTGAACAAATTTTTGTATTATTTTAATATCTACTTTAAAAAGGGGTCAAACAAACTGTTTGGGTCAAATTACAAAGTTACTTTCATTTTCATCACTAAAACAATAAATATTTGTAAATCATGTATGCTGTGTTTATTAAAAAATAAAGTTACTAAAATAGGAACTTACATAATGTTAAGACATGTTTCTTCTTATAATTTTGTAACTGATAACTGTGAATCTTTAAAACTGTGCAAGGTGAAAAATTAGAGGTTATGTTTATACTTATTTATTTTTAGAATGATTATACGAGGAGGAATGAAAAAATATCCGCAATTAATTTTGTTCACTAAACTAAATTGTTTTATAATAAAAAAAAGAACTCAGGTTTTTACGTAATCTCCTTCCTTTTCAATGCTATTATTCAATGGGTAAACAAGAATTTGCAATCCTTCAAAATAAAAGGTTTTTGGCAGCGCGCACAACCACTGAAACACTGCATTCTTACTTTCACATACTTCTACTGAAGTATGGAAAGTTATGATTTCATACAAATTTTCAAATTTCTATTTTAACGGGAAATACACGTTTTGGGGTTCAGGGAACCTAAAAAAAATGATTTAAATAAATGTCTGTCTGTGGGTGGGTAGTTGCGTTAGTTCCCATATACATATCTCCGGAATCTCTTCTCGACTGGTTTTAATCAAACTTTGCATTTGGAAGTGTTTTAGTTGCGGTTAGTTCTGTAGAAGGTTTTTAATCCGAACCGGAACCAGAAATTAGGTATGCTTTTTTGGTATAGATTTTTGTGTAAACACTGTTTTGAAACGTTGTAGCAAATCTAAAGACAAATCAAATGGTTTTTTTTTCTATACCAAAAGTATAGGTCAAACTATTTAGAAGATATTAAATAAAACTGCTTCATCAACTTCTACTGTAAGCCGCCATAACTCTGAAACGAAGCACTTTTATAAATAGGTAGATAAAATCAGTTAAATCAAAATACCAGCTGACCAGGAGAACATGTACCAACCGACCATTTTTTCAATTTTTTGTCAATTTCTTTTTTGATAATATACATATAAAAATGCATATTACGACGTAAAACGGTGTTAATTTGGACTTCCGGTTTAACCGGAAGTGATAGCAATATTTTTATTTTTAATGGAACATCCTGTATATTTTTGCATATTTGGATTGACTTTTAAATTTCCTTTAGAGCCATGTATAACACTTACCCATTAGTTTTTAATTTTGCTACTACTCGATACCACCTCATAAATCTTCTGCAGCACAAAGTCCAAATAATTCACTGTTGAAATATCGTAATCAGCCTTTACCCCCTACTGCTGGGCCCTGGAACTCTCCTCTGCCACGTACCTTCCTTAACCCTAAGGTGGAGTACGAGGGACCTACAGTTTAACGTCAAATCCGAACGACTAAATACCAGAGAGGGTTTCAGACATTAAAAGCCCACGGCTGCCTACAGCGGATTGGGGAATGTGATTGGCGGGTTGCGGCATAGATCTTTATTGCTGTATGGTTGCGGCAAGAAATTGCACCCCAGACCTTTATTTTATCTATATATATATAAAAATATACTAGTCACATATTTACAAATACACAACCAAACAGCCACAATGTGTTACCATAACTATCTACGGTAATAAAATAATTTAATATTCTACTCATACTTTTTTCTAAATGGTATTGACTTCTACGAATTCCAGCTGCTTCGATTTAGCTTCTAATTCATTTACTAACTCAACGTTATCATCAGATTCTCTTTTTATAAACACTGCAGTCGTATGAGAATTTAAATGTTTCTTTAAGTAGCTTTTCCGAGTGCACTTGTAATCACAAAGATCGCAACTGAATGGTTTTTCACCTGTGTGAGTTTTAAGATGACTATCTAGCCTATACTTATGCGCACAGCTGTAATCGCACATCACACAGTTATACGGTTTTATACCAGTGTGAGTCATTATATGACGATCTAGCTGACACTTAGTTGCGCACGTGTAATTACAAACTGAACAGCTGTATGGCTTTTCGGCGCTGTGTATATGTAAGTGGCAAGTTAAGTTCGATTTTCGAACGCAACTAAAATTGCAGAAAGTACAACGGAATGGTTTTTCTTTTAGGTGAGTTTTTATATGATATGTTAGACGGGACTTTACAGTACAAGTGTAATCACATATGTGACAACTAAATGGTCTTTCTCCGGTATGGATTTGTCTTACATGATTAATTAAGTGAGATTTCCTTCTACACTTATAAACGCATAATATACAACAAAATGGCTTCTCTTCGCTGTGAATCTTCATATGATCTGTTAGGTGACAACTGTGAGACGATTTATAATCGCAAATGTTGCAGTTGTACGGCTTTTCCCCTGTGTGTGTTCTGTTATGAAGTATTAAATTGGATTTCGTGTTGCACTTATGATCACATAATGTACAGCTAAATGGCTTCTCTCCCGTGTGAATCTTCATATGATTTGTCAGGCGATATCTCTGGAATGCTTTATAATCACAAATGTTGCATTTGTACGGCTTCTCTCCAGTGTGTGTTCTCAAATGGTTTTTTAGTTGAGCTTTCAATGTAAATGTTCGAGAACAAAAATGACATTTAAAGCATTTTGTTTTCTGGGTCTTTGTTGAGTTTTCATCACAAGCTTCTTGTTTTAAGTCTGTAACAGTTAACGATGTTGTAGTTTCTATTTTGTTTACATGTTCAATTTCTTCTTTGATGTCAATCTCTTCCTGTTTAATGTTTATTAAGGCGTAATCACTTAATTCGTTCATTTCTTGCTTAATAATAATTGCGGTAGTTATGTTGGCATTGTCGTTATCTTCAACCTCCTGGACAGAGTTTACGTTGTTGGTACATTCCATGCCGTTATCATCGACAAATTTTTGTACTGTATTATACTCCGGTTTAGAAACGCCACCAACTATTGTAGAAACATTACTAAGAATTTTTCATTTACACCTCTCCTATTGCCGAAACACGAAATTTCTGAAAAATTTTGTTCGCTTTATTCGGATAAAAAAATAAATTGGTAAAATACCGTCTTACATGTGAATAACGTATGTTTCTTCAACAATCTATTATAATAGTAAACTGGGATTTTTGGAAACTACTCAAAAGGTATGAAACTGGATAATTGTGAGGTTATGCTTTAAATATTTTCCAAGGATGTTATACAATTTAGGACCCTCCCTAATCTTTGCAATTTAGTATAACATCCTTGATATTTTCTCTATCAGGAAGTGTCTACTCGTACAATCAACGGATGATTACGATTCGATCCTTGGCCGAAAACAACACAATATTAAAGACGTTGGTATAGCGACGCAAATTATCACGTGATTGGAGGATACACAAATGCTTGCTGTTTATCACCCGACGGAAGGGTGTCCAAGACTAACTAAATGCACTAATTACGCATGCCCTGCGCATTTTTACCACAGTTCACTTGCAGGGCATGCGTAATTAATGCATTTGGTTACCCTCGCCGTTCACGTGACAAAATAGCCACAAGGTTATTTTAACTGTCAATTGGTTGTGTACCCCCAATCCCGTTGTAATTTGCAACACATACCCGAGGCATTTTTTGAATATAACAAAAGCACAGTCGACGTCTCTCGTTTTGTTGTTGTTTCCATGTATTATTAGCACCAGATCATCCTTTGATAAATACATGATGATTAACATCAGGAAGTGATACAAAACATAAGGAGAATGCCCGACCGGCTTGTTGCTACAATATGCAGGTCTCAATTTTGTAGTACATGTGACAGAGAGATCCGAGACAAGAAACTTATAAAAAGTATACTCGATCGTCAAACGTTAATATTTTATTTAATGTCGATAAAGACTATAAATATTTGGCAATATCAGCTGATTTCTTGATGGAGAATTTTCTTTGCTTTTCATAAAGAAAAACCATTAAAATACTAATAACCGTTATCAAAATCGAAATTTTTAGCAGTAAACCGTAAGTGAAAATGTAAACGAAATTTTAAAAAAAGTTGAACCGTAACCAAAAACCGGAACGTTATTATCTTTTGGTCTCTGATCAGGACAGAACATGTTTTAGTTTTAACCATTTTTGAAAATTTTAAATTGTTGTAATTACAATCAAATTCCTTGACAGATTTCCATCCCATCTTAATTGTAAATAAAATATAACACTAGCGCGATAGTGCATGCATACTCGCTCTGTGAATATTAAATTAAGCTTTCCCGCCGTGAATTAATGTTTCTATTTTAAAGGTACAATTAATAATTTTATAATTTTATAGCAAGGCACACTTAAAACATAAAGCTCTACAAAAAACCTTTATCTTTAGCAGCAAAATCAATTTACTTTTATAAAGGTATATTAATCATAAATTTAGTAAGACATAACTAAACATCCACAATGTATTAACATAACTGATTACTGTAATAAAATAATTTAATCTTCTTTTTGAACATTTTCCTAATTACTATTAACTCCTAAACATTCCAGCGGCTTCGATTCAGCTTCTAATTCATTTACTAACTCAATGTTATCATTAGGTTCGCTTTTCACAAACACTGCAGTCATATGTGATTTTAAATGTCTACGTAGGTAGGGTTTTTGAGCGCACTTGTAATCACAAAGATTACAACTGAATGGCATTTCACCTGTGTGAGTTCTAACATGACTATTTAATCTATACTTATGCATACAGCTGTAATCACACATCATGCAATTATACGGCTTTGCACCAGTGTGCGTCATCATATGACGATCTAGTTGGCACTTTGTTGTATAACTGCAGTTACAAATTGTGCAGCTGTATGGCTTTTCGCCAGTGTGGATAAGCATGTGGGAAGTTAAACTTGAATTTCGAGCGCAACTGTAATTACAAAAGGTACAACGGAAGGGCTTCTCTTTTGCGTGAATTTTTAAATGATAAGTTAGGCGGGATTTTACAGTACAAGTGTAATCGCATACGTTACAACTAAATGGCCTTTCCCCAGTATGGATTTGTCTTACATGACTAATTAGATACGCTTCTCTTCTACACTTATAATCACAAATAGTGCAATGGAAGAAGTTTTCACTACTGTGCGTTTTCAAGTGTTGTCGTAATCTATGTTTCGCTGCAAATGTACGCGAACAAGTATAACACACAAAGCATTCTTCTTGTTTCGAGTCTGTAATGTTTAACGGTGGTTCAATTACACTTCCAGGTTCTTCTTTGAAGTCAATCTCCTCCTCTTTGATATTTATTATAGCGTAATCACTAAATTCGTTCAATTCTTGCTTAACAGTAGTTGTGTTGGTCTTGTCGACGCTGCCATGACCTTTTCCCAGTATGACGGTGTTACATTTCATGTCGTTATAAACTTCATTTTCATATTGATTATTTGTAATAACTTCAACAAATTCAGGTTCTATCTTGAAGTCCATTTTAAAATCTATTGGGCCAAATTAACAAGTTTTTTTGATTTACATTCTTGCCATTGCTAAAATGTTTGTAACTTTTAATGGAATACGTAACAAAGTTATTAAAAGCACAAACTTACATGTTACGAGAATTATTTCCTTATAATTATACTCGATAGTTAATAATGCAGAGTTTTTTAAGCTCCAGTAATCTTAAATTGTTAGGTTATGTCGTTAATACATTATGTATCAAGTTCTCTCTGTATACGAAGAACTATACAAAAGTTTTTTGCCAAACATTCAAGTTGCCGGGTTCAACTCCCGGCCTGGTCGTTCTCCCTCGCAAGGCAGCGAGGTGGATTATACCTCATTAGGAAAAACTCTCTGCATGCACTTCCTGTGGTTCGGAGCCCACGTTAAGCTGTAGGTCCCCTATGTCTGTCTGTGCAAATTATCTATCGCCGCGCACCAAACACAGACATAGCAGAGCGGGAGGTCGCCAACGCCCTAAATAGGGTATGGCAGTAGAAGAAGATATGAAAACTTTGTTACATTTTCATCTACCTTTCTGCTTACTTTAAACATTGTTTTAATGTTGTAAGCGCTGTGACGAGATAATCATTTTTTTAATATAGCACTATATTGATTAAATGCAAAAAATAGGTGGATTTTTTTTCTATTTTCAATGTATAACAAAATTTTCGAGAAAACGCCACAAACCTTCTTATATTGGCAGGCTCCGAATTCAAACAACAGCCTAGCACAGTCGCATTTTCTTCTTTCAATTGTTGTTGATTGCTAAGAGAAAAATGAATTTCCACACACTACTACAAACGTGGGCCTTTGTTTAAATTAAGGGTCTGAAGATATCAAGAAATTTCCGTGTTTTTCTTGGAAATTTTGTGATGTACGGTTATCTATGTTTCAAATGGTTAAAAAGATAAAAAAATTCTTAATCAAATGAGCGCAGAATATGGCTAGATGCTGCAATTTAAAAAAAATTATCTCATCATAGCGCCTATAACAATAGTTAAGTTTTTTTTAAATTTGCAGAAAGGTGGGTGAAATGATGCCAAAAATCTTTTATAAATTTTTTTTCTCTCTATCTTGATTGGTTTTAGACCTTCATTAAATGGGGTGTAATGGGAGTTGGACCACCCTGTATAATTAAAAAAACACATAATTTAGTTTAATCAAGATGTATTTGCATAAGTCATTACATTCGTTATACATTTATTTATACAGTCGCTGTTGATCTCTTCTTCAAACGCAAGTCGATCCGATTTAACTTCTTACTGATTGTTATCGTCAGGTTCTGTTTTTACTTGCAGTAGTATATTTCGAATGAATGAATCAATAATAAAAATACCTCGATAAGTTACGGAAAACCGTTCGAATGATTTAACGATCTTAAAATTTTAAGTTTTGTGATTTCCCAAGCGAGTGTTGAAGAAATTAGTCAGCTGTAAGTACCAACTGCAGAGAAAATTCGTGGAATTAATAACAACAACATTCTTAGCCGAGCAAATACGGGATAAAACTAGACAAGAATGATTTGATTTTAACATCAGGATATTAGGTTAAGCAGTTACCATATTTGCTTCTAGCGGCTTTGCGGTCATTTCAGCCCAGGGTTGTATTTGAAAATTTTAATATAACTGTGAAGGTCTAAATAATAAAAATTATGTAAATATACAGAAATTTATTAACATTTAACATAGTCGTCGTAATCAGCCTTTACGTCCTACTGCTGGGCTCCGGCACTCTTCCCTGCCACGTACCACGTACTCTCCTTAGGCGCTAAGGTAGAGTAGGTGGCACCTACAGTTTAATGTCGAATCCGAATGACTAAATACCAGAGAAGGTTTTAGGCGTAAAGACCCCAAGGCTGCCTACACCGGATTGCGGAATGTCAGTGACGGGTTGCGGCATTGATTTTTATTGCTGCACGGCTTCGGCGGTGAATCGAACCTTTAGCGTTAGAGGCCAATGGCCCAGCCTCTGAGCTACCACCACTATTATTTAAAATAGTACTGTTGATAGAAAGTAAGTGCGACAAAAATAAATTACATTACAATAATCGCACTTATAAACAAACGGAAAATATTGATACTGTTATCAAGAGTAAAATAAAAAGACAACAGTACCATAAACATAATAAACACTTCTAAAAATTAATAAATAAAAAGCAACTCTAATACTTCAAAACATAGAACATTCCACTTACATACAACTATTTAAAAAAATTATTTGATCCAAATTTTTCGCAGATAGCTGATTTCTGCGTACATTGGTTAATTGCCCGCGCTTGAAAAAAACTCTTTCGGAAGGCACTGATGTTCCAGGAACACAAAGATATTTTACTGCCAAGAGATAGAGCTCTGGAAAAAGCATTTTGTGCGTTTTCCAAAATTCTAAGGGATTTTTGAATCGTTCTAAATGGGGCATTTCCAAATATTGCTCCACCATTAACATAATCGTTATTACTGGAGTAACACCAGATTTTGTTTGGGAAACTTTGGTATCAAAATGTGCCCATACAGAAGTAGAATTGTTCTCTTCTTCATTACGTGTTGGTGGCGTCGATGTAGGGAATGTTTCTGAAACTGCTGGAGAGGTATCGTTTTCATTATTAATTGGAGTAAGCTCTGCTATAATCCATTGCTGGGCTTTATTGGCGTTTTCTTCAAGCCCAAATGCTACCTTTTTAAATCTTGGATCTAAAAAGGTAGCTTTAGCAGCTATTTTGTTTATTTCATAAGAACCCAAATGGCGGTCAACAACATCTATTAATGTTTTTTGCAGATCTTGACCCGCTTCCGTTTGGGGTTTTCTGATTTTTAATGCGTGTTGCAGTCCCCTAACTAACGGAATAATTGACGACATAGTTGGGTACTTCTCTGCTGACAACTCTGTGGTTATGGACTCCAGTGGTTTCAACAGTGGAATGCAATCAGATATTGCATCCCATTCAACAGCATCTAAAGAATTTGGAGCTCGAGAAAGGTTTGTTGATGCGATAGATAACGGATCTTTAATAGCTAAAAGTCTTTCCATCATGTGAAGACAAGAGTTCCAACGTGCTGCCACATCTTGCTTCACCTTTAATACGGGATATCCCATTTGTCGTTGCGTAACACTGAGTTTTTCCGATGCCAACACGCTATGTTTAAAGTGCCCTACCAGACCTCTGCATTTTTCTAACAATTGCGACAAAATTTTGTTGTTTGTCAATGCTTCGTTAACACTCAGATTGAGTGCACACGCTACGCAAGGCTGGTGATGTGTTTTCAAATGTTCAATAATAGCATTTTTTATGTTTGAACCATTATCGGTCACTATTGTAATAATTTTGTCTGTAATTTCCCACTCGTCAAATATTTTCGACAAAACAGACGCAATATTTTCGCCAGTGTGGCTTCCAAAAACTTTCTTGGTCGTTAAAACACGAGCATATAACATTTCTTCAAATATGAAGTGGCAAGTAACCGTAAGATACGCTTTCTGACGGTCAGAACTCCACAAATCGGCCGTTACCGAAATATTTTCTACAGAACTTAACATTAATTTTAATTTTGACGCCGACTTTGTGTACAATTCCGGAAGTATTGTGCATGTCAACTGTTTTCTGCTTGGTGGTGAGTATAAGGGTTGTAGTTTTTTTGTGTACTCCAAAAATCCCTCGTTTTCAAACAATGACAGTGGCTGATAGTCGGTTATTATCATTTTTATAATTGATTTATCAATGCTTTTTCTGCGTACATCAGATAATTCATTAATTTTAGCGCCGTAAAGTTTTAATTGGCGCAAGTGTTTGGGCACTGGAGGTCTAAATCTGTTTGCTGTAACAGGTGCTGTTGATGGCAATGTGCTGTCACTGGGTCCTGCAATTACTTTAGATGTAACGTCTTCATTTATTTGTAGCGATGGACATAATACAATTATTGGTTTTCGAATAATTTGACTAATCGATATATTCATTCGAAATAATTATATGTATCCAAAATGCGCCGACATCTAAGCAATATACTAAAAGTCGGAGATCTTTTCTAGTACTCTTGTTCCTCGGGTTTGCTCAGTGAAGAACGCCGTCACTGGATGTTAGAATTCCCCGAATGATGTCTGCATTGTGCATTTGCAACTTACTATTACTTAAAAGCTCGATTTCAATAATAAAAAACCTCAATTATTTTCATTCGAATTATCACATCTATAAATTTTTTTGGGTCACCTACTGCAGCGTCTTCGCGTTTTTGCTATTGTCGCATTTGGGCAAAGTTAATATCTGAAAATTTTGTAAAATTGTACCATACCAAACAACAGATGTTTTTATCCCTAGCCTCAGTTTTGATAAATAATTGCTTTATAAAACAGAATAATGTATCTCTCACGCGGTTTTACGATTTAATCCGAATGAATAATTCGATTATTAAAATAAATCGAATGGCAATCATTAGATTATGCCCGACCCAAATTTATACTTACGAAAGGTGCAACTGTACTGCTTCTCACTAGTGTGAATTTTTCTGAGATGGTAATCTAACAGATGCTTCGAGCTGTAATTACAACCCGTATAGCTGAACGGTTGGTGCAATTTTTTAGTGCATGTGTAATTCCATACGTTACAGCTAACTGGTCTTTTCTCAGGATGATTTCTTCTTACATGATTAATTAAGGACGTTTGTCTTCTACACTTGTAATCACATGATCTACAACTAAATGGCATTTCCCCCGTGTGAATTTTCATATGATTTGATAGGTGACATCTTTGGGAAGTCTTAAAATCGCAAACGTTACAGTTGTACGGTTTCTCACCAGTGTGTTTTCTTATATGAATTATTATGCGAGATTTTCTAATACATGTATAATTACAAAGGGTGCAACGGAAGAGTTTTTTACTTCTATGAGTTTTCAAATGTTCTCTTAAGTTACGTTTCACAGCAAATGTTCGAGAACAAGTATAACACTCAAAGCGTTCTTCGTGTTCCGAGTCGGTAACGTTCAAAGATGTTTCATTAAGATTCCCAGTTTCTTCTTTGATGTCAATGTCCTCTTGTTTAATATTTATCAAAGCGTAATCACTAAATTCTTTTACTTCCTGCTTAACAATAATGGTGTTAGTCTTGCTGGTACTGTCGTTGTCTATTCTCACTTCGACACTATTTATTTTGGTGTTACTTTTGATATCCTTATCAACTTCATTTTCATTTTGATACCTTGTAGTCACTTTAACAAATTCAGGTTCTATTTTAATGCTCATTTTTGGGAACGCGATAAGCTATTTAGGAGTTTATTTCATTTTACATTCTTCACGTTACTGAAACACGAAATTTCTGTAAATCATCTAACTTTTAACCGAGTACGTAATAAAATTACTAAAATACAAATTTACATCCGATGTACATTATTTTATAATAATACTCCATACTTATTGAATTTTTGAAACCACAAATTATTAGGTTATGTGATAAGAGTTGATCGGACCATTCGAATGTAATGTCACCGAGTAATACTCGAGTATTGAAAGAATTATTCGAATACTGTCTATGGCCTCGATGAAAGGACAGGGATGGCGCATTTTTATTTTAATTTGAGAATCGAGATACGAAAACATGCACACCGCACACCACTAAAGAAAAATGAATAAAAAATCGATTGGCGATTGGCCAGCTTAACTTAGAAATGGTTTTTCAAATTTGGACAATCGATTTTTTTTACCATTAATTGCTGTTTCGTAAGCGTATTCGATACTCCTGCTGCCTACAATTTTCAACGTCTATATTTAATATTATTTACAAATAAAGCTCGCAACTAACAGCAAAGCACGCACTCAATTTGAATTCGTGTTCGAGGCCGATTTAAACCTAGAACCCAGCGAAAATGAGGTGGTGAAGTTTTTAGTTTTTTCGAGATTTCAAATAAATAATCGATTTTTGAAATTTAAAAGAACATAAAAGTATTCGATTGTTAAAAGTATTCGATTCTGCCTATTTATTAATACTGGCAAGCTCTAACCCTATACGAAGATTATAAAAAAGTTTCTTGATAAACATTCTACACTTAAATGTAAATTAAATCTTAACTTCTTCAAAGCTTGTTTTCATGTAATACATATTAAAAAATAAGATTATAGTTAAACAGATTGATTGATTTTCTAAACGATTTGCATTTTCTTATTTTATCACTTACAAAACTTCTTTGTTACGAGACATTTGATGTTTTAGGCACTGCAAAGGTTTATTTCTGAAAAGATTTCAAACATTTTGCCCCAAAATGAGCACCACAAAACGCTTTAAAAAAGCAGCCACAGTTACTGTACTCTTCTTCATAGAATGAAAATTAAATGCGATAATTAACGAGATAACTAATTATGTTCTTATCGTAACAAATAACAAGCCAGAGGCGGTTTTCTTGTAGTGGTTTAAACTCAGTTAAAATGAACTGCATTTAATAGTTGATCCGAGTTCAAATATAGGTTTGGGTTTCATTGGGATGTCATTTCCGCACATTTAGTTGGAACCTGATCATAACATAACGTGGTCACAACGCCTGACAGCAGTCTACGATGCTTTTCATACTTTTTAGTACCTTTAAGGTTTTGAAAAAAATTAATTCGCACATTTTAATAGAAATCCACAAACCTAAAGAAAAAGAGAGTTTGTTCAAAAGTAACACCTAAAAACGTTGACTCCTTTTAACTTCGAACTAAGGTAATACAGGGACCAAAAATGAAACTATAAAAACTTTATGAATATTACTTGTTTATTGACTGGTATTTTCTGGTGGTTTAAGTAAAATATAATGATTAGCATAAGCAATTAACTACACCTAATTTAGTTTAATCAAAATGTATTTGTCTAAATCATTACATTCGCTATAAATGCTTTTTAAAGCTTTCTAAATCACTATCAATCTCTTCTTTCGATGCCAGTGGATCTGATTTAACTTCTAAGTCATCATTATCATCAGGATCTAATTTTGCACAAATTGCAGTCGTATGAGTTATCAAATGTTGCACTAAGCGTGATTTTATGTTAGTTTTATAGTTACAGGAGGTACAACAGAATTTCTCTTTGCCTTTATGATTACTTAAATGAGTTGTTAAGTTGCTGCTCTGACTGCTCTTGTAATCACAAAAATCGCAACTGTAAGGCTGCTCACCGGTGTGAACTCTAATATGACGAGTTAACTGTGATTTATGGCAAAATTTAAACTTACAATAGGTGCAAGTATACGGCTTTTCACCTGTGTGTATGCGCAAATGGCCAGCTAAGTTTGATTTTCGAATGCAACTGTAATTACAGAAAGTACACCGAAAAGGTTTTTCTTTTGAGTGTTTTTTTAAATGATAAGTTAGATGCACTTTTTGAGCACAAGTGTAATTGCATATGTTGCAGGTAAATGGTCTTTCCCCAGTATGGATTCTTCTTACATGACTAATTAGAGACGTTTGTCTCCTGCACCTATAATCACATAACGTACACGGAAATGGCATCTCTCCTGTATGAATTTTCATATGATTTTTCAAGTGCCATCTTTGGGTTGTCTTATAATCGCATATGTTGCAGTTGTATGGTTTCTCGCCGGTGTGTTTTCTGGTATGAATTATCAAACCGGTTTTTCTGAGACTTGTAAAATTACAAAAAGTGCAACAGAAAAGCTTTTCTCTACTGTGAGTTTTCAAATGTTGTCTTAAATTATGTTTCCCTGTAAATGCACGAGAACAAGTATAACATTCAAAGCGCTTTTCCTTTTCCGAGTCGTTGACGGTTGACGGTGTTTCAATTACTCTTGCAGTTTCTTCTTTTACGTTAATCTCCTCTTGTTTAATATTTATTACCGCGTAATCACTAAATTGCTTTACTTCTTGCTTAAAAATAGTGATATCAGTATTGTTGATATGATCAATATCTTTTTTCACTTCCACAATGTTCATTTTGATGTTACACTTCATGTCATTATCTTCATTTTCATATTGGTAATTTGTAATAACTTCTACAACTTCAGGTTCTGTTTTAATGTTCATTTTGAAAACCGGGTTTATAAGCTATTTGAGACAAATAACCAAGTTTATTTGTTACATTCATCACATCGCTAAAAGAAAAAGTAAAACTTGAAATTTCTGTCAGTTAAGTAACCTTTCATAAAATATGTTCCACCATTATTAAAGATACAAAACTTACATGCTATGAGCATTATTTCGTGTAAAAATTATTGTTATAATTGCTGAGTTTTTTAAACCGTAGAAACCCGAACAATGTTAGGTTATGTGACGAATAGAGAAAGAGATGAGGCGTTGTTCGTGAATAATTCGTTCGAAATGAACGTATCATCAAAGTGACTCGAATGAATCGAATCATAAAAAAAAAAGATTCGTTTCTGGTACACTTACCAGTACTACAAAAACATTGCCAGTGGCCCTTTTATAATCTCGTGTATTTAAATTTGTTCGACAATTAACTAATGTTTATTTAATTTAATTGAAGGATTAACCTATTTTTTTTAAAGAAGTGTTATGAAATTATCCTCCAATTACTGCAACCAGCAGTGCACTGAATCAGTGAACCATCCTGATTCAAACGATTCGATTCACCAAAAAGATACGTTTTGCCCATCTCTAGTGACTAGTTTTACTATATACGAAGAACTATATAAAAGTTTTTGATACCAAAAGCAAATTTTATTTTTTTTTTAAATCTTCGGGTGCGGACCTCCACCAATATACTACTGGCAGTGATGTTATGAAAAGTATGGTGTTTAAACTACCACAATTTTTAAAATTCAACCGACAATTTCTGGCACCAGTTAGATTTATGTTTTACGAATGTCGTCATATATGTACCTAGAATTTTTTGTTTAGTGCCCTTATGTATAGGACGACCCTTTGACGACTTCGAATTTTGACTTCTTGGGATATAAGGAACAACTTGGACTAATTTATACATTTTCAAATTAAAGTGCTCACAGAGTTAATTTTTAAGCCTCTTTTGCTGGCTTCGGCACTCTACCATCAGACATGGGTACTGAAAAAGCAGCTAACTGTCTTATAAATCGAACACTATCTGCCATTGCACAGGCAGCAATTCTTATAAAAATAAAACCTACCAAAATAAAGAGAAAATAATCGATAACAGCTGGGCTTGTTCAGTCTATCAAAATCAAATCAACAATTATTTAATATCTGGAAAAAGAATGTAAATAATATTGATATTAAAAACAACGACTTAACATACATAAACATATTGAGCACCCTTATAAAAACTACTAAAAATAATTACTTCAAAAATAAAATAAATAATACGGACAGCAAAAACCAACAGTAGAATTCGGAGTGCCACAAGGAACAGCCCTGGGTCTTTAACTTTGTACAATATATATTAACAAACTGTTTTTACTAACAGCTATTTTCTACAAAGGTTTGACATGCGACATCCTTAAACGGATGGTAGAGAGCGATTTAGAAAGAAATAAAATTTGGTTATCATAAACTGCTAACCATTAGTTCTAGTAAGACAAAATATATAACATTTACATGCCATAGCTACAACCTCTCGACGTTTAAGAAAATGCACACATTAAAATAAAGACATATTGTTGTAAAACCAACAGAGTCCATAAACTCGTGCCATGAAAAATAGCAAATACTATCCTATACAGAAAAAATGACAAATGTAAAATTGAAACTATTCCAAGTAACTTACATACATTACGTGTTTATTGACTAAACTTTTTAGGTAGTTGTTTTAAGCAAAAAACAACAAACACTGTAAATAATTAAGAACAAACAATTGTCTTTAATAAAAATATATTTGTAGAAGCGATTCCATTTATTATAAATTATTTTTTAACAATTACTTAGTTGCTACCAACCGTTTCCACAAATTCCAGTTGTTCCGATTTAACTTTTAATTTATGTACCAACTCTTTATTTACCATCAGGTTCAGTTTTTACACACGTTGCAATCAGATGAGAATTTAAATGTTGAACTAAGCACGACTTTTTGTTAGTTTTATAATTACAAGAGGTACAGCAAAATCGCTTTTCGCCTGTATGAATACTTAAATGAGTCACTAAGTTGCTTTTCTGACTGCACTTGTATTCGCAAATATCGCAACTGTATGGTAGGTCACCAGTGTGAATTCTCATATGACGAGTTAACGGTGATTTGTGTGAACATTTATATTCACAAAATGTGCAGCTATATGGCTTTTCACCAGTGTGAGTTCTAATATGATAATCTAGCTTATACTTAGATATGCAGCTGTAATCGCATATCGTACAGTTAAACGGCTTTTCTTCAATATGAGTCCTTATATGACAAACTAGTTTGTATTTAGTCGTGCAGCTGTAATTACACATCCTACAGCTATATGGCTTGTCAGCAGTGTGAATGCGCAAATGGGAAGTTAACTCTGATTTTCGAACACAACTGTAATTACAGATGGTACAACGAAAAGGTTTTTCATTTGCATGATTTTTTAAATGATAAGTTAGGCGTGATTTTAAAGTAAATTTGTAATCGCATATGTTGCAACTAAACGGTCTTTCCCCAGTATGGATTCTTCTTACATGATTAATTAGATACATTTCTTTTCTAGACTTATAATCACATAATGTACAGCTAAATGGCATCTCTCCCGTATGAATTTTCATATGATTTATTAGGTGGCCTGTTTGGGAAGCCTTGTAATCACAAAGCTTGCATTTGTAGGGCTTTTCTCCGGTATGTATTCTATTATGAATTATTAAACTAGATTTTAGGCTACATTTATAATTACACATTGTACAGTGCAATGGGTTTTCTCCAGTATGCGTTTTTAAGTGCAAAAACAAATTATTTTTTGTTGAAAATGAGCGAGAACAAGAATGACAATCAAAGCGATTTGTTTTGTGAGTCTTTTCTAATTTTGCAGCACAAGCTTCTTCAGGTTTTGAGTCCGTAAAGTTCAAGAATGTTTCATTTATAGTTGTGGTTTCTTCTTTGATGTCGATCTCCTCCTGTTTGATATTTATTGGAATGTAATTACTAAATTCGTTAACTTCTTGCTTAATAGTAGTTGTGTTATTTATGTTGGCGCTAAGGTTATCAATTATCTCTTCAAAAAGGTTTACTGCTTTGCTGTAACAATTAATGTTATTATCAGCAGCAAATTCATGTTCCACTTTACTCTCCATTTTAAAAATTGGGAAAGCTATTTGGGACAAACTATCAAGTTTCGTTCATTTACACCCATTGCTAAAACATGAAATATCTATAAATATGTAAACGTTTATTCAAACAAACAAGAAAATTATTAAAAATATGAACTTACATCTAATAATCATTGAAATATTGTGAGGTTAGAGTTTGAACTTTGAATACGAAGGATTATACAAAAGTTTTATGACAAAAATTAGAACTATCTTAATCTTTACTTCTATACTATAATTATAAAGCGTTAATTTTTTTAAATATAAATAATTTATATCAAAATAGTTTAGAACAAAAAAAACAATAAATTTACTTACTGCAGATCTATATTATCTTTATCTAGAAAAGTTAAAGAAAAAATAAATTGTTGCTCCTGAAGAAATGATTAAGGGAAAGTATGTACATATAATATTAAACCTTTGAAAAACTTGCTAAAATTAGAAAACGGATATACGAGTGAAAGTTAAAAATATAGTAGAGGTAACATTTCGTTTATTCAAAAGTTACTGGGAATACAATTATTTTTCAACATAACATATAATTCGTAACAATATCTTAAACGTCCATTACTAAGCACAAGCTTGAATCATAGGTGAGTGAAGAGTTGCATATAAAAAATGAAGAGAGTCTTGTAGGTCAACCAGCAAGGATATATTCTGAAATTAAATATTATTATGGTAGCAAAATCACCAGAACTGTGAAATAACAATTGAAAAGTACAGCACACTTCCACACAAGTAACTAAATACAAGATACGTATTTTGACAGCAAAGCTATCATCATCAGTGGTAAACTAGCGCAGTATCAGTTTACCAATGATGATGATAGTTTTGCTGTCGAAATATGTCTGGTATTTAGTTACTTCTGTGGAAGGGTGCTGAATTTTGAATGATTACAGTACTGTATGCAACAGTAAATTTGAATTGAAGAAGAAATTACAGGAGCATCTAAATAACCATACTAAAGCTAAACTTTTTCAATGCAATGTATGTGCGTTCGACCCGAATAAAAGTCACCACTTATTTCTGAATTCTCAGCAATATACGATGGCCCATAAATACAAGAATATTACATTACAAAGCCTAGAAGGGTCATCAATAATAAAATAAGTCTCGCAATCTCTATTTTGGATTCGGAATTCCAACATTGAAGTTGGAATTCCGATCTTCAACTTGATTTTCTAATTTTAAACTTAAAATTCCGACTTTAAACAAGGAATTCTTACATTGGATACGGAGATCCACGCCCCTGGGTGCTGTTACTGGGTTTAATTAAACAATAATAAACAGCATGTAAATAATTTATTTTTATAATAATATATTTATATATTACAAATGTTGCATATTGTTTTCTACCTTTAACCTACTCCCTATTGACTTTTTCAACACAATCCAATTGCTACGTTTTTACTGTAAATTCGTTCTCTAACTCATCATCATCGGGTTCCTTTCTTACACATGTTGCAGTCCTATGAGTTTTCAAATGACGAACTAAATGTGATTTTATGTTAGTTTTATAATTACAAGAGGCACAACTGTATCGCTTTTTTCCGATATGAATATTTAAATGAGTCTTTAAGTTGCTTTTCTGATTGCACTTGTAATCACAAATATCACATTTATATGGCATGTCACCAGTGTGAATTTTGGTATGACGTGTTAGCTTTGATTTTTCCTTGCACTTATAATCACAAAGGGTACAGCTAAATGGCTTTTCACCAGTGTGAGTTCTAATGTGACAATCTAGCCCGTACTTAGACATGCAACTATAATTACAGAATGCACAACGGTACGGTTTTTCTTTTGCATGATTTTTCATATGATTTGTCAGGCTACTTTTTTTGTAAGCCTTGTAATCGCAAATGTCGCAGTTGTACAGCTTTTCTTCACCATGTATTCTATTGTGAACTAATAAATTTGATTTTGTGTTACATTTACAATCACAGACGGTGCAATGGAAGCTTTCTTCATCCGTGTAAGTGCTCGAGTGACAACTTATCAGGGAACTATGGGTTTCATCAGAAGCTTCTTTTTGGTTTGAGTTTAACGATGTTGTACTATCTATTTTTTCATTTGCATTTACAGTTTCTTCTTTGATGTCAAGCAACTCCTGTTTGATAGGTAATAAAGCATAATCGTGCAATTCGGTTACTTCCTGCTTAAGAAAAATTTTGTTAGTCACGGTGGCACTGTTATCATCCTTTACGTCTTTGACAATGTTTAGTTTAATGGTACATTCCATGTCGTTATTAACTTCACTTTCATATTTGTAATTTGTGATAACATCGACGTATTCAGGTTCTACTTTAATATCCATTTTGCTAACTCCACAGCTTATTTGGGACAAACTAGAAAGTTTCTTCCATTTCCATTCCAAGCCAAGAAATATCTGTAATTTATGTAATCTTTAATCAATCAAATAACAAAGTTATTAAAAATGCCAACTTACTTTACTGCTATTTTCTATAATTATACTTACTTAAGAATAATTACTTAATTTTGGAAAACATAAATAGCTGAGAATAGTAAGGTTATGTATCAAGGTTTGTTAAAGTTGTCAACGGGATCTTGTTACGAAGGTTAATGCAAAAGTTTCCTATCAAAAATTTTCAGGAAACCGGACACTAACCGAAAACCTAGCCGAAAAAGACCGCTTGGTTTCCTGGTATTTACTCAAAGTTACGAAAGCTTGCTTATAAGGGCAACATGCAATTTACACTCAGTAACTGTAAATTTACACTTAGTAACTATAAATATACAGTTAGTAAATTTAAAATTAACAACTGTAAATTTACAGTTACCAAGTGTAAATTGTTGCAAAAATAAACTTAGTGTGGGTGGCCCTTATAGTTTTCATACTTTTCAAAGCACAAGCTTTTTTAATGCATAAATTAGTTTTATTTAACTTTTAAATAATATTTATTAATAAATGTTTTTTAAAGTTCGAATAACTCATAACATTCATTATTGTCGTAGCTATTTTTTTCCAAATTATTAAGATTTCATAATATATCACAATGTATAAAAGTATGTTCAACCTTATTACAGACATTCCATTGAAACTTGATGTATTTGTATACTTGCAGTCATCTGTGATTGTTTCCACAACATTGGAACAGGTTAGGGTTTCCCAACGGTATGGAAATAAATAAAACACAGTTTTACAGGTAACAAACTAATAGTACACAGCTCAGGGGAGATCTACTGGAGTGGTGAAGTTTCAGAAGTAGCCCCGCAACTAGAGTACTCTGAAGAGTGTCTTGATGAGGTCTCCCGCAACTAGGAGACCTGATTGTATCTCTCGCAACTAAGGTATGGTCTAGAGATTTCTCAGTCGCAACTAACAACCAACCAACTATGAATTCTTGTTTGCGTTGAAAACAGGGTCTCTGTTTATAGGGGCAGAAAATTAACGGTCACCAGTCAAAGGGAATACTTTTCTCCGATAAATAAGGTCAATTCTATCGGTTTTCAACGGTCTTAAAAGTGAGCAAATTTGGACCTAATTGACAAATTTAGACCGTTAGAACAACAAAGTGAACAAAAATGTGCCGTGACTTTGGTCATCATACTTGTAGACGTGGCCAATTCAAATTAGGTGAAATTTTTGATTTAATTAATTTTCAAATTGTGCAATGGAACCTTCTCATGTTGCTAACTTCAAACAAAACATCCCTTGCTTAGTCTACCACTACGATGTAATATCATTGGTTACCATTTCGCAACTAGTTCTCACTCTTATTCCATGTAGTTCACAATCCTGTATACGTATAGTTCTATTAACTATCTAAACTAACCTAAACATTTCTAGGTTATACCGTTGCATTATAAATTATAATTGTTAAAAAAAGTTCTTTTTTCTGTATTAAAAGAAAACAGTCAGTGTTTAGAAAAATTACAGTTTATAAAAGGCATATTACATATCTATTTAAAATTAAAATTTTATTAGACAGTGCAGCAATTAACCTTTATCCTTTCTCACAGTTTATGTTCCTGTCTATCTCCTATTTGCGAATTAAAAATGAAACAGGTCTGTAAAATCTGCGTAAAAGCGATAACTGATTTAAATTTTGTGGCCATCGAGATTGGTGAACCGTCACAAATTAAGATGCAGCTTTCGATTTGCGTTCCGGAAATGGTATTAATAATTTCTAACCCAACTAATTCATTAATTTTCATTTTGTTTTTTTTAGGTCGTTGATTTAGTGAAAAATCCAATTTTCTGCAAGTTATGTGTGAGTGCTTTGCATTCTGCATACAATTTTAAAAAATTTGTGTTTAAGCACCGAGCAACGTATTCAAAATTACACTCGTAAAGTTTTACTTGGTAAAATTGACATTGAGGATTTAATACATAATTTACAGTGGCCTACAAGTACAAATACAATGAATGAAGGCTTTGCAGTATCACCGAACATGAATTTATTGTTATCAGATGATGAAAATTTTGTAGACGGCGACAATTTCAATACCGAAAGCAATATGTGTCAACGTCCAGTAACATTGCCAGTAGATGCATCCAACATAATCAATGCTGTAAACGTTGTCGCAAATGATTTCAGTAATCCTGCTATACAAGTTTCTGCAGATGAATTAAACAATTCACTAGAAGATCCACTTGAGAATGTATCAATTCAACCTGAAGTGTTGGAACAGGAGAGTGAATATGAAGATATTACGATAAAAGAAGAGGATATTGTCGTACCAAAACTGGAATTGTCATACGAAGGCTTTGAGAATAATTTATTTGAAGATGTAAAAAGTAACGGTGATGTAAAGAGTATCAATAATGAGGTTGCAATTCTGAAAACTAACATTCAAACTCAAAGTTGTTTTGTGAGACTTAGAAGGCTTCCTGATGATATTGTGCATAAATTCACAAGGAGAACTAAATATTATTTAAAAAAACATGAACTGATTCAGCAAAGAAAATTTCTTTATTGTGCTTCATGTAACTTCCATACTGTACATAGAAATTTATTAATACAGCACATGCGAACTCACAGTGGTAAAAAGCCATTTGCTTGTAATGTGTGTAATTATCGCTGTTCACGGAAACACCACCTACAGAATCATCTAAAAGTTCACACTGGTGAAAAGCCATTTGCTTGTAATGTGTGTAATTTTCGCTTTGCACGTAAAACGCACCTACAGGTACATCTACGAATTATTCACGCCGGTGAAAAGCCATTTGCTTGTAATTTGTGTAACTTTCGCTGTGCACGGAAATACAGCCTACAGATACACCAGCGAACTCACACTCGTGAAAAACCATTTGCTTGTAATGTGTGTAATTTTCGCTGTGCACAGGAAGGCAACCTTCAGAGGCATCTAACAATTCACACTGGTGAAAAGCCATTTGTTTGTAATGTGTGTAATTTTCGCTGTACACATAAAACACACCTACAGAAGCATCTACAAATTCACGCTGGTGAAAAGCCATTCGCTTGTAATGTGTGTACTTATCGATCTACATATAGGTCAAGTCTACAGAGGCACCAGCGAACTCACACTGGTGAAAAGCCATTTGCTTGTAATGTGTGTAATTATCGCTGTTCAGACAAGTCAAATTTACAGTACCACCTTCGAACTCACACTGGTGAAAAGTCATTTGCTTGTAATGTGTGTAATTTTCGCTGTGCACAGGAATGCAACCTACAGAGTCATCTAACAATTCACACTGGTGAAAAACCATTCGCTTGTAATGTGTGTAATTTTCGCAGTTCACGAAAGGCAAATTTAAAAAACCACCTTCGAACTCACACTGGTGAAAAGCCATTCGCTTGTAATGTGTGTACTTATCGATCTGCATATAGGTCAAGTCTACAGAGGCACCAGCGAACTCACACTGGTGAAAAACCATTTGTTTGTAATGTGTGTAGCTATCGCTGTTCACTAAAGGGAACTTTACAGAGGCACCAGCGAACTCACACTGGTGAAAAGCCATTTGCTTGCAATGAGTGTAATTATCGCTGTTCACAAAGGTCAAATTTACAGCATCACCTACTAACTCACACTGGGTGAAAAGCCATTCGCTTCTAATGTGTGTACCCATTGCTCTGTGCAGAAATCGCACCTACAGCAACACCTACAAATTTACTCGCGGGGAAAAGCATTCTCTTGCAATATATGTAACTCTGCTTTTTCACACAATGATACTTTAAAGCGGCACGTGGAAAAAACATCAAAATTCTACCCTTATGGCTGTATCATTGTAGATACAAAAAAGAGTTATAAATGTATGTAAAATATATCGCAGACACAGTATGCACTTGTACCACTTGCAAATATGTACATTATTCTTTCTAAATTTTGTTGAACAGAATATGTTAAAACTAACTTAATACAAGTAGCTTGCTAATTAAGGGTCTACAATTGTCATAGTAGTTTCCTAAGTAGCTTAGTATGAAGTGTACGATTTAGTTATTTGTGAGTTGTGCGTATTTGTATGATATTTAATAAAATAAAAAGGATAATTGCTTTTTTCTTTGTTAGTCCTCATATGGAACAGTGATTGCATGTGGTTTTCAAAATTAACTACTGCCATACGAGGTATGAACGAATATAAATGATAATCACTTTTCACAGTACCTATTGCTCACAATTTTAAATTTTCTGACTAGTGTAACTAATTGCATAAGTTAAAAACCTAGCAGGAAACAATATTTATCTTACAAAAGCATCCAAGAATGTGATAAACTTCGATCTTGTAACCATCATAGTAGTGCAGATAAATAGAAAATCTACTGAATGAAAATGACAAAAATAATGTTTTATGGAATAGTATTTTTCGTTGACCTTATAGTAGGCTTTTCCACCCTCATTTTGTGGTCGAAAGTTTACTATGCCGCTTAGCGGGATCAAAATAACTTTTTTTCTGCCGCCGGGAGACAAAGGGATTTTGCTCCCGCTTTTAAATGCGAATATTGGTTAGGCTTTGTTTGTTTTCCTTGGATACCTCTTGTATACCATAGATACGTCTTGGTTACCGTGGATGACAATGGCATCTTATTTGCAAATGTCACATTTTACACAATTGTCAAATTAATTAATTTAATCTAGATTAATTTTCAAATGAAAGTTTTTTGATAAACTTCTCAAGGTCGACGAAAAAATCATTTGTGACATTTGGGAAAAAAGTGTTTTTTTCCCTGTGGGCTTTATTTCACTCGCCTTCTGCAGCCGCAAGTAAGATCCTTTGATGAAAAAAATCGCATTTAAAAGCTGGAGGACAAGTTCACTTTGTCTCCCGCCGGGAGGCAAAGTTGCTTTATCTCCCGCTAAGCAACAATTGTCAACTTTGGACCACTAAATGAGGATCGAAGAGCCTTCTTTCCAAGAGGATCGTCGTGGAGTGATTTTGTCTAATTCTATTGGTTTGAGAGAAATTTCCAAGTGGAAAACAAGCTCAAGTTGGAAAAAAACAATCAAATACAAGGAAAAAGCCAATCTCGAGTGTATTTTAGGGAGATTAATAAACGATTCAAATACAACATCTTTATTTGCAGTGGATATTATCACTCGTTTTAAGTTTAGTGTTTTGACGTACTTATTATTGTCATAGAATAAAGTAGCTTGTAGTCTAGGTGGATTATAAGAAGCGTTTATTAATCGTTAGTAATACATAATCCTGCTATAAGAGTGGCACAATGGGGAAGTCATATTCAAATAAATGTACTTACCCAAGTTATAGGTAGAGTTATATTACAAATAGATCCTATGCTCCTTCGCATTCGCAAAATGATCTATCATTAGTTCGTTAAAACTAGTGTTGTAAATTTACCGGTAAATTATGATATTTACTAAATTTACCAGTAAATTAGCCGGTAAATACAAATAAAAGAAAAGTACAAAACTAGTACACATTCGTATTCTGCATGTTTCTCTCATTCACGGGATACCAAATATATAAAGAGCGAGTAAAAAAAACCTAAATGTAGTAGGTATTGCAACAGCACCAGCCCTGTCATAAAATCTTCATGATCTCCCCACTCTTACTCGAAATATTTATGAGTATCATTGTACAGCGGGGCCTAAATTAGTTGGTTTTGCAGGTTATTATTGTAGTTAGGAAAAAAAACTGATAGACGTTATTGGGCCAATTTGTTTAGTGTATTTAGAAAGTGAAAACGAACTTTAGCTATCTTCTTTTGTTTTCAAGCTTTGCGCCAAAATTGAATTTTCCAAATATAAGAGGGTCATTTATTTCAAGAGACTGTAGGAATGTGTAAGGACACTTTTTATAGATATTTTTAGAAAAAATTTAAATACATAAACCAATGTTAAAATCATTCATTTGTTTTTGAGTTATATTAAAAAGGGATTTGTGTTGCGGTTCAGAAAATATATAATTTGTTAACAGGGTTGGTTGTGTTTCTTTTTGTTCCATCTTTTCCTCCCAGCTATGCTACACCAAAGAGGAGCAATAACTCCGAAACATTGGCGTCTGTAGCTCCGTCGTCGTTTTAATTTTTAGCAGTTTATGGGCGTTAATTTCTTTGCTTTATATTTTCATAATATTGCACCTCCAGCCACCTTAAACTAATCTTATTAAATAGCGACCCATACTTTGTGTTGGCTCGTTGGAAAGCTTGCAAAAAATTGCATTCAAATCTACCATCATATATGAACTGGGAAAGTTATAGCAATTGAAAAAATGCACTTTTTTCATATTTTTTTATTAAGACATTGATATCAAGTAACTGAGTTATCTCACACGACTACAACACAAGAAGTAAAAGAAGTAACTATATCGTTATAATATAATTTATAATCAAATTAATTCTAAATTATCACGCCCTGTGCCACGTGTTACAAGTTGAAACGCATAAAAGGGCATATATAGCGCAGATGCGTATATTATATATTGCAATGATATGCTTGGTCTTGTGATTACTAAAATACAATCCCTAAACTGTCTGCAATTCACGCAATTAAATTTAAACTTGCTATGAGACTCTTTTAACTTTCTCAGGGTCGTTATTTTGCTTGCAAAATAAATTGTTTAAATTAATTTTTAAATAGAAATAAACACACAAAGATATCAACTTTACAAAATAATAATTTTATTAAATAACTCAATTTCTAAATGTGGTTTCCGAAATATCAATAAATTTTACTAACTAATATCGTCTTTTTTTTAACAAATAAACACTTATCTTAGCGTCTTCTTATTCGTCGCTCTAGCAAAACGCTCTGCTGGCCTCTCGAGCAACAACAAATACTCTCTCTTAATCTGAATCTTCTTCTTGTGCTTTTTATATTATTACCAATTTAGTTTTACTACCATCACCAACGTACAAACTTCCTCGATCACCTTTTATTTATAATTCTTCTGGTTTTATATATAATTCGTTGTTACTTCTTTGTATTTTTCACTTTTATTCTCGCTATTACTTTTATATAACTTTTAGACCCGTTTTTCCTCTTTTCTTCTTCCAGAGGATCTCAATTCTGTGTATTTATTTACACCAACGAGCCGTAACTAATTAAACAAATTTCTCTTTTTTTTATCTCCTTTTTGTCTTCCTTCTTTGATCTTTATTTTTATAAAAACAAACACATAAACATCATGCCCAAGATTATCCTTTTATATGTTTTTGACTTAGACACTGACATCCCAAAACTGACATTTGTCACCGCACAAATCAAGTAACTCTAAAACTTTTTATAAACTAAACCTTTTTAACAATTCTAAATTAAATTCTAATTACAATTAACATAAATACAAATCGTATCAATCTATTGTGTTTTTCTTTTCTTTCAGTACCATACGAAAAATAACAATTATTAGAATTTATAACAGGAATTCTAGCAAAATTACGCGACCCTGAGTTTATAAGTCAGAACATTAAAATCTTACAAGTCTTCATAAATCTCCAAATGCAAATTGAACTGCAACAAACAATCCAAAAATTGCCTTCCAGCAACCACAATACCCCAGTCAAATCAAACACCTTTAAATATCATAGCAATATGGATTATTTTCTGCGTAGTCTTTAATTTTTTTAAATTATATTAATACAATTTCAAAAACAGTTAATTCAGTGATTTGCATTGATCAAAGCTTCAATATGTTTAATGCCAGCAGGATTGACTCTTGTTGCAGTTACACCTCTTCTTTTTGGATTGTCACGAACAGTCTCACGGCCATTTTAAAAAACGGTTAGCTCATTCAAATACTTGTGACTTGTTAAGTGTATGTTCTTGAGACTGTAAGCTGAATGTGTAAAATTGCAGCTGGTTTTGAAGCCCACGTTAAACTGTAGGTCCCCTATGTCTGTCTGTGCAAAATATCTATCGCCGCGCACCAAATAAAAACACAGGAGGTCGCCAACGCCCTGAATAGGGTATGGCGTTATAAGAAGAAGAATATTTTACATTTACGTGTTTCCTCACGAGTGTTTTAGTAGGTGCCGACGCAGGCCTGACTTATGTGAAGAACGATAATTACACATGTTACAAGCGAATGGCTTTTCACCAGTATGAATTCTAAGGTGGTCTTGTAAACTTGAATTTCGTAAAGAACGAAAGGTACAAACATTACAAGCAAACGGCCTTTCACCACTGTGAGTTCGTAGATGCTTCTGTAGGTCACAGTTCTGTGCAAAGCGAAAATTACACGCAATACAAGCAAATGGCTTTTCACCAGTGTGAATTTGTAAGTGCCGCTTTAAGGTTGACTTTCTTGCGCAGCAAAAGGTACACACATTACAAGCAAATGGCTTTTCACCAGTGTGTGTTTGTATGTGCCGCTCTAGGTTCGATTTTTGTGTTGTGCGATAGGTACACACATTGCAAGCAAATGGTTTTTCACCAGTGTGCCTTTGTAGGCAATTCTGTAAACTTGAGTTTTGTGAAGAAGTGTGAACACATAAATGTCGTTTAAGGTACGATTTTTGTGCTGCCCGATATGTACACACTTTACAAGCAAATGGCTTTTCACCAGTATGAATTCGTAGGTGAGACTGTAGGTTTGATTGCTGTGCTGTGCGATAGGTACACACATTACAAGAAAATGGCTTTTCACCAGTATGAGTTCGCATGTGCATTTCTAATGAACTTTTGTAGACAGTATGAAAGTTACATAAAGCACATGAAAGCCATTTTGATTTGTCATGAATTAACTCATGTGTTTTTAAGTAAAATTTGTTTCTAGTTGTAAATTTGCATACCTTGCAAATGAAGCGCTTATGTTTATACACAATACTATCAGGGAGCCTTGTAAGTTTCACAAAACAACTCTGAGTTTCAATGTTAGTTTTCAAAATTGCACCATCAGTATCAATACTCTTCACATCAACTGTATGATTTTCACCGTCTGCATCTTCAAATAAATTATCCTCAAAGCGTTCATATGACGATGCTGCTTCTACTTTTGGTACGGCAATGTCCTCTTCTTTTATCGTAATATCTTTATTTTCACCCTCCCGTATGAAAACTCGAGGTTGAATTGCTGGATTCCGAAGTGCATTGCCTAGTAAACTGTTTAATTCATCTGCAGTAGTTCGTATAGCAGGTTGACTGACCTTATTTGCTGTAACATTGCTTATATTGTTAATTTTGTTAGCTGCCTCTAGAGGCAATATTATTGAATGATTTGTATTGCATTCAGTATTGAAATTTTGTCCAATTCCAAGTTCTTCATCTGATAGCATGACTGCTGTGGCAGCAAACCCTTTATTCCTAGTATTTTCGCCTTCACCATAATTCTCTCCTACATCATTTGTTGTACGTTCATGCAAATCATATAATAAGTCATTAATGTCAATGATTTTATTATTTAATATATTACGGCTGTAATTTAGAATATATTCTTCGGTCTGTAAGCACCGACTTTTAAAATTGTAAGCAGAATGTAACGCACTTATGCAACATTCACAGAAAACAGGATTTTTCACTAAATCAACAACCTACAAAAACAGTAAAGTAAGAATTAATTAATTAAAATATAAGCGATGTTTACCATTTCTGGGACGCAAATCGAAAGCTGCATCTTTATCTGGGAGGAGGGTTCATCTGTCTTCAAGGCGACAAAATTTAAATCAGATGTCTCTGTTAAGCAAATTCTGCAAACATGCTTCATGTTAATTTACAAGAGGGAGTGACTGAAAACTTTTAAGGTTGGAAAGAATTAAACCACACTACTTGATTTACGAATAACATACTAATTTGAGGTAAAAACGTAAAATATTTTGTAAACACTGCAACTTTTCAAATTTATGTCTTTTCTTTAGTACAGAAAAATTTGCGTTTCTGTATATTTAATTGCAATACAAAACTTTAACAGTTGTAGATTAGAAGATAGGTTAGTTGTTTAGAACTATTATGGAACTGCAAACTACTGTACTAAATGTGATCTACTTCCCTGCGCAATACCTTAACTGCCGCGGCGACTTCGCCAACAAGCTTGTCGCTGTCGCTAATTCAAAAGATTATTCACAGAATCATAATTCAAAAATTACTATACATTTTTGAAAATATATGCAACAATAGGGATGTTAGGTATGGAAGTCTGATTACGTTACCAGCTGTATTACTTAGGAAGAAAAAACAGGGTAATTAAGAGGAAAATGGTCCCATGAAAGCTCCGCTCTCTTTCAGACAAAGAGACAATTGTCTAGCAACCATTAAGATCTACGCATGCGCAAATGTCACTTGTTATTTAAGTGGCACACGTACATGTTCAGAGTATTCGTAAACTGCCGAAAATTACAGATGGGCAAAGCGGCTCAGATCTTCGATTTGGTCATTGGAATCACTGGTTCTCTGTCACTCAATAAAGCCAAATTACTTTAATGTTTAGTATTATCCCAGCAGCTTCAACATGCCAGACACTTACTTACTTACCTATGTGTTCTAAATATTTAAATTTTGAAATTGTAATTTACATAAATTTGTGCGGAACGAAACATTTAAGAGAAGCAATTTTGCTATACTTCTATTTATACAGTGATTTTTCATTTGTTAAAAAAAAACGTTTGCCGATTACATAACCATTAGCTATGTAAACAAAAATACGCTGAAATATTTATTATTTGACTGGAGTTTTGCTTAGATAAATGTCAAATGCATTGAGTTAGTAAAACGTATAAATCTTTTTTTATGAAAAGCTTATTAAACTACTTACAATAATTGAAGTATATTTTATGTGATTCTTATACTTACCGTCCCAAATTGGCAATTGCCAAAAACTGAACAAAAATAGAGTTTCTTACTTGTTTTCATGATAAAACACAATTTTAAATAATTTTAAAAATTAAGAAAATAAAACGATATTTTTTAATTTTAACAACGCATTTCTCGGAACGTACGAAATTTTAACTATGCCTATCAATTAGCTCTATTTAAAAAACATATTTTTCATTCTTTCTATAATTTTAATAACTCTTCAAATAAAGTATTTATAGCGATTTTTGGTCGGCAGTTTGAACCGCATCTAATCCGTCTTAGGGCGGGCGGTTACCGTACTGCCATACGGTTTAGCCAAAGTTATCGTAGCTTACTATTCTTATACGGTATGCGACATCGTAATGCACAGGCTGTGCAGTATCCGGCACTATCTTATTCTAACACGAAGGACACTTAGCAATTAAAAAAAAACAATAATAATAATAATAATAATAATAGTAACGATTAAAATTATTCCTGTAGTCATCTCCGTAGAGGGAGTTTGTTGTTAATACCTGAAGCCAAACAACTCAACTAGGACTTCCTATCGGCCTTATAAGACATATGCAAAAATCTGTTACCTTACAAACTTGCCATCTCGTTCGGAATTTCTTGTCGGTACATAACAACGGTTGAATAGGGTAAAGACCCCTCCCAGCTGTTGTGGCCAAGCGGCTAATACGCCTAGAAAATACAAAATAAAAAAAATAGTATTATACAAGTAAAACAAATATCTCAACTCACCTGAAAATACTGGACTTGGAGACCATATCAACTCTGGTGAATACACAGAAATAAAATCAAATTGAACGCAAGAAAACACGTACTCTAAAATTGTGCCAGTCTTCTCTGCTTTTTTAATCATTCCTTACCGTTCTAATTTCTGTTTCTTTTTTTATTGGACACTTATCTGAAATCTAAAAACATTAAGATTATTTGGCACCTTCGGAATTCGCCCCGATGTTAATACTTCTGTACGCCACTGGCAAGGTCTTCTTTTTAGACATATTTACCAATTACGCAACTAGTTCAGATGTAGTACAGTAGTTCATAATCCTGTAATAGTTCTAATTACTATCTAACCTAATCTAAACATTTCTAAGTTGAACCTCGGTATTGCTAACAATAGCCCTTTTTTCTGTTAAAAAAACCGATAGCGTTAAGAAAAATTACAGTTTATAAAAGGTATCTTACGTACCTAGTGCAAAAAAATTTTATTCCAGCACATCCTTGCTCAGTTTACCTACCTTCCTGTTTATCTCAAATTTGTTAATTAAAAATGAAACAGATTTGTAGAATCTGCCTAAAAGCGATAACTGATTTAAATTTCGTGGCTATCAAGAGTGGTGAATTGTCACATATTACGATACAGGTTTCGATTTGAGTTCCGGGTATGGTATATATAATGTCTAACCCAATTACTAATTCATTAATTTTTACTTTGTTTTTTAGGTCGCTGGTTTAGTGAAAGATCCAATTTTCTGCAAAATTCGTGTGAGTGCTTTGCATTCTTCAAACTATAATAAAAATTTGTGTTTAAGCACAGAGCAACATATTCAAAATTACAGTCATTAAGTTTTACGTAGTAAAAGCATTGACATTGAGTATTTATTACATGATTTACGGCGGTGTACAAGAAATGAGGGCGTGATATTAATGGTGGAGGTAAAAATACAATAAAAGACGAGTTTGTGGTATTACCGAACATGAAGTTATTGGTATCGGATGATAAAAATCTTGGAGACAGGCAGAATTTCAATACTGAAAACGTACAGTAACATTACCAATTGACAAATTAAACAATTTACTAGAAGATGCACTTTGGGATGCAGCTATACTACTTCAAGTATTCAAACAGGAGGTTGAAGATGAAAGTGAAGATATTACAGTAAAAGAAGAAGATATTGCCTTACCAAAAGTCGAATTGAATCGTCATATGATGACTTTGAGGATAGTTTATTTGTATGACATTTAATAATAAAAAGGATAATTTCTTTTTTCTTTATTAGTTCTCTCGTTTGGAACAGTGATTGTATGCGGTTTTTAAAATTAACCATGCCAGGTATGAACCGATATAAATGAAAATTACTTTACACGGCATTGCTCAAAAATTTAAGTTTTCTAACTAGTATAATTGATAGCATAAGCTAAAGAGTTAACAGGAAATGTAAAATATTTTTCTTACAAAAGCATCCAATAGAAGCGCAGATAAGTAGAAAATCTACCGAATGAAAATGACAAAATTAATCTTTCAACTTCACTATCTTATGGAAATTTTTTATGTAACTATATAAACTTAATTTTAAAAAAAAAATCTATTATAAATTAAAATGATAACTATTGTTGCAAAAATAAATTAGGTAATCAATATTTTTCGTTAGTAATAGGTTATACTGCTGTTAAATGTTCAACCTGCTTCAAAAATCCTCAACTTAACTCAGTGGCGTCTCGCAGTTTTCAAATATTTTTCAATGAAATATACTTAGGTACCTACTCTAATTTTAGGTAGACTTATATTTGAAAGCGATTTTTCGCTCATTAAAACTATCAATGTTTTTAGTTAACGATTTTTTCGTCGCCTGCGTTGATCTGCAAAAACTGACGTTTCACTACACCGTCAGCTTCCACAAATTAACGCAGGGGACGGATTTTTCTATGCTTAACATAGCTAACGCATATAACAATTCTTGTTCCACAGTCTAACACTCTCAGAAAAAGTCCGACAAACATGATTGTTTTATAAATAATATGTAGTTTTGCAACAGAACCAGCACTGCAATATGATCTTCGCCATGTTTTGTTTACACCCGGTATATTTACTACCTGTAAAACAGTTGAACGTCGGCAATTGTCTTTTCATACATTTCAAGCTACTTTTCTATCTGCAGTGTATTATTTTGGGGATATTCATCCGACAAATATTCAGTTTCTCCAATGTCTCGGAGGTTATGTATTTGGAAAGTTTAATTTGCAGAAATCTGCAAAAAATTACGAAAGATAAGATTATGCGAGGTATTAAAATTTTTCTAAACTTCCATTGGGCAAATGGGTACATTACCATCGTAATGTTACGAGATTTACAGAACATTTCCATCGTGGCTTGAGAAAGATTTGGTATTAGTATGTGAAGGAAGTGTTTCCTGCAGACGTGGCCGTGAACGTACATCGAAAGATTTTAGTGAAAGTAGCAGCAACACCAAGTCTTTTGCTATACAGATAAGTTTCAGAAAGTTACGTAAGAGAGCTGCTGCATCTCTTCTAAAGGTAGCCACCGAAACTTCACCTGCTCGAGCTTAAAAAATAAATAAAGCATATACCAATCTTCATTGCAAAATACAAAAACTCGGTTTTCAGCCGAAGCAACTTTAGCATTAATTATAGACCTAAATGTGAGTAAGTATCAGTATATTATATTACTCTCTGCAAACGAACGAAAAAAAATAATGTAGATATTTATCCGTCTTATAACTCGCTCAAGAAAGCAAAACAAGAGTGTTAACAGCTAGAAGAAGGCAGCATAATTAAGTCGCAAATTCTGTTTTGTTCATTTCTTGTCAGGACTGAAATAAAGCACCTACCATGCTGGATCTACCGCTATACTATAACATCATTGATTACTTTTACGCAGGTAGTTCACAATCTTGTAATAGTTCTAATTACTATTTAAACTAACCTAAACATTTCTAATTTACACATTTGCATTATAATTTATAATTGTTAATAGCTCTTTTATCTCTATTAAAAGAAAACGGTCAGCGTTTAGAAAAATTAGTTTATAAAAAGTATCTCACGTATCTACTTAAAATTAAAATTTTATTATTGGACCAAGCAGTGCAGCCATTAACGTTTATGCTTTCCCGCAGTTTATGTTTCTGTCAATCTCCAATTTGTGAATAAAAAATGAAACAGTTTTGTAGAATCTGCCTCAAAGCGATAACTGATTTAAATTTTGTGGCCATGAAGATTAGTGAACCATCACAAATTAAAATGCAGCTTTCGATTTGCGTTCCGGAAATGGTATTAATAATTTCTAACCCAACTAATTCATAAATTTTTATTGTGTTTTTTTTTAGGTCGTTGATTTAGTGAAAGATGCAATTTTCTGCAAATTTTGTGTGAATGCTTTGCATTCTGCATATAATTTTAAAAACTTGTGTTTAAGCACGGAGCAACATATTCAAAATTACAGTCGTAAACTTTTACATAGTAAAAGCATTGAAATTGAGGATTTATTACATGATTTACAGCGGTGTACAAGAAATGGTGTATGTGAAATTAAAGTTGGAGGTAAAAATACAATGAACAAAGGCTTTGCAGCATCACCGAACATGAATTTATTGTTATCGGATGATGAAAATCTTGGAGGCGGCCAGAATTTTAATACTGAAAGCAGTATGAGTCAACGTCCGATAACATTGCCAGTAGATGCGTCCAACATAATCAATGCTATAAATGTTGTCGTAAATGATTTCACTAAACCTGCTTTACAAGTTTCTGCAGATGAATTAAACAATTTACTAGACGATGATAAACTTGAGAATGTGCAAATTCAACCTCAAGTGTTCAAACAGAAGAGTGAAAATGAATGTGAAGATATTACAATAAAAGAAGAGGATATTGCCTTACCAAAACTGGAATCGTCGTCATATGAAGGCTTTGAGGATAACTTATTTGAAGATGTAGAAAGTGAAGATAACACGCCTGATGTAAAGAGTATCAATAATGAGATTGAAATTCTGCAAACTGACATTCAAACGCAAAGTTGTTTTGTGCAACTTACAAGGCTTCCTGATGATATTGTGCATAAATTCACAAGTAGAACTAAATATTATTTAGAAAAACATGAACTGATTCAGGAAAGAAAATTTCTTTATTGTGCTTCATGTAACTTTCATACTGTACATGGAAATTCGTTAATACAGCACATGCAATCTCACACAAGTGGAGGTAACAATACAATGAACGAAGAATTTGCAGTATCACCGAACATAAATTTATCGTTATCCGATGATGAAAATGTTGGAGACGGCCAGAATATCAGTACCGAAAGCAATATTGGTCAACTTTCAGTAACATTGCCAGTAGATACATCCCACATAGTCAATGCTGTAAACATTGTTGCAAATGATTTCAGTAAACCTGCTATACAAGTTTCCACAGATGAATTAACCAATTTACTAGACGATCCACTTGAGAATATTTTAATTCAACGTCAAGTGTTCGAACAAGAGAGTGAAACTGAAGATATTACTATAAAAGAAGAGGATATTTCCCTACCAAAACTGGAATCGTCATCATATAAAAGCTTTGAGGATAACTTATTTGAAGATGCAGAAAGTGAAGATCACACGGCAGATGTGAAGAATATGAGTAGTGAGATTGAAATTCTGCAACGTAACGTTCAAGCTCAAAGTTGTTTTGTAAAACTTACAAGGCTTCCTGATGATATTGTGCATAAATTCACAAGTAGAACTAAATATTATTTAAAAAATCATGAACTGATTCAGGAAAGAAAATTTCTTTATTGTGTTTTATGTAACTTTTATACTGTACACAGAAAATCATTAATTGAGCACAGACGAACTCACAGTAGTGAAAAGGCATTTGCTTGTAATGTATGTACTTATCGATCTACATATAAGTCAAATTTACAGAAGCACCAGCGTATTCACACTGGTGAACGACCATTTACTTGTAACGTGTGTAATTTGCGCTATTCCCGAAAGGAAACTTTACGGATCCACCTTCGAAGTCACACAGGTGAAAAGCCATTTGCTTGTAATGTGTGTACTTATCAAACTTCATATAAGTGTAATTTACAGAAGCACCAGCGTACTCACACGGGTGAAAGACAATTTACTTGTAAGGTGTGTAATTTGCGTTGTTCCCAAAAGGAAACTTTACGGAACCACCTTCTAACTCACACAGGTGAAAAGCCATTTGCTTGTAATGTGTGTAATTTTCGCTGTTTACGAAAGAGAAGTTTACAGGACCACCTACGAACTCACACTGGTGAAAAGCCATTTGCTTGTAATGTGTGTAATTATCGCTGTTCACGAAAGAAAAATTTACAGTACCACCTTCGAACTCACAGTGGTGAAAAGCCATTTGCTTGTAATGTGTGTAATTATCGCTGTTTACAAATGTCACATTTGCAGTTTCATCTACTAACTCACACTGGTGAAAAACCATTTGTTTGTAATGTGTGTAATTATTGCTGTTCACGAAAGGGAACTTTAAAGATGCACCTTCGAACTCACACTGGTGAAAAGCCATTTGGTTGCAATGAGTGTAATTATCGCTGTTCACAAAAGTCACATTTGCAGTGCCACCTACGAACTCACAGTGGTGAAAAGCCATTTACTTGTAATGTGTGTACTTTTCGATCTTCGCACCAGTCAAGTTTACGGAAGCACCAGCGAGCTCACACTGGTGAAAATCCATTTGTTTGTAATTAGTGTGATTTTTGCTGTTTACACAAGTCACAGTTGCAGTACCACCTACAAACTCACTGTGGTGAAAAGCCATTTACTTGTTATGTGTGTACCTATCGCTCGGTGCAGAAATCGCATCTACAGCGGCACCTACAAATTCACTCGCGAAAATAAGCATTTCCTTGCAATACATGTATTTCAGCCTTTTCACACAAGGCTACTTTAAAACAGCACATGAAAAAACATTACATTCCTATGCTTGTGGCTATCACTGTAGATACAAAAAAGAGTTAAAAATTCATGTAAAATATCATACTGCAGACAAAGTATACACTTGTTCCACTAACAAATATATTATTCTTTCTAAATTTTGTTTAACAGAATAGGTATGTTTAATAATTAAATTAACTTATTACAATTACCTAGGTAAATAAGGGTCTGCAATCGTAGTAGTATTGTCTAACTAGATTAGTATAGAGTGTACTATTTTATTTAATTTGGATTTGAGATATTTGTATGATATTTAATAAAACATTGTTCTCAAGTGCACATATTCGGAATTAATAATTTTTGCACAAAAAGTCGTGAAAATTCAAAATAATCATATAGTAATAATAATAACATGTAATAATCATTGTATTATGTCGTAAATAAAATCTAGTGTTACATTTGTGAGTTAAGTTTTTTTAAATAATTTTTCTTACAGGTTGGATGGTTTATTGGCCAACCATTGCTGTTGCATGCATGTTCAAAATGCAAATCGCATTTTCTTTTTTATAGTACCATTAAATACTTTAATTAACTAAAGAAATATTTGCCTAAATTAAAAAACTGTTCTTACTTTCCTATCTTTTAGTATAGGGAAAATCATGAAAATCTGCAAAATCGAAATTTTGACGGAAATACATGTTTTGGACGTCCAGGAACCCAAAAAAGTGGTTAAAAAAATTACTGTGAGTGTGTAGGTGTGTGCGCTTCATAAGTCCCAAACGGATGATTCGATTTTGATGAGCTCTGAAATGTACAGGTATATCAAAAATTCTTCTAGGAAATAAGTAAAAATAAATCCGAAACCGGAAGCGGAAGTTGCACATGTTTTTTTCAGTAGCGTTCCGTGGGTTCAAAGTTGGGGTAGGCAATGGCAAAATAATTTAACACGTTGATTAAAAAACTAAAAAAATCTTTAATTCAAAAATTAAGCTCGTTAGCTCTATCAACTATAAACAAAACATCTCTAAATAAATAATTCGAACATAATTAAATGTTGGACGAATTGACCTTGTGTACACTATACGGGAAAAATTATTTTCAGGGTTGATTCGCCTTTCATTTATAGCTGCAAAACGGTCGATTATATTACCATCCTACCACTCATTACTTGGTTCACGTTTAAAAACTATTTCTATTTGTTTTTTGAAAGACTGAAAGAGTATCCATTAAATTTGTCTTGGTTTACGAGGTTTTCCATTCTGGCTGTAAACGTGCAGACTACGTATAAAATAAATAGAAGCTGGTTTAGTGTAATATAATGTATCTTACTCTGCACATCTTATTGCCGCTGACAGAAACAATGAAACAACTAAAAACTACGGGAACAGGCGCGCCTATTCTGTGGTTCATGCGCCCCTAGTATTTCTTTGCATCTGATCATTGTATTCTTTACTAACTAGTGCTGTCGACTGGTTAGGGTTCATCGGTTAACGGCTTAATTTTTTCACGGAAACGGTCGGTCACAAATTTTTTTAAAACCGGTTTGAAAAACCGCTCTGAAAAAAACGGTTTGGCTTTTAGACCAATTTTTTAAGACCCTTTTTTTTAGACTGGTTTTTCAGGGTTGTCAGGCCGCTTTTTCGGCTCGGTATTTAGACCGGTTTTTAGACAAGTTTTTTAAGACTTTTTTTTCAGACTTGCTTCAATGGTTCAAAAACCGATGGTCAAAAATTGCGAAACCGGTTAACCGGTTACATTTTTTTTTGAACAGAGCTATTCTGTACTAATGTGCATCTAGAAGTATTAAGAATAACAGATTGGTTGATTGTTATGTGGCTGGGAATCAGTTGGAGCGGCAAGGCAAGCCTTCGCGTATGCAAAACGGTGTTTAAAGGCAACAGATATTTTATTTGGAGCCCTTTTTTAAATGTTACACGGTGGTGTTAAAAAGTAAATACAGTATGTGCAATAATTTTATTTAATTGAAACTTAGAATTGATTTTTTTTTAATTAAAAAAATTATGGGTATATGCACTGCCTACCCTCCATAATATGGCGGACCGCCACTGCTTTATTTTCGTAGAATTTTTTTCAGAAAACATTTTCCAAATCTGAAGGAATCTTACATAGAACACTTTAGGGCAAATCTAACGTTTTTTTCCGAACATTCTAGCTTAAAAATGGCGGCCGCTACGATCTTTTGAAAATTCTGAATTCCTGAAAACAAGTTGACAGATCGCATTTCAATGTATTACCATATAACAGCCCATAAGAAACACAGTACTACTGTGGAAAACATTTTTCGTAAAACTAAAACCTATAAAAAGAAAAAACATTTCAAAATATTCAAAAAAATATTGCTCAAAAACTGGCCATACGATTTTTCTTAAGTTTGTTTGCTAATAGAGATTGAAATGAGCTAGAATTTGGTTTGTGTCGCCTTTTATGAATCTTTGAACATTACAAATTTATTCACAATCGAGTAATAAATTAGATCGTGATGAAATTTGATATTGGAAATACTGTAATGGTACACAATATTTACAAGTTACGAGAACTTTTGGTGCTACTAAAAGTGAAAAAATTTTGATTATTTCAAAATAGTATTGCGCAAAAACTGGACACACTATTTTTTTTAAATTCTATATGCCAATAAAGCTAGGGATGAGCTATAATTTTCATTAGTTCACTAGTTTGTCAGTGGTGCCTGCTCTGAATATTTTTTTAATCTAAATTCATGCATTTTTATTTAATAAGCAGAGGGTTAGAAAAAATACCTGATTTTGTATTGAAATTAAAAAAAAAAAACTTTCGGTTTCTAAATACAATGCGTTCTCACAGCAGTGTGTGGGGAGATTGCATGCACTATTCGCTTTAGGTACACAAATAACTATTGTTTTATAAAAATATATTTGGAGAAATGATACAATCATTATTACATAAGCAACCACACACAGTATATTAACATAATTAATAAAACAATTTATTAAACATTTTATTCTATGAACACCCACTATGGGTGTCAACAGCTAAGGTTAATTAGCTTCCATCTAACACTTGCAGCAGGCAGACTCGAACATCCATGATGATAGTGGGAATTGAACCCATGCTTAGCCCACTGAGTCAACGCATCTTCCACTTATAAATCCTTTTCCAGCGATATTGAACTCTTCTACTTTTACCTCATTTAGCAACTCATCGTTATCGTCACTAGGTTCTGTTTTTACACACGTTGTTGAATGTTGAACTAGGCGTGATTTTTTGTTAGTTTTGTAATTACACGAGGCACAACAAAATCGTTTTTTGCCAGTATGAATACTTAAATGATCCTGTAAATGGGTTTTCTGATTGCACTTGTAAGCACAAATATTGCAACTATAGGGCTTTTCACCAGTGTGATTTGTTGTATGACGTTCCAACTGTCTTTTTTCTATACATTTATATTCACAATAAGTGCAGCTATAAGGCTTTTCACCAGTGTGTGTTCTAATATGACAATCTAACTTGTATTTAGTTGTGCAACTGTGATTGCATATCGTACATCTGTGCGGCTTTTCAACAGCGTGTATGCGCAAGTGGCTAGTTAATACCGATTTTCGAAAGCAACTGTAATTACAAAAAGTACAATGGAACGGTTTTTCTTTTGTGTGATGTTTTAAATGATAAGTTAACTGAGTTCGTAGAGTGCATGTGTACTCACATATATTGCAGCTAAATGGTTTTTCCCCAATATGAATTGCTTTTACATGATTAATTAGGTGCATTTCTCTTCTACACTTATAATCACACAATCTACAACTAAATGGCTTCTCTCCCGTGTGAATCTTCATATGACATGTTAGATGACATCTCTGCGATGTTTTGTAATTGCAAATGTTGCAATTGTACGGTTTTTCTCCAGTGTGCATTCTGTTATGTATCATTAAACGGGATTTGGTGTTACACTTATAATCACAAATCGTACATAGAAATCGCTTTTCTCCCGTATGTATTTTCATGTGGTAAACCAAATTACGCTTTGCTGTAAACGTACGAGAACAAGCATAACACTCAAAGCGATTATTTCTTTTTTTGGTTTTGTCCAATTTTTCATTACAAACTTCACTTTTTGAGTCCGTAACTGTGAACGATTTTGCATCTATTGTTTCATTTACATTTGTAGTTTCTTCTTTGATATGGATCTCCTCCTGTTTGATGTTTGTTAAGGCGTAATTACTAAATTTCTCCGTTACTTGCTTAATACTAATTTTACTGTTGTTATATTTTATCTCGTCGACAAAGTCTACACTGCTGCTACATTTCATGTTGTTATCAAACACAAATTCTTGTTTTATTTTAACATCCATTTTAAGAGAGAGACTACTTGGACAAATTACCTAACAAGTTTCTTTCCTCACTCCACAACAACACGAAATTTCTGGAACTTATGTAAACTTTATTGGAATAAACAACAAACATATTAAATAAAAAACGCACTTACACGTGATGGAGGTATATTTCTTGCAATTATTCTTAAAACTTGCTAAATCTTAAAAACGACAAAAACCTGAGAATTTTGAGGTTATGATGCAATGCTTCATTTTCATATAGCTTTCGCATACGAGGGATTATTCATAAGTTTTTTTGCTAAACATTAGAGCATATATTTCATAATTCAACAAAAATTATTTCTAGAAGTAGAAATAGGCGGTCGCAATAGGCCTGCCTCCTACCTCGCTGGGTCGAGATCGAAATTTGTTGTGGTCAAGTTTTTTAATTGCAGTAACAAGGGTGCTTTTTTATAATTAAGTTGGTAGACCCCTGAAATAGCATTCAGTGTGCTGATCCGGGATTCCTTGCACATGTAGAACAAGGATAACTAACACTGCTATGTTATTGGTTCACACCTTTAAACCCTGTGCACTTTGCTGCACCTATGACAGACTTTTCTTCTTGGTTTGAGTTTTTTAAATATTATATATTAATTTATTATTTAAACGAATAAACATCAAATCTATTAAAAACGCAAATTGACATAAGATGAACGTTATTTTTTATAAACTATATTCAATACTGAATTTTGTATACCACAGAATAGTGAGCAATCTTCTAAGTTTTTATTTTTATGTTTATATAATAATGAGATCCTGATACGAGGGATTATACAAAAGGTTTTGTCAAATATATACCTGTTTAACATTCCCTTATATAAAACCTCACAATTTATATATATAAATTGTAACTATTATAGTAATACACCGGGTATTCGAAAAATAACAATTTTCTGTAGCTAAAATTCTGAAAAGTATATTAAAAAAAATACATACTTAATTTTATTTAGAAATCAGACATTTTCCGCCTTTCCCAAGAAAATCGTAAGCTTTTTTGCTTCTGCGTATGTAAAATAACCCAGGGGTTATATTATGTAGCTGTAGTCAAAAGTCGTAGACACTACGAATTTTTGACGAAAAATTTGAATTCAAAGATTTCTGGCTTCAGTAAACAATTATCTTTTATACCTACAAAATATGTTTTTGTGATTGTAACATTCAGCCCAAAAATCTATTTTCTGAACAATTTTTATTTATTGCTTGCATTTATCTTAATGACTAACAGGACATTCTTGTTCTTGTTTAAGGTATCAAGGAGGCCCTTATAAGATTATCCTCTTTGATGCCGTGCCGCCTATGGGTTTTAAGAAAAAAATAATAAACAGTGTAAATAAATAATAAAGGACAAATAATTTAATTTTCTAGAACTATATTTTTATAAGTAACATTACATTGATTATAAATTTTGTTCCAGTATTTACCTAGTCACCATCAAGCTTTTTTTTTCTACAAAGTACATAATTGCTTTGATTTATCAACAAATCAATTTAGTGACTGGCAGTTATCTTCACGTTGTTTTTTTATGCACATCGCAGTTGTATGTGTTTTTAAATGTTGAACCAATCGTGTTTTGTTGTTAGTTTTGTAATTACAAGAGGCACACAAAAATTGCTTTTTGCCCCTATGAATACTTAAATGATTCGTTAAGTTGTGTTTACCATTGCACTTGTAATTACACATATCGCAACTATACATCAGTTTACCAGTGTGAATATGCCGAGTTAACTGTGGTTTGTACGAACATTTATACTCACAAAAGGTGCAGCTATATGGCTTCTCACCAGAGTGAATTCTTCTTACATGAATATTTAACTTATATTTGGCTATGCAGCTGTAATCGCACACGTTACAGCTGTATGGTTTGTGACCGGTGTGTATGCGCAAGTGGCTAACTAAGCTTGATCTTTTATTACAACTGTAATTACAGATTGTACAGAGAAACGGTTTTTCTTCCAAATGATTTTTTAAATGCTCTGTTAGACGAAATTTTTGAGTACATGTGTATGTATTATTAAACGTGTTTTTTTCTATGCGTATAATCACAAACAGTATAATATAATCGCTTTTCTTCAGTATGTAGTTTCAGGTGAGAAATCAAATTACGTTTTGCTGTAAAAGGTTGCGCTAGAGATGCCAGACGTGGTCGAAGCTAGCTTTGTGCTACATCTTTTCAAGCGGACATTTTGAAGTCCCAGTACTCTGAAATTATAGCGCCTGTAATGTAACCGTAATATCCAACAGAACATGAGTTCTGTAATTTTTTTCTAACAGTTACAAATCTGTGTTTGCTGGGATAAACAGTCAGTATGCTTTTATTTACAAAAAAAACGTTTATATTTACCTATAGTAAAATAGTTACGAACAGAAATAATTTAGATACTCTTATGACAATATATTTGTCAAAGTAATACAGTCATTAATGCGTAACCAACCATGCACCCACAAATATTTATATTAACATAGTTATTGTAATAACAACAAATTATTTTATAGCTTCCTTTCTAACACTTTCGTATTGTTGACCTCTTCTATAAATTCCATTTCCTGCAATTCCACATCCAATGCAGTTGCTACCTCATCATTAACACCAGTTTCTCTTTTTGTTGCAGTCATTTGTGCTTTTCAATGTCGAACTAAATATGATTTTGTGTTAGTTCGATAATTACAAAAGCTACAACAAAAACGCATTTTTCCTGTATGGATACTTAAATGTACTTTCTGCTTGCACGTGTAAGCACAAATGTTGCAACTAAATGGCTTTTCACCAGTGTGAATGCTGGTATGTCATTTTAAATCTTTATTACTTCTAGTTTTATAATCACACAAGGTGCAGTTGCACGGTTTTTCCGCAGTGTGTATGCTTAAGTGGTAAGTTAAGCCTGATTTTCGAATGCAACTGTAATTACAGTACAAACTACTAGTTAAGTGCTAAGTAATGGCGGACGGTTCAGGCGGCTCTTCGCCGGTGTCCACGTGTAAACGATGTAAATCTAAGGTAGTGAGTGGTGTTAAATGCCAAATTTGTGAAAATCACTATCATCCGAGTTGTGCTCAACTTTTAAAAAATGTTAAATTTCTCGACGATAACGTGATCTTGTGTTGTGATTATAGTGCATGCGAGGGCAAAGACGAATACAGTCAATTTTTTGATGCAATCGGCGAATTAGCCGCGGCAGCAGACAACAAAGTTGATGTGAGACTTTTTAATTATATAATTAAACAAAAGGACATAATTATTTCGGAATTGCGCGAGAAAGTTGCGATTTTGACGAATTAAGTTGATGAATATTGCAAATCGCGTGACCCTGGCTCGGTTTCTTGTGAGCGATCGAAGGACGGGCCTGTGGCACCTGCGAATCGGATAAACTATAAAAATGCAGTTTTAAATAATAAAGAGCTGCATGCAAAGGTTTCTACAAAAACTGACAATGTTGCTACAAAAACCAATTCCAAATTTGGTAAGAAAGAAGTTGCAACTGCAATTGCAGAGGCTCAAACGCGTAATAAATGTGCAGATTACATAAATCTAGCTAAATCGACAGAATTAGTTGATAACAACTCTGGCATAGAAGGGAATCATGAAGATGAAGCAGGTTGGAAACAAGCTGAACCTAAAAGAAGACGTAAAGGGCCAATAGTTATAGGTAAAGAAGACGCCAAGGGTAAACTCCGGGGCATTCCAAAAATGATTGCATTGCATGTGTACCGTCTGGCTCCCGACACCGATGAAAATAGTGTACTGGAATTTCTTAAGCCTCATTTTAAAGAAGCTGTGTGTGAAAAGTTACATTCAAGAAGACCAGAACTTTGTTCTTCCTTTAAAGTACAAATATTTGAAAACAATTTTGATAAAATCAAAGATGAAGTAGTGTGGCCTATGAATGTTTGCGTACGCCGTTTTTTTCAACAGAAGAGGAAGGAGGACCACTGAATCCAACCTATCTAACTGTTATCCACATCAACATTCAATCTTTGCTCAACAAAATCGATGAAATTCAACTCTTTTTGGATGATTATCGGCCGGATGTTGTGTGTTTTACAGAGCACTGGCTGCAGGATGACAACATGGTTCATTTTCCAGGCTACTATGCAGCGGCTTGCCGTTGTCGACGTACTACTGTTCACGGAGGTGTATGCATCTACGTTAAAGATTCCATAGATACAGAAGAAATTAAAGAGGTGGTAAAGCATTCGGTAGATATTGATGTTGAATGTGTTGGCATTAAGTGTAGCATTGCAAAAACTTCGTATTGTATTTTAGCGGTCTACCGTTCCATGTATGGCAATATCTATAATTTTTTTGAGAAAATCGACTTAATTTTAGGAAAAGTATTGCGCAGAAGTGATTATGTAGTTCTTATGGGCGACTTGAATATTGACAATATGAACAATGTACGAAACGTACAAATGAAAAAAATTTTATTTGATATTTTCAATGGCTTCCAGCTGCGTTCTCTCATTAGGGAGCCCACACGAATATGCAAAACTAGAGCTAGTAATATAGATTATGTAGTAACAAATGTCAGTAATTTGTATTGTGATACGAAAGTGTTCGAACCAGGTCTCTCTGATCATTGCGCACAATTGTTAAAAATTTCTGCAAATAATTTCAATCAAAAATTTCCAAATAAGACAGCGACCATAACTAAAAGAAGAATTAATGAATATAGCGTGTCATACTTTGCACATCTGCTGCGTTCTATTGACTGGAGCACATATTTAAATTCTGATTGTGTTAACGAACAATTTTTTAGGTTCAGTAATAGTCTTACCAACTGTTTCGATATAGCTTGCCCCAAATACAGCACTATCAACAAAATTAAAAAGAATAATGAATGGGTTACCCCAGAAATCATTCGACTAAAAGATAATGTTAAATTCTGGGCCGATTTAAAGAATAGGCTGCATATTGATAACATTGCTTTAATATATAAAAATGCTAGAAAGCAATACAGAAACAAGTTAAGGCAGGTTAAATATCAATTTATTACAAAAAAGTAATAGAATCATCAGACAAAACTAGAACAGTTTGGAATATAGTAAATTCCAATCTTAAACAAAATTCGAAAGATAAAAAGATTGTATGTTATTCTAATGGGAGATCTGTCGAAGAGCCTCTCGAGGTAGCCAACTGTTTTGGTGAATATTTTTCTACATTGGCTGAAACTAAATTGAAAAAACATTTTCAAAGTTTGTCCAGTTGTTGCACATACTCGCTAAGTAGTCCTGTAAATTCTCTACAAATTATTCCATTTACACCTGAGGAAATTAAAACAGCAGCATCTGCAATTCGTAACAAACGAAGCTGCGGTCTTGATGAGATCACCCTGAATGTTTTTCTGAAAATCATTGATATTGTTTTATTACCTTTTACTACATTAATTAACAACTCCCTAGAGAAAGGGATTTTCCCTAGTGTATTGAAAATAGCTAAAGTCAAGCCTCTATTAAAGAAAACTAATAATGCTGTCAATGACTTGGATGGTTATAGGCCAATATCTGTTTTGCATGTTGTATCAAAAATATTAGAAGTCCTTGTGTCAAAGCGAATCACGCAGTTTCTTTATAGAAATGAGCTATTGGCCGACGTTCAGCATGCCTACCTAATAGGTAAATCCGTAGAAACTGCGTGTTTCGATTTTGTTGAATATGTAACAAAAGCGTTGGATAGGGGTATGATCGTCGCAGGTATATTCTTCGATTTATCATGCGCTTTCGATTCAATAAGCCATGATTTTCTTGGAGAGAAATTAAATAGATTGGGTATAAGAGGAGTACTTAATAACTGAATATTGTCGTATGTAAAAGATAGGAATATATGTGTTCAGATGGCAGGTGTTACATCTCAAAAATTTAATACACAGCGTGGTGTGCCTCAGGGGTCTGTGTTAGGACCCCTACTGTTTGTGTTGTTTGTTAATGATTTAAAGCTGCATTTGAAGAGTGAATGTTTGATAAGTTATGCCGATGACACAACAGTGGGGGTCTCGGCACATGATTCTGAGGAATTAATTTCGAAGGCTGAGTCAATTATGAAACAATTTAAAATTTGGTGCAGCAAAAATAATCTAATTGTGAATAGTAATAAAACTGTAGTTTTGGTTTTTCATAAGCGTAAGCAGGTTTTTCCTTTAACTGTTAATATTGAAGGTTGTAAAATAGTCACTCAAGAATCAACCAAACTTCTAGGGCTAACAATTGATCACAAATTGACTTGGACCTCTCATGTTGATGGGGTGTGTAAAAAGCTGAATAGAGCATATTTTGCATTGAGAACTTTGAAAACAAGCTTATCTGCTAATGGACTTCTTAGTGTTTACTATTCCTTAGCATACACACACATGGCTCTCAATGTGATTATTTGGGGTAACTCTGTAGATAATTTACGTGTATTAATTAATCAAAAAAGAATCATTAGACTGATATTTAATCTTGGTTATCTTGAGTCATGTCGGCCAGTATTTGTTAAACATGGAATATTAACATTTGTGTCTTTATATATTTATAAGTGTTGCGTATATGTTTTCATAACCGATTTAAATTTACTCAGCACTGTAATATTCACGTGTATAACACTAGGAATAAGAATAATTTAATTCTGGCTAAACATGGCTTGACTTTATATGAGAAAGGGCCTATTTATTCGTGCACTAAAATATTTAACCATCTTCCTGGCGAAGTAAAGATGTGCAATACTATCGTATCTTTTAAAAGCAAACTTAGAAAGTTTCTGGTAAATAAATGTTTTTACTCGATAGCTGAATACTTTGATAGTCGTTTGTAACTTAAATGTTTGTACTTTGTTTTTTCTTTTTATATTCTGTGTTATGACTGTGCCTGTAACATGTACTTATGTACTTATTTGTTGTTATGGCTGTGAAAATAAATGAAATGAAATGAAACAATGAAATGGCGTATCTCCAGTACTTCCAAGTGGGAAATTTAATGGCGTTTCGCTGAACATGCACGAAAACAAGTATAACACTCAAAGCGCTTTATTTTCTTAGGCTTTTTTTGGTTTTTCATGAGCATCTACTTGTTTTGGGTGAGTACCTTTTAATGATTTTGTATCTACTGTTTTATTTACGTTTGTAGTTTCTTCTTAGATGCAAATTTCCTCCGGTTTGATATTTATTAATGCATAATCAGAGCCATTCATCCATTCCTTTTTTCATTTTGTTAGTCAGGCTGGCACTGTATTTATCTGTTACCTTTATTATTTACAACCTTCATACTATTGAAACATGAAATATCTGTAAATCAATTATTCCAACAAATAACAAAGTTATAAAAATACGAACTTACATGTGATGAAACATTTATATTTGTATAATTAGATTTGAAAACTGCTGAAGATTGAAATCACACAGCGGAGATATATAGGGTTATGTATTACGTTATCTTTCTTCATTCAGTGACGTCGATTCAATGTTGAGGGATAAAATCCCTAGAATTACACAAAGTGTACCACCCACTTTTCATTGAACCAATCACAAATTTCACCTTTCATAAAATGAACCAATCACGTTTGTTTTATAGTGATTAATCAGAATAGTTTTATTTAAAACTGATTAAACCCACAGTAGCTTTAGATAATTGCTCCTAAGTCTTAACTTAACGCGTTGAAAGCTGATGTGCACTGACTTTTGGGTGTATTTATGATTATTTTAATACAGTTTTTCATTGCTTCGGCAAGAAGTAAGTATCATATTTAAGTATAACATAATTTATGAATTAAAAACAATAATTGTCTCTGTCGTCTACAAGCAAAATGCAAAATACGAAAAACGTCGATGGTGGCCGATGATAACGAAGTCAACCAACATGAATCGCGAGTGAAAAAATCATAGTTCAAATCATGACCGACCCTAATTTTAATGTACACGTACACCTATACTAAATATAATAATAACATACTAATATGCATTCAATAAACAGAAATTCAAATTTACATTAAAATTGTATCTGTGCGCTTTGAAGTCTTTCACCACTATTACCTTTCCATGTTCCTGATCTTCTTCACTATACTCTGTAGTTTCTCATACAAGTTATCTTTCTCTTCTGCTTCGCTGGGCTCTGTTGGTGAGTATACATTGACTATTGTTGTGCTTGTTGTTTTCGTTTTAACAGATAGTTTTTCAAGTCTTCCAGTAATTGGTTAAAAATCGATTATTCTATTTTTATTTTTTTTTCGTTACAGAGAATGCTACTTCCTCGCTGCTTTGTTTTTCTTCCTCACTATAATATAACACACTATATATGACATTTTCATGTTCATGTTCAAAGTTTTTGTCCATAAACAGTTCTTGTTAAGATTCATTAATGAACAGTTACAGTTATTGAAACAATTACAAACTTATTTTATTTTTAACTATTTAGTGACCAACTGACAAACTAACAACCTGTTCTAAACATGTTGACTCACCCTGTTACTACAGTAGCAGGGGGTAGTAACTGGGATAAGCTAAGTGGGGACATGCTATTAGTTTTGTTACAATTTTATAGATGGCAGGAGGTATGCGTGCTAAATAGAGACAGCTTATTCTTTGTTGAGTTCGGCTTTCACGTGATGCTATTTGAAATGTTGCGCAGACTCGGTACGACTCATATTAGTCATATTCCGTTATTTTTGTTTTATGCCGTCTTTCTTGTTGCCACATTTTGGTTTAAATTAAATTCTTTGCGTTATATATTAAAAACCCGAGATTTAAGAATAATGAGTGCTGCCAGGATAAAACCGTGTTGTGTACCTGGATGTAATAATAAGGACGCTCCAAGACACTCTATTCCTACAGAAATATCTGCAGATATTCGAACATGTTCGAGAAATATGGCTTCAGGGAATAGGAAGCCTAAAGTTACAGCATTTAATTGCTGATAAAGGTACTTTAAGTGGCTACGTTGTTTGCTTGACACATTTTTCGACTATGTGCAAAGATGCAGATGGCAAATTGTTAAGATATGCTCTGCCAACTGTTAATATGCCAGGTGTGTAGTTCATATATATTTTGCTTTCCAAGTTCTGGCTTACGAAACATGTTTCAGAATTTCATGGAGATTCAACCATTGAAAATTGCTTTTGTTATCCCGAACAACATAAATTTGAGACTCCAAAAAAAATGAGGGGTATATTATTAAATACTTAGATATTACTTTATTTATCAATTCCAGCTTTACTTCGTTAAAGTCCATATTTAATGAGTATCTGTATATAAAATACTTAATCACTTTAACAATATCTATTTATTTAAACCTTATACGTATTTCTGCATGTTTACATGCCATTGTCATATAACCTTTGACAATGGCATGTAAACATGCCGAAATACGTATAAGGTTTAAATAAATAGATGTTAAAGTGATTAAGTATTTTGTATACAGATACTCATTACTTAGATATTAACTGTTATGGAAAATAATTGTTTGTATTTGTAGAAATAATTGCAAAGTTTGACGAATCTTTGCCATCTACGTCAAGTGAGAGCAGCCCTAGTAAGCTGAGCGTATTGCGACAGGCCTCGCCAAAACAATACCGAGGTGCTAAACGACAATTGACCGAGACAGAAAGCAGACAGGGTAAGACAATGCACCATATATTTGTTAGTGTTTTATATAAAATTTTCTACATCCAGGTATGTACGAGACTGAGATACCTTCATCGTCTACTGCAACACCTGATTTATCCATAGAGGTTCGTGAGAGCACAACAGCAATACTCGGTAATATATTTGAATTGTTTATTTTTCTTTGAAACTTATGGAACTTGCTTTTTAGGCTCAAAAAAGAAAAAGATCCTTGCTAAGCCAAGAACTGGTAGAACTTGGACACCAAACGAGAAAATCTTACACAGAGAAGTTGCGAGATTAAAAAGGGCTGCAACTAAAATTAAATCCAAGAAGTTGTTAATGCCTAAGCAACTGCAATTACTTCGTCAAAGCAGGATTACCCTTACTTTATTAAAAGATGTAAATGAAACAACTTTAAAATTTTTCTTGTCACAGCAGCGTACATAGAAACATAAACCTAGAGGTAGAAGATTTACTTTAGATGACAAAATCTTTGCTTTATCTTTGTATAAACAAAGTGGCAAGGGATATAGATATTTATCAAAAGTTTTTAGTTTGCCTTCACGCAAAACAATAACCAGTATGTTAAATAAAATTCCCTTTGGTTGTGGTATCAATCACCACATTTTTGAACACTTGAGACATTCGGTGGCTCGAATGAAAGCTCTTGATAAATATTGTGTCCTCCTGTTCGATGAAGTTTCATTGGCATGCGGACTACAGTATAATCAAAAGTTAGATGTGATTCAGGGTTTTGTAGATCATGGTGGTGCACATAGACATGCTTTATTTGCAGATCATGCTTTAGTATTTATGGTGAGGGGCATTTGCAGAAAGTGGAAGCAACTAGTTTGTTTTACTTTCTGTGAAGGCACCACTTCTACTGCAGATTTAAAGCGAATACTAAAGGATGTTCTGCAAGTAAAGCTTGTTGGTCTCAATGTAGTTGCAACTATCAGTGACCAAGGACCAACTAATCAGGCGGTTGTAAATTCTTTACTTAGAGACACCAACGAGTTCTGTATAAAATCCAATCGGGATAACAGATATCAAGGATATTTGATAGGGGAGTCTGAAATACTCCATTTATATGATTTTCTGCATTTAATGAAAGGAATTCGGAACGGTCTACTAAGTAAAGATTTACATTTCACCATTGACAGTGTAAAAAAAGTTGCTTCTTGGTCACATATAGTACAACTATATGAAATTCAAAGAAATAGGGGTCTGTTTAATGCTTGCTACAAACTAACAGATGAACATGTTTACCCTGACAAAATTAAAAAAATGAAAGTTAAAAATTGTACCCAAGTTTTTAGCCAGTCTGTGGCTATAACGTTAAGCATTTTTGCTGAGTTTAGTTCTAAACTGCCCCCTAATTCTGAAGGGACTATAGATCCCAAAGCAAAGGACACATCAGAACTACTCATGTTTTTTGATAGACTTTTTGACAGTGTCAATGGCACCTCAATAAATTCACCTCAGGGTAAAGACCTTCGCAGTGCGATAACAGCTAGGTCCAATCATGTATCCTTCTGGAATTCCTGTTTTCCTGTTTTAAATTCTATGTACTTCATCGATTCAAAATCCAATAAGAAAGTCACACCTTCCTTAAAAAACTGGATTTTCTCACTACGTGGTTTGATATACTTATGGAATGGTCTTCAAAGGAAAGGATTTCAATTCCTTGTTCCAAGGAATTTAAACCAGGATCCTGTTGAAAATTATTTTTCATGTATTCGCAGCCACGGAGTGAGAAACACCAATCCTACTTGTTCGTCCTTTATTAGTTCCAGTAAATCTCTTTTAGTTAACAATTTTGTATCGCCTCACTCCGCTGGTGCAAACTGTGAGGTGGATGATTCTGTTGGTGCTCTTGACACGTTACGAAGTTTTATTGAAAAAGATGATGTAGTATTTGAGCCACCGGACGTTATTGAGCCTGTATATCCCTTGTCAAACGTCGAAAGTAAATCTTCTTTCTATGGTTATTGTGGTTATGCGTATGTGGCACGAAAAATATTTAAATGTGTTTCCATCTGCGCAGATTGTAAGGATAGAGTAAGTGCAGCTGAAGAATTACCTGAAAATGTATTAATTAGAAAAAGGCAGTATGTTGGTAGAAAATTAATTCATCCTTCAGCTAATTTTTCATCTGCATTTAAAAGCTCTACAAAAGTAATTGTTGATAGCTTGCCGCGATTTATAACTTCTTATAATTTAAAAACAAAATTAGTTAGTATGGTTTTAGAAAAATGTAAGTTGGAAATATCCACATTGTTTTGCTCAAAACACCAAAAAAATGTGGATATTTTTGTTAGGTTTACAATAGATATAGTTTTATTTAGGTGTATAGCTATTATTAATAAAATTCTTACTGGAAAAGATTTAAGAGGAGTTAGAGAAAGCAGAGACCCTATAAAACTTTTGGCTTTACGTAAATATGAAACACGACGAATACTTACGTAAAAAGGTTGTTGTCAGCATTGTTGAGTAAGCAAGTTAGTTTTTCGTGTACTGAATGGTAATGAGCCATTTTGTTTGATAGAAAACAGTGAAGAAATGTGATACATTTCTTGTTAGCAACTCTTTTCCCCAGTTAGATACGTGTGCGTCTCCGGTGATCTCTTGACTTTTTATTATTTGTTTACTGTGGTTGTTATGTGAATGTTACTCTTACATACTCTGATCAAAATTATTTTTAAATTGATTATTAACTTATTTTAAAATTCCGATATTTTGATTGAGTACACGAAAAAATAGCGTGTTCAACACTAGAAAAAGTGAGTTTTCATGCTCCTGTAAAATTAATCCACTCGCTGGAAAAATGTCACTTTTCTTAACTTGTAGAACAATCTACTATTTATTCTTTTGGAAGCAGTAACCTGTCTTACGAGATAATGACGTTTTAATTTAATTTTTTAGTGTTTTAGATAGCAGTGCAGTTTTATTATATTTTTAGTTTATAATTGCACAATCAATTTTCTATATCTAACCATTTTTTTAGTTATAGTTAATAAAGTTATTATTTACATTTCAATAATCAAGGTTAGGTGGCAGAGCAGGAGTAGATTTTTACCTAGAACTGAATCTCGCCTATATTATTTTTTGTATTATTATTTTATACAGGGTGATGGTCATAAATTCTGAGTCGAAAATGTATATGTATTACTGCTGATTTGTAGTGGTAGTCTAGTAGTACCACGATAAATATTATTATTATTATTATATCATGTGTTTCGAAACATTTACAATTTAGGCAGGTTGTGACGAGGTGTAACACGTAGGGCGAATTTTGTCTCATCATGCTGCTCTGTCATTTTTAAACTTAAATATAACCTAAAACCATTTAAATGTCAAATATGATATTAATTTGTGCAACAAAATATTTGCCCAATATGTTAACTCAAAATGCAGAACATTTGTCAAGTTCTAATTATTTTCCAAGTAGTAACAATCATAACTATTCTGCCATAAAAAAAAAATTATTCTATTTTAGGTTTGTAAATGTAATCTAAAATAAAGACTGAAAGGTGGTAATTGGGGGTAATCAATACTATAAAATATTGTTTAAATGTTTAATTTTGTACGCAGTAGAATATAATAATTGTACTTGTAAGTAACTCTCAGTAATAACAATAAAACTGTTACTAAAAGAATTTAAATCTTATTAATTTTGTTAATTGTAGATAATATTACAGTACCTTGATGACATTGACTGATTTTTCATGAAAAATCTGTTATTGTTATCAATGCACTTTAATAAATCGTCATAAATCAGCTAAATACGCAATTCAAATTACCCGCTTTATTTCAGTTACCTAACATTATTGACAGTGACCTATACAGTTTTGTTATCTCCTTACACGTAGTTGATGTAAATTTCCTTAAGATGGCGCTGTACAACGGGTCCCCACTTTTACTGAGGGAGTCCGCCATCTATAACTCTCTCTTTATCTGTGCTACCTTCGTGTATGTTTTATGTGTGCTACAGTAGTTCAAGTGATTCGCCGGCGGTGCACGTGTTTCTTTTGCATTTATCGAAGGTGGAAATCCGAATTTTTTGTTAATTGAATAGATATTCACAAATAATTTTGCAATATTAAGAAGTTTCAACGTAAAGGGTTTGTAGTGCAGATTATAAAATTCTTGTATCTATGCTAATTGTTTGATATTTCGCATTTAAAGTGAGTCATACTTGTAGTAGGTATTATATCCCTGCAATAAACGAACACCAAATTTTTAATTTTTTAGAAAGTTGTACGAATTTAAAGTAGGAAATGGAGAAAGAGGTAAAATTTGAAGCCACGAGGGAAGTTCCATTAGCTGCCATTGTCGATTCCACATTGGATGTTCCCCAACTAAACGAAATCAAAGACGAATTTTTGCTGTCCGAACAACTTTCACATGACACTGTGGAGCATGCTGTTGGTGAGCAGATAAAAAATAAACTATAGTTACAGGTTGTGTAGTAATGATTAAACAGCTTACACCATAAACGAACAAATGAATAAGACCAACAATGCAAATGTATTATTACCGCCGTCACCAAAAATAGTGGCAGGAGCAAGTTCTTAGCTGTCACATAAGTTCACATTTTACCTACACAATCAATCAATCAATGCTGGCTACATGCTGCATATCAAAGTGCACCTGTCAAGCACGTGTATCGGAATCCAGGCATGAACTATGAACGTTAACAGCCGTTGCTTTACTACGATTTTAAGTGTTGCAAGTTGGTGCACCAATTAGAAAACCAGTTAAATATTAAACATAATAATAACAATAACTGTTTATAATATTGGGACGAATTTAGATATTAACTAAATTGAATGTTTTCATTTTATAAAGCCGCTTTTGCTTATAATAGCTATTTTATATTTTTTAGTATAACCAATATTAAAAGCATTATTTTCAAGATATTTAGTATCTTCTAATTTCAACAGAAATAAATGGAACTGAATTATTGGCTAGTGCTGAAAAACCTCTAAATTACTAATACAATTAAAAAAATTTGAAAACGGGGGGTCTGTGGAAAATCATATTTTAATGGAGAAAAGCAAATTATTTTAGACAGGTCACTTTTGCAAGGAAGATATAACTAGAAAAATTGAAATATAGTCCTTGCACAGATAAGATTATGTTGTTTCTTTCTGTATGGAGCTGTGTAAATAAAAATGAGTGAACGTTTCGTCTGGACCTTCTTATACTCTAGAAATAATTTGCTTATCATGTTTTCAAGAGTATTTAAGTATTATGGTCTGACGTGCAAACACTGATGAAATAAAATCTGTTTATAAGATTATGAATAATATATATATACATATACGGTCTACTACAAGGGAAGGGAACTAGCCATGTATTCTCCCTACATACCTGATCCTGAGCAAACCAAAATGCTAACACGCCAAGGGCACAGTTTCAACTCACAGTTATGCTTTGCCTGGAACTATGTCTTACTGTATTTAGAAACAGAAATACTTCTAGCTTTTTTTATGAAAATTATTCCTTGCACATTTAAAACCGGAAGGAACAGTTCGTCCCTCAAAAAATTACTGTAAGGGGGAAAATTAATCGCCCTAAATATTGCTGCAGTTAAAAATTAAGTTGTAACTCTTATTTTATTACCAGTTGTGACCAATTTAGCTCAAACTAAACCAATTTTTTATCATCTTCAAGTTATTAAACAATTAATGATTTTTAAAATCGCATGGAAGACGTCACAGAAAAATTAGCGGACTGGGGCACGAACTAAATTATAGATCATCCTTAGGTTTATTAGCGTATAAAATTGAAAAAAGTCGCATTGCCAGTTTTTAAGCAACAGTTTTTTGAAAAAGCCAAAACTCCGATATTTTTTTCACTTTGCAGTTTTAGTAGTTCCACAAGTTTGTAACATTGTGTAACCCTATGGCTTTTCCAGTATCAAATTTCATCCCGTTCTGATAACTCGTTTTTGAGTAAATATAGGCTTTAAAACAGAAATTTTGAAAAATTGGTAGAAGGCGTCACAGAGCAATTAACGGGCTAGGCCACGAACCAAATTGTAGCTTATCTCTAGCTCTAGGATCTTACTTTAAAAAAATGTGTTGTCAGTTGTCAGCTATATTTTTTTGTAAGTTACCGGAATTTTAAAAATATTTTTCACTCAATAACTTTTTCTTTTCGAAAAATTTTATGGACAGCAAAATTGGGTCTGTCTCGATAGGGTTAACAAATTTGAACCCAATCTGTCAACTTATTTTTGAGTAATGCGCTAAATTAAAAATTTTTAGATTTTCATTAAAAGCTTTGGTGAATTTTTGATATACCCCCACACCCCAAAACTCATTGAAATTAAACCATCCGTTCGGAAACTATGATGCCCTCTTAGCACTTGTTCCCTAACTTTGTTAAAAGTTGACTATATTAACAGATATCTTAATAATTATTTAATTTATGCTTGTACCCTGCACATAATTATTTACAGTTACAATGTTGGTGTGTTTATTTTTTTAAACTAACTTGCTTCATTGACTACTTGTACTCGTGCTAGAAAAAATGTTGTTATAGAAGCAATAGCATCTGCAAGATCAAAGATCTTGTAAATAAACTCTAGGTACGGTGACCCATAAGAAATACTGTGGCGGGAGTACTTCTACTTGAATGTGAGAATAATGACCGGGGATAGTGGCAAGCTGGGAGGGAAGTAAAAAAATTGTAATTGTAATTAAAACCAAAAGAGGCAGTAGAAATGTGCCTGAAGAGTTTTAATCTGTACGAAACGCATTGCGGTCTATACTAGTCATAGTTGAAACCAAAACCTTATTTGTTGTTTGTATCACAGCACGATCTTTCGCGCTTGTGCACAGAGGTTGCCTTGATTATTGATACCTGCTTAGCAGGTTCCTATCATTTATACACCGGTTTGTTGCTTTGCAACTTTTTGTCGCCACACATAGAGGGCATTTTATTTGTAGGTCTTTATTGAAGAATTAAATTCCTGATGCTATCTAAATGTATAATTATGTTAAACTACTTTTACTAAAGCACGTGTTAATCAATTACAGTGAAACAAGAAGATACCAGCATTCAATCGTTGGATCTCCAAATAAAATCAGAAATTCCTGATCTGAAGTATGGTATGAAGAGTGTTAATGATGATATCTACATCAAGCTTGAACCATTGGTGAGTGAAGAGTTGCATGTCAAAAATGAAGTTGAAGAGAGTCATGCACATCAAACAGTAAGGAAGTCTACTCGAGTTAAACATTCTTATTGTGGTTTATGCAACAGTGAATTTGAATTCAAGAAGAACTTAGAGCAGCATCTAAATAACCATACTAAAGATAAACCTTTTCAATGCAAAGTATGTGATTATAGTTGTACAGAAAAGAGTGCCCTACAAAAACATATCAAAACACATACAGGAGAGAAACCTTTCAAATCCAATACATGTGATTATAAATGTTTACAAAGGGGTCATCTAGAACAACATATCGAAACACATACAGGAGAGAAACCTTTTAAATGTAATGTATGTGACTGTAAATGCATATCGAAGAGCGACTTAACAAGACACATCAAAACACATACAGGAGAGAAACCTTTCAAATGCAATACATGTGATTATAAATATATACGAAGGGATCATCTAGAACGACATATCAAAACACATACAGGAGAGAAACCTTTCAAATGCAATACGTGTGATTATAAATGTATACAAAGGGGTCATCTAGAACAACATATCAAAACACATACAGGAGAGAAACCTTTCAAATGCAATACATGTGATTATAAATGTTTACAAAGGGTTCATCTAGAACAACATATCAAAATACATACAGGAGAGAAACCTTTTAAATGTAGTGTATGTGACTATAAATGTACATTGAAAAGTAACTTACATCAACATATCAAAATACATACAGGAGAGAAACCTTTCAAATGCAATACATGTGATTATAAATGTATACGAAGGGGTCAGCTAGAACAACATATCAAAACACATACAGGAGAGAAACCTTTCAAATGCAATGTATGTGACTATAAATGTACATCGAAGGGTAACTTAATAAAACATATCACAATACATACCGTAGAGAAACCTTTCGAATGCAATACATGTGATTATAAATGTATACGAAGGGGTCAGCTAGAACAACATATCAAAACACATACAGGAGAGAAACCTTTCAAATGCAATGTATGTGACTATAAATGTACATCGAAGGGTAACTTAATAAAACATATCACAATACATACCGGAGAGAAACCTTTCGAATGCAATATATGTGATTATAGATGCACAAGGAAGGCTCACTTAAAACAACATATTAAAACACATACAGGAGCGAAACCTTTCAAATGCAATATTTGTGAGTATAGATTTACAACAAAGGCTCACTTAAAAGTACATATTAAAATACATACAGGAGAGAAACCTTTTAAATGCAATGTATGTGACTATAAATGTATATCGAAGAGTTACTTAACAAAACACATCAAAACACATACAGGAGACAAACCTTTCAAATGCAATATATGTGATTATAGATGTATAGAAAAGAGCACTCTACAAAGGCATATCAGAATACATACCGGAGACAAACCTTTCAAATGCAATGTATGTGACTATAAATGTATATCGAAGGGTGGCTTAACAAAACACATCAAAATACATACAGGAGAGTAACCTTTCAAATGTAATATTTGTAATTATACATGTATAGAAAAGAGCACTCTACGAAAGCATATCACAATACATACAGAAGATAAGCCTTTCAAATGCAATATATGTGATCATAAATGTGCAAGAATGATTTACCTACAACGGCATATGAAAATACATACAGAATACAAACCTTTCAAATGTAGTGTATGTGATTATAGTTGTAAATGGAAGCATCACTTTCAAAAACATACCAAAACATACTGGAGAGTTTAACTTTTTCAATGCTATAATATGTAATTTGAAATGTATACGAAAGTGTGACTTACAGCAGCATTTGAAAACTCATTCCAGGGAATAAGTTTTTGAATGTAATGTACATAATAGGTAATTTTGTTAGGTAAAATGGTTTCTATGTGCACATATTATAAATATAATTTTTACAAAGAAGTTGGGAAATAAGCATAGTTACAATAATAGTAATAATAATAATAATAATAATTATCCTGTTCTGAAATTGTGTTAAAAATACAATCTTCTATTCCCAGAGTTGTAGATTATATGGCTTGTTTAGAATTATAATTTTTAACAGAAGAGCTTTGGTGCATACATTTGCACGATTCGCACTTCGCTCAGACATTCTTATTTATTGTTTATTTATTTTACATTTATAATATCATATCAAGCAGGCTCGTATAATGTTTCATAACATAATATTAATTAAAATAATTGCAGAAAACATTAAAATTCCGAGTTATAGAGATTTGAATATGTGTATTGGCACCTAGAAAAAGTAGATAACAATATCCGTATGTGCCATGAATAATACATGAAACAAGGATATGGAATTCTATGTAAACATGAGGTGTATGTATTTAACACAAGATATCTAGAGAAATAGAGCTAAATAAAATACAAAAATTTATTTTTGTTCCTGCCTAGAAACAATTGACAAGACTTTTTAAATCATTTGAGATTCACTATCTGCCTGACTGCAATAGGAATGACATTATAAAATTTGACACCAAGATAATTTATAAATCTCTAGTATTTGGAAGTTTTGAGTTAGCTGAAGCCCTAGTAATGTACTTGTGGAGAATTGGCATTTTCATATTATGGCTAAAGAAGCAACGTACTGTTAACACGTCTATATCTCTAACATCAAGTTTCTTTTCAGAGTAGAAGAGGCAGGTATGGAACAAGCGACTTATTTTGTAGATAATTTTCAGCGTTGTTTTGAATAACTTGCAGGGGTTTCAGATTATTGTTATAAAGTCCTCCTCATACTAGGATGCTATATCTTAAAATTGATTCAGTCAAAAACTGGCATAACATTGTTAAAAGCTTCTCATTCAGGAACTGGCTTAAGATGTAGAATTTATGAGAGAGTAGTCTCAAATTCGATGTTAGGTAAGATGTGTGTTGACTCCATTTTAGGTGCTTGTCGATTATTACTCCTAGATATTTAGTGCTGTCGGTTTCACAAATTTCCTTATCCATGTATGTTATTTACTTTTATAATCGTCTAAAGGGGCCTGTTTGCAGCAGTTATGGAAAAAAGCATTGTAGTTGGTTTTCTTTACATTCAGAGAGATCGTTTGAAGGAGTCGAGTTAATGTTTAACATTTTTCAAACCTAAGCAGATTTTGTTTCGGACCTCAATCCAATCAGTTCCAGAAAAAAAACACTACTGTATCATCAGCATAAGATATAATTTTGCCATCGATAGCAAGGTTAGTTAAGGAGTTAATATATATACAACAGCGCTACAGGCCTTAAAGGCCCTTGGCTTAAGGAGTTAATATATAAATTAAATAGTATGGGGCCCATTACAGTCGATTACAAAACGATTTAGGAATAAAACAAAATGGTTTCCCCCCAATATGAACTTTTACTTGATCGTTTAAGTACGATTTCTTAACGAAATCACATAAGCCACAACTATGCGGTTTTTATCCATGTGAATCCTCGCGTGATATTTTAGATTGCATTTCTTCGAAAACTAGTGATCACAAAACTACAAGAAAGTGGAGTATCTCCAGTGTGCTTTTGCACGTGACAAATTAAATGATATATTTATTAGCGCTTGTAAAATTGCAGACGGTACAACTGTAGGGCTTTTCTGCGGTGTGGTTTCTTCTTATGTGGGGAATTAAATTTACCTTTTGAGTCGATTTGTAGCTTCACCAAAAACAGCTGTATGGGTTTTCTCCCGTGTGTATCCTCAAGGGACGAATTGTATGCTGTGGATAGGAGGTTACACACATAGCAGTTGGAGCGCATTTTTACTTTCCCATACCTTCGGTATATTTTCATGTAAATTTTAGAAATCTAGATTTTCACGAAAATACACGTTTTGGGGTTCAAGGAACCCAAAAAGTTGATTTTAAAAAATGTTTATTTGTGGGTGAGGGTGGGTGGGGGGAAATTTTAAATCAAGAGATATCGAAAATTGTAGTTCTAGTTAAGCTTTTCACAAAAATCCGAAACCGTAAACGGAAGTTAGACATGTTTTTCTTGTAGCTTTTTTTCCAAACAAAATTTTAAAAATCTGAAAGAATAACTTAAGGCAAATCGAAAACTTTTTACCGAGCTCTCTAGCTTCAAAATGGCGGTCGCTACAACCTTTTGAAAATTTCGACTGTAACGCCCATTTACTCAAAAAGTAGTCTAATCAGAATCAGCTACAACTTGTTTGAGAGCCCTTTAGGTAGTATGCGATGAAATAAAATGATTTATAAAATCCGAAAACGATCGCGATGGCGCTGCTTCAAAATTTTGAAAATTGTCAAAAAACAATTTTTCAAAAACTGTCTACACAATTTTTTTAAAACTTTCTGAGCCGGTATAGCTTGCATTGAAATACAAATTTATTTTTTATTAATCTTCCAAATTTTACTCTGACGCCTTCCAGGAATTTTTGAAAAATGTGATATTAATTAATTATTTATTGAAAAACGCAAACGCCGATCGTTATAAACTTTCGTCAGTTGATAAACTATTTAAAGTACTTTATTAGGATTTGCAAGTTTTTCAACTATTTTAAAAATTGAGGAAGTAAACGATACTTTTTAATATCAACAACGATTCTGGCATTTACGAGACTTTAACTACGGCTATCAATTAGCTCTAGTTACAAAATATATTTTAAATGTTTTGCATATTTTTGATAACTTCTCAAATAAAGCTATTATAGCTATTTTTGTCCGACATCTGAGGCGGAATTTGTAATTCGCCAAAGGGCGCGCCAGGCGCTTACCTTGCTTAGTGCAGTTGGTCGCTGCTTCTATGGGTAGCTACGGTACTGAAACCAACTGAACAGGCTATCACAAATTCAAATTCCCGCTACTTGTTTTCTAAGCTAATCTAATCTAATAGTCGGTGAACTGTACAACGTTATATTTACTAAAAGTTACACGTTTGCAAATACGGCATGTATTAATTTTTAGTATGAGAAAGTGCACTCGCAGTCCACACTTCAGCTTTTTTCCTTGTTGCTTTTAGGGGCTACGAGTGAGTGCAAAAAAATGGCTTCATAAGGAACAAGTTTGGGACAAATTTGGGATTTTTTGTTCTTGCACTCCATTATCAATTATTTATCGAAACTTTTTATTATGGAATATATAACTGCAACAATAATCAACAAACTAAAAAGCACGCTTTCATTATAGTTATTCGTCATTAATACAGCAAACTGCTGTTAAAAAAATACCGATGTACTTTAAAAACTGAATACTTTGAGGTCCATAAACATTACGATAAGATTCATTAATAAACAGTTGTAGTTGTTGAAATAATTACAAACTAATTTTATTTTTAACTATTTAATAACTAACTGACAAACTAATAACAATCTGTTGTAAAGGTGTTGACCAGCTATCCATGCATCTTGATGTTGACTCGCCCTGTAACTACAGTAGTTCAAGCGAATCGACGACAGCAGCGTGTGTTTCTTTTATATTTATTGTAGATGGAGCTAATTCTAATACTCGTCTTAACCTAACACGTCCCGATTTTTTTAATCTAATAGATATTAACAAATAATTGCTATATTAAGAAAGTTCAACGTACAGGTTTGTAGTGCAGATTATAAAATTCTTGCATCTATGCTAATTTTCCGAAATTTCTCATTTAAAGTGAGTCATACTTGTAGTAGGTATTATATCACTGCAATAAACGAACGCCAAATTTTTAATTTTTTAGGAAGTTGTACGAATTTAAAGTAGGAAATGGAGAAAGAGGTAAAATTTGGGCCACGAACAAAGTTCCATTAGCTGCTATTGTCCATTCCACAGTGGATGTTCCCCAACTAAACGAAATCAAAAAGGAAATGTTGCTATCTGAACGACATTCACATGACATTGTAGAGCCTGCTGTTGGTAAGCGATCAAAAATACATTGTAATTAAAGAGGTTGTGTAGTAATGATTAAACGGCTTATACCATAAACGAACAAATTAATAAGACCAACAGTGCAAATGTAGTAACTGTCGTCGCTAAAAATAGAGGTAGGAGCAAGTTCTTAGATGTTGCATAAGTTCACATTTTAAATAAACAATCTATGTTCGCTGCATGCTGCATATCAAAGTGCACCAGTTCAAGCCCGTGCATCGGAATGCAGGCATGAACTATGAACGGTAACCGCAGTTGCTTTACTACGATTTTAAGTGTTGCAAGTTTGTGTACCAATTGGAAAGCCAGTTAAGTTTTAAACAATAACAATAAACGTTTATAATGTTGGGACGAATTTAGATATTAACTAAATGTTTCCATTTTATAAATACGGCTTTGCTTGTAATAGCTACCTTATATTTTTTACTATAACCTATATTAAAAGAATTATTTTCAAAATTTTTAGTATGTCATAATTACAACAGGAATAACTGGAACTGCGTTATTTAGGCTAGTGCAGAAAAACCTTTAATTTACTAATACAATTAAAAAAATTTGTAATGCCGAGTCTGTGGAAAATTATATTTTAATGAAGAAAAGCAAATCATTTTAGACAAATTACTTTTGCAAGGAAGATATAACTAGAAAAATTGAAATATAGTCCTTGCACAGATAAGATTATGTTGTTTCTTTCTGTATGGAGCCATATAAATAAAAATGAGCGAACATTTCATCTAGACCTTCCTATAATTTAGAAATAATTTACTTAGCTTGTTTTCAAGAGTATTTAAGTATCAAGGTCTGACGTGCAAACACTAATGAAATAAAATCTGTTTGTAAGATTATAAATAATATATGTACGATCTACTATAAGGGAACGAAACTAGCCATGTATTCTTCCCGCATACCCTATCATGAGCGGACCAAAATACTAACACGCCAAGGGCACAGCGTCAACTTGCTAAAAGTTATGCTTTGCCTGAAACTATGTCTTACTGTGTTTAGAAACCGAGATATTTCTAAATGAAAATGTTCCTTGCGATTTTAAAACTGGAAGGACAAGTTGGTCCCTCAAAACATTAATGTAAGAGGCAATATTAATCCTCCTAAATATTGCTGCAGTTAAAGATTAAGTTGTAACACTTATTTTACTACCACTTGTGAGCAATTTAGCCCAAACTAAACAAACTTTTTATCATCTTAAAGTTAGTGAACAATTAATGATTTTTAAAAATTCATGGAAGATGTCACAGAAAAATTAGCGGACTGGGGCACGAACTATATTATAGATCATCCTTAGGTTTATTAGCGTATAAAATTGAAAAAAATCGTGTTTCTAGTTTTTAAGCAATAGTTTTTTGAAAAAGTCAAAACTCGGATATTTTTCTCACTTTGCAGTTTTAGTAGTTCCAGAAGTTCTCGTAGTTTGTAACATTGTGTACCCCTATGGCGTTTCCAGTATCAAATTTCATCCCGTTCTGATAACTCGTTTTTGAGTAAATCGAGGAGTAAATAAGGTATTAAAACCCAACTTTTCAAAAATTGATAGGAGGCGTCACAGAGCAATTAACGGGCTAGGCCACGAACCAAATTCTAGCTTATCTCTAGCTCTAGGATCTTACATAAAAAAATGTGTGGCCAGTTTTCAGCAATATTTTTTTGTAAGTTACTGGAATTTTAAAAATATTTTTCCTTGATACCTTTTTGAAAAATTTTGAGCACAGTCAAATTGGGTCTCGATAGGGTTAACAAATTTGAACCCGATCTGTCAACTTATTTTTGAGTGATGCACTAAATTAAAATTTTTTGGATTTTCTTTAAAAGCTTCGGTGAATTTTTGATATACCCCCACATCCCAAAGCTCATCGAAATCAAACCATCCGTTCGAAAGTTATGATGCACCACACACCAGGGTTGGCAAATATCATGATATTTATTATAAATATCATAATATCCGATATTTACGATATATATCCGATTGTGAGATTGCCCAATGGCTTATCTCAGCTAAGACCTGTGTTTAGAGGTGTTCCACAGGGATCAATCCTGGGGCCCTTATTATTTATAATTTATACAAGTCGTTTTTATAAGTGTGTTGAAACGTGCTCCATTCATATGTATGCAGACGATACTCAATTGTATTACTCATTTCCAATCGAAAATTTACAGTTTGCTTTGAAAAATATTCAGGAAGATTTAAATTCTATAAATGACATTTCATTTAAACATTCATTGATAATCAACCCCACAAAGTCAAGTATACAGTTATTTGGTAACGCACGAAAGCTTCTGGGCATAAAGAATCTGGTGAATCTCAGCATCAATGATGTGGCGATCCCTATTAAAGACGAAGCTAGGAACTTAGGACTAGTTATTGATAACAGTTTCAGATACAAAACACAAGTTACAAAATACATAAAACAAGCCTATACTAATTTAAAGTTAATTTATCCCCACAGGCACTACCTTTCTCAAAAAATAAAGGCTTTACTGTGCGAATCTCTTGTTTTGTGTCATTTCTCGTATTGTTCGCAAATATACGGTCCTTGTATTACTAATTATTTTGCTCAACGCATACAAAGAGTTCAAAATTCATGTTTACGATTAATATTTGGAATTAGGAAATATGATCATATATCTCATAAATTATCGGAATTATCTTGGCTTAACATGCAAAACAGAAGGCTGCTGCATGCTGCCTGTCTCTATCATCGAATAATTTTAGAAAAAAGTCCGCTGTATTTATATAACAAAATTTCGTTTCGAACCGATGTACACAATTTAAATCTTAGGTTTAAAGGTGGCATTACTCCACCTTCTCATCGAACTAGTCTGTTTGAAGGTTCTTTTTCTTTTAATATTTATAAAGTGTACACCGAAATTCCTCAAAATATAAAAACTTATCCCAAATTGTTATTTAAGCTTCGGTACCGTCAAATGTTGTTTCATCGACAAATTACAAATTAGCTGAACTATTTACGTGTCCCGCTGTGTTGGTTCAACTGCTCTTCGGCCTGCCTTTGCAGAATAATTTATTTTTTATTTTATTCTTTGTTTAGTTTAGTTTAGTTTAGTTTTAATTTAGGCATTTATTATTTTTCGCCTTTTGTTTTATCCAAGGTTGCAGTGGAAGATCAAATGTAGCAGCTGCTACAGTTGAACTGCAACCTTGTGATTTTCTCATTCGTTTGCATGTTTTTTTTTTATTATAGTTATTATAATTAATTATTTTTTGTTTTTTTCTCTATTATGTATGTTAATTTTTGTCTCTGCGAATGTGGAAAATAAAGATAATAATTATTATTATTATTATATATCAAAAAATTGATATATATCGGATATTTATGATACATTTCACAAAATCGCCAGGAAACTAGCCATTTATTTAATTTAATTTATTAAATCAAAGAAAAAATAATAAACAACCATTATTTTAACATTCACAACAAAAAATAAAAATATGTTATGTAATATATTATAAAAAAGAAACTAAATAAAACTTCTAAAAGCCGAAGCCGAACTATTTTCTTAGTAATCTCATTAGTGGAACGTCCATTTCAGAGTCTGATCCGGACTCAGAGTCCAACAATAATATTTCCTCTAATATTTCGTCTGGAGATTTGCTGCATGATGGCTCTTGGAAGTATGTCTGATCAATTTGATGTTCTTCGAAAATCCAGTCCAAATTTGAAGCTTTTCTGCTACAATCTTGATTTAAGTACTTAAATATAAATGTTAGTTTAGCAGCTTTTTCGGTTCCTAATCTGTTTCTCAACTTAGAATGTACAAGCTCAAAGGTGGAAAAAATTCGTTCCAATCCTGCAGTTGCTGCTACTGCAGTCAGTAGCTTCGAACACATCTCTAAGACATTTTCTCGTAAATTTTCCCAATCAAAAAAAGAGTCTGCATCTTTTATGGTAAGCGCCTTCCACCAAGTCATAGGAGGGGTGGTTTTAAATTGCTCCCCAAACATAAATGATGGAAATGGTTTTGTCTCTGTACTGAAGGCTAGTACAATAGGTAAGAAATTTGAATTTATAGTCTCCAAGTACTCAAATGCAAGATGCTTTTCTTCATTACTCAAATTGCGGCCTTTAAAGCGATGATCGCATAGATTTGCCAAATAGTGACTGGGTGTTAAAGCCATCTTCTTTCTCCTCAGTAAGTGATCTAGTACATCACGTGGTTGTCCTTCTAGATCGTTTTCCAATTTCTTCCAAATTTCTACACAAACAGCAATAGTGGTCGCATCCCTTTGCATGCGATCTAAAGCAATTGCAATTCGTTCCATTCGTTTCAAAAAATCTTTTGCGTTTACCGTGATGTGTATATCATTTATAATGTGAAAAATATCTTTATCAATGATCTCCTTATGATCCTGGCAAACCTGAACCAAAATACCTCTATTTTCAAGATAAGATTTTAAAGAATCAGTTACAGTATTCCACCTAATTTCCTGAGGAATGACAAGCATTTTTCCTTTAGCATTTCGGTACCAAGCTGATGGTAGGTGTTTATTTCTAAAATATTTTATTGCTTTAATAATATTTTCTTTAAGGCCTCGAATTTGTATGTCTTCTGCCAACAAATGGAGAATGTGTGCCGAGCACCCATATTGAATGATATCAATTTCTGTTTCTGGTGTGGCCTCCAGGAGTCTTCTCATCTTTGAGACGTTTCCCGTGTTATCGGTTACGACACTTCGTACTTTTGCTCCAAAAAAGGTTTGAGCGTATGTAATAGCATTATACGCAACTTCTTTTAAATATTCCGCTGTGTGGGGATTGCCTGATGTGTCTACTGTTTGGATTAAATACGATTCCCCATATTCGTTCATAGCAGAACAGCAAACTATTGGTTCGTTATGGATATTGGACCAACCGTCAAGGGCCATTGATACAACTTCTCCTTTTAATTTATCGTTACAATCGATTCATAAATTATTATACACCTCGTCCAATATTTTATTTCCAATTTGCTTTCTTGAGGGAGGCTCATACCCTGGTCGTAAAACTTTACACATTTTTTTAAATTCGCTGTGCTCTACATGTCCAAAAGGAGTGTTCGTTGCAAAGAATTATTTGCCAATTTGCAAGTCAACTGTATGTGCATAAGACTTCGATGTTGAAATTATAGTGTCATCCTTGGCGATATTCAGTTTATTTGTACCCTGACAGGCCTTTTTGGGACGATAATCCAATTCTGGTAAACCTAAAATAATATAGTCCTGTACTCGTACTATGCATATGGATAAAAAAAATGGGAATAGGTAATATAATTTTCATTTATTAACGTTTTTCCCTCAATTAGGAACGAAAATGTTATTTATTAGATAAATTAGGTAATGGGTTTCGAAAGTCTTAAAAACGTTGCCACTTTTATGTGCCCCGCCCGCCCCATTAAGAAAATTTTTTTTGTGCATTATGCACTCGATAGTGGATCATTGTTGATCATAGAAATGAAAACTCCCTCTTCCAAACCGTTTTCTATGGGGAATAAGTAAAGCAATCCATATTCGGCATTAACAAAAATGAATAAAATAATAAAGAAAAAGCACCTAGGTCTATTTTACGAAGTTAAAAGTAATTACAAAAAAATCTTCTATAGGTACAATACGAGATTTTTTTTCAATAACCAACATTTAAAAATAAACATTCACCTACCACGTTTACTTGTTTGTTTTGTTAACTCGGGTAGTTTTTGTACAACAACGTTTTCTTGTTGAGTATTGCTAGCCTCTGCAGAATTTTCTTCATTAATTATTGTAGAATTAGCTTCTGTAGCTTCGTTTCCACACCTTTCCACATGTTTCAGCATTCTTTGGGGAATCCCCTGCATTTCCTTGCCGCATTTCTTGCACACGGCCCACTTACCACTATTATTTTCCTTATTTACACATCGAAAATGTTCCCACACAATGTGTTTATTTTTTGGCATTGTTAATTTAATTTAAAACCTCAAGAAAACAATAAATTTCCCCTATAGCCAGCGAAATATTCAGCAAACAACACTGATACACTGAGTAGAACATAAAAACACAAACTGACAGAGTAAAGCTGCAGCTCTGGGAATCCCCAGCTAACCTGCATGAACGCTTGGGCGGTCTCTAATTGCACAATGTTGCCAGACTGTACATATTTTAAGCAAAATTAGCTGATTGTAATAATTTGATATATATCATCAAAATTGATATATATTTACTCATAAATATCATGATATATATCAAGATATATATCATTGGATATATATCGGCCAACCCTGCCACACACAGACATACACAAGACAGACATTTTTTTAAAACCTCTTTTTTGGGTTTCTGAAGGCCCAACACATTTCCGTGAAAATCTTGAATTCCAAAATTTTTATGCAATCAATACTTCTCCATACTGAAAGGATAGAAAAGTAAAAATAGTAAAAATATATCTAAAATGACTATTTGTGCCGCCCTCTTAGAACTTGTTCCCTAACTTTGTTAAAAGTTGACTACATTAACAGATATCTTAATAATTATTCAATTTACGTTTGTACCCTGCACAATTACAATGTTGGTGTGTTTATTTTTTTAAACTAACTTGCTTCATTGACTACTTGTACTCGTGCTAGAAAAAATGTTGTTATAAAAGCAATAGCATCTGCAAGATCAAAGATCTTGTAAATAAACTCTAGGTACGGTAACCCATACAAAATACTGTGGCGGGAGTACTCCTACTTGAATGTAAGAATAACGACCAGGGATAGTGGCAAGCTTGGCGGGATTTTTTAATTTTGTATAACTATCCAGTAAAATTATGGTAACTTTAATGCTTTTTATACAACTTATAAACCAAAACAAAACAAATAAAATGGTATATAAAAAAGAAACAATAATTAGCAGTTTAAAAATGATTTATGTTGAGATAACTTACAATATTGATTTAGAAATGTTTTTTTCAAACGTTGCCTTATAATTTTTGCATTAATATCATTTTAGTCGGCCAATCTTTCAGTAACATTTTACTTTTTAGAGGAAATTTATGATAAGAAGTATTACAATCTCGAGTGAATCTTTTACACTGTTTACCACTGAACAGGACTTGAACATCTGAAAAAAACCAACCATCTGCCTTAAATTGTGTACAAACTTTGGACTCCGGTTCACATTACTCTTTTACTGCAGCTTACTTTACAATCTGTAATGGTACTGTTTTTTATCTAACCTGATGTTGGATTTGGGTTTGTAATGTACCTCGGCTAGCTCAGTCTTTTTACTTCAGGGCAATTCAGGTAACGGGTATTGGGTCATTTTCCCAGCCCGTAAACTTCTCGCTCTCTATTAACTCTCATGAAATCATCATCATCACGAATCAGCGCAGATTGTTTCATTTTTGGACATACGCCTCCCCTAGCTGTTTCCATTTTGTTCTGTCAAATGTAGCTCCCATCCACTGTTTCCCTGCTGTTCGCTCGATATTGTCCCTCCACCTTGCACGTGGTCTCCCTCGGGATCTTCTACCAGTCCTCAGTCTCCATTCGGTGACTTTCCTACTCCACCTATTGTCTTCCCTCCTCATTAGGTGTCCGGCCCATTTCCACTATAATTTGGCAATGCGAGTCACCACGTCCTCTAAATTAGTTTTATTTCTAAGCCAGACAATTGATTTTCTGTCTCTCAGTCTAATCCCTAGCATCGATCTTTCCATGTGCCTTTGTGTTATTTTTAGCTTTTCTAAGTTAGTTTCAGTGAAACTCCAGGTTTCGGATGCATACGTAAGTATGGGGAGCACACATTGATTATACCCTTGTTTTCAAATGCTGAGGGTATGCCGACTTGAATACGTCTTTTAGTTTTCCGTACGCTGTCCATGCAAGTCGTATTCTTCTATTTATCTCTGTTATTTGAGGGGCATCGTTTGTAGTTAGTGTTTGGCCTAGATATGTATTGCTATGATATTTGGAGGTGTATGTTTTTACTGGGGTATTGTAGTTCCTGGAAGGCAATTTTTGGGATGTTTGCTGCAATTCAATTTGCGATTGGAGGTTTGTGAAAACTATGAGATTTTGATTTTCTAACTTTTTAACTCAGGGTTGCGTATCATTGCTGTAATTTCTTGTTGTAAATTCTAATAATTTATATTTTCATATTTGTGAGGTTTGTTTGTATTGAAAGAAAAGAAAAACACAATCAGATTGATACGATTTTTATTTATGTTAGTTTTAATTATAATTTAGTTTAGAATTGTTCAAAAGGTTTAATTTGTAAGTAGTTTTGTTTGTTATGTGCAACGATAAATGTCATTATGGATGTCAGTGTCAATGTCACAAACGTATAAAAGAATACTCATGGTCATGAGATTTGTTTGTTTGTTCAAAAATTGGGAATCAAAGAAGGAAGACAAAAGATTTAAAAAATTTGTTTAATTAGTACGACTCGTCTTTGTAAACAAAGACAGGGAAATAGATATCCTCTGGATGAAAAGAGGAAAAACCTGTTTGAAAAGTAATGTAAAATGATTTTGAATATAAAAGAAGAAAATATAAGTAATTATCAACGAATCGTGGAAGGTCCAGAAGAGTAAGAAGTATAAAACGATCCAGAAAGTTTTGCCAATTGTGATGGTGGTAAAACCAAATCCGAAATAACATAAAAGCAGTCCAGAGCAGGATTCAAATTAAAGGCGAGTGTTTGTGGTTACTTGAGGAACCAGCAGACTAGTGAAGTAAAAGTTTCGACATTCATCGTTTGCTCGAGTGAAGACTATCTCAGTAAGGAAACATTAAGATAAGTGATCTCTATTAGAAAGACAATAGCATTTAGAATTTGATTTATTAAATAAAAACCTTTTTTGTTTTGTCACGTTGATATTGTTTTGTGTTTATTCTATTTCTTATTTTATTATTAATGATTTATGTTACAAGCTAAATAACGACCCCGAGAAAGGAAATAAGAGTCTCATACGAAATATAATTGTGATTGCGTGAATTGCGGGCATTTAGGGAATTGTTTTCTAGTAAGTACATGCACACGCATATCATTACAGTATATTCGGTTACTACTTCTATTACCTTGTTTGATACTTGTACAGGCACTGCATCATCCTGATTTGACATTATCTTGGTTTTGTCTATATTCATTTTGAGCCCTACTTTCGTCTCTGCTTGGTGTAAATCCGTGACTAAATCTTGTAACAAGATTTACTCACGAAATAATATTCACTAAATGCACTTTAACAAGCATTTTATTGCTAAACATTTAAATTTAAGAAACACACAACTAACCCTAACGGCCCTACCTAACTGACTATTCTAGATACAAAATAAGAAAACAGTATATACAATCTTAATGCTAACTTATACTCTACTTATCTTTCGCTGGTCGTGGAAGACAAAGCCGCGTGTGTCTTGGACGCTCGCGGTGGTATTTCTACCATGGGTCGCTGAGAGTGGCGAGAAGGAATCGAATCGCTGCGCTGGCTAGATGGTGGATTCCAGATCTTCGCTTTTCTTCGGGTGTGGATCTCGCGGCGTAGTATTAACGCACTAAAATCACTTTTACTACACTGCGTAGAGCGAATGCCCACAAATCTCCCTTCACTAACAACGACGCTTTTTTAATCTTAATTTGCACAGTAAACACCACAAACTGTGGTGGTTCTTTTGGTCTGCACCCTTCGACCGCTTGCGGTCCCTTTTTTTTCTACCCTCACGTTCTGCACCACTCTCTCTCGCCTTCCTCGGCGTCGTGGGGGTACCGTTAGGTCACTTGGCCGTTCTTGCGTCTCACTACGTGACCGGAACAGAGTCGACTCCTACGATCAGGCACCGACCCCAGCCATACGACCAACACTTTCAGACAAATCCTTTCGTACAATGCTACAAGTGCACTTAGCAGCTATAGCAAAAGGAATTTACTAAGAAAGCCTTAGCCTGAAAAGTTGACCCATTACAAATCTCATTTGTATATGTTTTATTTCGTTACAATTAAAATTTTGCTAATAAATAATGACAATGAGTCTTGTTTACTTACTTTTAATTTGCAGACAAATTAATCACAAGTTTAATATCAACACGCAAACTTCAATAATTAACTGTGATTAAATCACAATCAAAAAACAGCTGTTAGCGGTGTTTCTTGCTGCTAAGATGGCGACTGAATAACTGTCCAAATATGCACGCGACACCAGTGCCGCTGCCCTATCTAGTAGTTATTTATATTTACAAGATCTTTGATCAAGATATAAATGTAATTTTTGTTCATACATAGTGAAAAGCAGATCAAGACTGTAAATGTTATTTCAAATTACATTTTAAATTGTATGCATTAAATCCTTTTAAAATTGACAATTTTCGTTTCAACTTTGGCTGGGACAGACCGCTACGCGTTTCGTCCTTATTAGAATTGTTCAGGCGGCCACAATACCAAATCATAGTTGAAACCAAAAGAGGCAGTAGAAATGTGCCTGAAGAGTTTTAATCAGTACGAAACGCGTCGCGGTCTATACTAGCCATAGTTGAAACCAAAACCTTATTTGTTGTTTGTATCACAGCACGATCTTACGCGCTTGTGCACAGAGGTTGCCTTGATTATTGATACCTGCTTAACAGGTTCCTATCATTTATACACCGGTTTGTTGCTTTGCAACTTTTCCTCGCCACACATAGAGGGCATTTTATTTGTAGGTCTCTATTGAAAAATTAATTTCCTGATGCTATCTAAATGTATAATTATGTTAAACTAGTTTTACTAAAGCACGTGTTAATCAATTACAGTGAAACAAGAAGATACCAGCATTCAATCGTTGGATCTCCAAATAAAATCAGAAATTCCTGATCTGAAGTATGGTATGAAGAGTGTTAGTGATGATATCTACATCAAGCTTGAACCGTTGGTGAGTAAAGAGTTGCATGTAAAAAATGAAGTTGAAGAGATTCATGCACATCAAACAGTAAGGAAGTCTACTCGAGTTAAACATTATTATTGTGGGTTATGGAACAGTGAATTTGAATTCAAGAAGAATTTAGAGCAGCATCTAAATAACCATACTAAAGATAAACCTTTTCAATGCAAAGTATGTAATTATAGTTGTACAGACAAGAGTGCCCTACAAGAACATATCAAAACACATACAGGAGAGAAACCTTTCAAATGCAATGTATGTGACTATAAATGTATATGGAAGAGTCGCTTAACAAGACACATCAAAACGCATACAGGAGAGAAACCTTTCAAATGCAATGTATGTGATTATAGATTTACAACGAAGGGTCACTTAAAAGAACATATCAAAATTCATACAGGAGAGAAACCTTTCAAATGCAATGTATGTGACTATAAATGCATATCGAAGAGTGACTTCACAAAACACATCAAAACACATACAGGAGAGAAACCTTTCAAATGCAATGTATGTGACTATAAATGCATACGGAAGAGTGACTTAACAATACACATCAAAACACATACAGGAGAGAAACCTTTCAAATGCAATATTTGTGATTATAAATGTATACAAAGGGGTTATCTAGAACAACATATCAAAACACATACAGGAGAGAAACCTTTCAAATGTATTGTATGTGACTATAAATGCATATCGAAGAGTGACTTAACAAGACACATCAAAAGACATACAGGAGAGAAACCTTTCAAATGCATTGTATGTGACTATAAATGCATACGGAAGAGTGACTTAACAATACACATTAGAACACATACAGGAGAGAAACCTTTCAAATGCAATATTTGTGATTATAAATGTATACAAAGGGGTTATCTAGAACAACATATCAAAATACATACAGGAGAGAAACCTTTTAAATGCATTGTATGTGACTATAAATGTATATCGAAGAGTGACTTAACAAGACACATCAAAACACATACAGGAGAGAAACCTTTCAAATGCAATGTATGTGACTATAAATTTATATCGAAGGGTAGCTTAATGAAACACATCAAAATACATACAGGAGAGAAACCTTTCAAATGCAATACATGTGATTATAAATGTATACAAAGGGGTTATCTAGAACAACATATCAAAACACATACAGGAGAGAAACCTTTCAAATGCATTGTATGTGACTATAAATGCATATCGAAGAGTGACTTAACAAGACACATCAAAACACATACAGGAGAGAAACCTTTCAAATGCAATGTATGTGTATATAAATGCATATCGAAGAGTGACTTAACAAGACACATCAAAACACATACAGGAGAGAAACCTTTCAAATGCAATATTTGTGAGTATAGATTTACAACAAAGGCTCACTTAAAAGTACATATTAAAATACATACAGGAGAGAAACCTTCCAAATGCAATATATGTGATTATAAATGTATATCGAAGAGTGACTTAACGAGACACATCAAAACACATACAGGAGAGGAACCTTTCAAATGCAATGTATGTGGCTATAAATGCATATCGGAGGGTGGCTTAACAAGACACATCAAAACACATACAGGAGAGAAACCTTTCAAATGCAATACATGTGATTATAAATGTATATCGAAGAGTTACTTACATCAGCATATCAAAACACACAGCGTGTATTCTGTAACAAATCTGTTAAAAGTTAAGTTTTAGCGGTCTCCGTTAAAATATTATATTTTAATGGTGGTCTAATTTTTTATTATTTTGCAACATTAACTTTTAATGTCCACCTTCAACAGGAACAAATTTGACGTTCGGCATCGCAAATAATTTGAGTGTTAATGCTGTAGTACATTTTTCTACAATAATATACTGCAGCAGGGTATATTTGATGGTCACCGGGTGGAGCTATTATTTTTATATGGGTACAATCAATGCATCCAAGTATGTTTGGAAATTCGTAGAATCGGTAAAATGTCTCTTTGATTACGTTTTTACGTTCTGCAGAAACAGGATATTTCACCCATACGTTAAGTAAATGCTCTGTAATAATATTAGATATTTGTGATATACAGCGACTCATAGATGGTTGACTGAGAGCAAACGTAAAACCATGTCCAACATCTAGCTGGTAACTACCATGGCCAAAAAAATGCAATGCTATTAAGATTTTTATATGCTTAGGGATGCCGGTACTTCTTTGGGGTTCAGGCATAAACTGCTCTAAGCAGTGTATGAAATCGGTTACACATTCTTTGCTTAATCTAAATATTTTCAAAAAAGTAAAATTGGGAAGTTCAAATGGATTACTGGAATCTCTGAGATTTCGTCTTGTTAATAATAATTCATGACTAAAATTAATAACGATTGATAAATAAAATAATCTGGACAAAATATGATAGGACTTACGTGCGTCGTAAATTGATTTCCTCATCTAACATTTCATCTTAAATTTCACCCATTACAAATATTGCCATAACATAGAAAAGCAACACTTCAATATGGTATTATTATAACAAATAGGTTAGAAATTATAACGTTCGCTCTAATATAATTTAACTTCTGCCATTTTGCTCCCGCTAATATTTAACAGAATTCTGTTAATATTAACGGGCCTCCCTTAAAAAAGTGTCCAACAGAATACCAAAATCTATTAGCGGGCCGCTAAGTTTTAGCGCCCCGCTATTTTTTAACATTACTGTACAGAATACACACTAAAAATGTATTTTTCTACACTTTTAATTACTTAATTCACCACTTGCAATCTATTAACATTATTAACTACTAAAATAAAACAATTTATCATAAATTCTTTTTTAACATTTTCTAATTTACGTTTTAGAAGTTTCAGCTACTTCGATGTAGCTTCTAATTCTTTTAGTAAATTCCTCAGGTTCTTTTTTTAAGCACATTACAATCACATGAGTTTTTAAATGATGAGCCAAACGTAGTTGGTTGTTAGTTTTATAATTACAAGAGACACAAGCAAAACGCTTTTTGCCGGTATGAATACTTAAATGACTCTTCAAGTTGTTTTTTTGGTTGCACTTGTAATTACAAATATTGCAACTGTATGGCAGGTCACCGGTGTGAATCCTAGTATGACGCTTCAGGTTCGATAATGTCTTGCACTTATGATCACAAAAAGTGCAACTGTATGGCTTTTCACTAGCGTGAGGTCTAATATGACAATTTAGCCCATATTTAGTCGCGCAATTATAATTACAGAATGTACAATGAAAGAATTTCTCTTCTGCATGATTTTTCATACGACCTGTTAGATGACCTATTTGAGAAGCGTTGTAATCACAAATGCTGCAGCTGTACGGCTTTTCTCCAGTGTGTATTCTATGAGTCAGTAAACTGCATTTTGCATTACACTTATAATCACAAAATGTACAGCTAAAACGCTTCTCTCCCGTGTGGACATTTATATGATTTACTAACTGACCTCTTCGGGGAGCGTTGTAATTGCAAACGTTGCACTTATAATGTAAGGTTGGGTTTGGAGTGGGAAATAAAACACTATTTTGCAGGAGGAATTTTAATGAGTTTTCACTTTCACAAATAATTTTGATGAATGTTTATAGCAACGTCAATAGCAACGCAAGTCGCCAAGTTACAAAATACAATGAATCCAAGGGCTGCTACAGTACGGCCTTTTCCCAGTGGGTTCTCATATGAATTTGTAAGTAACGTTTTGCTGCAAGTGTACTGGAACAAATATGACAATTAAAGCGCTTTGCTTTGTTAGTTTGTTTTGATTTTTTATCAAAAGTGTCTTTTAGGTTTAAGTTCGTAACGATTAACGATACGTACTACCTACTATTTCATTTGCATTTACAATTTTTTCTTTGACGTCAGTCTCCTCCTGCTTGATATTCATTAAGGCATAATCTTTAAATGCGTTCACTTCCTCATTGATAATAGTACGACTAGTCGTGGTAACACTGTTGCTATCTCTAACAGCTTTGACAATATTCACTTTAATGGTACACTTTATGTCGTTATCAACGTCACCACTTTCCTATTTGTAATTGGCAAAAACTTTAGGTTCTACTTTAATATCCATTTTGCTTATTTGACAACCCCATAGCAGGTTTCTTTCTTTTATAATAAGTGCATTCTCTTCATTGCTAAAACAAGTAATGTTAACCTCTTATGGAATACTTTACAAAATACGATATTAAAAACGGAAACTTACATGAGATAAATATTGTTTTTTATAATAATTATACTTTGATAACTATTGCTGTATTTTAGTAGTCATAAATATATGTGAATTGACTAGGTTATGTTTCATGTCTGCCTGATAGGACTGATACGAGGGCTTATATAAAAGTTTTATGGCAGTCGGAAATGTGGATCCCAAGTCAAGGTATTATATTAAGGGAACTTTATTTTTGTGTTATGGCCATCAGTGTGCACATGGTTGCTCGCTAATAGCTCGCGGCTTTGTTATCATTGCCGGGGTTTGATCTAGCGACTACCTACGCCGTACATGCACTTTCCAACTGCGTTATTCCGCTACTTACAGAAAACGCTACAACATGGAACACACACATTGGCCATAACTATAACCGATCAGACTGTAATTGATTTTCTGCACATTTTTATTTTTAATATTTGTATTTAACTTATTAATGACTATAACATAACTTCATTGCTACAGGACGATTCATCAGTACTGGTTTTAGAGTTTGCAGGGCTGAATGCAAAATTTAGGTAAGGTGCCGAAGATCCTGTGGCGCATCCAGAAACTTAATATTAATATTGTCACAGTGGCTGCTGGACCTACGCTATTTCATTAAAACTTGAACAATAAACTAAATCAAAGTTATACAAAAATTGACAATTACATGAGGTAGAGTAGTACAAACGTACAAGGGAACCCCATGATGAGAGCTAAGCTTTAAAGCAGCCGTTGGTTATGGAGAAGCGAGTCGCTGTAGCAGGAAGCAGTAACTAACATTAGTGAGATCACCCCTTTTATACTCTGTTCTACGTTCTCCTGTGTAGGTTTCCATTGCCCCATGTAGCTTAGCCTGTAGGTCGCTTCTCGGACTTCATGAAAAGGTGAAGAGGTACGAGTCCAAGCAGCACCTCCATAGCCACCGCCGTAGTTGTGCACATTGCTCCCGTTATACAGAGACAGACAATTCTCTGCAACCTGATGAGTGCAATTCTTGTGGTGGAGACTTCAGTTCTAGGCCAATATACAAGAGGTGCATATGTGACCAACTACTTAAGCAAAATCACCCCTTTTATGCTAACACATTGACTGACTATTAGGTAATGTTTTTAACAGTAACAAATCGCAAGGGAAGCAACTAGGGCGACTCCCTCCCAGCAAATACATAAGCAAACACTCCACTGTTCTAAAACGTATAATACTGCAGGAGAAAGATGTTTTTATAAAGGACTGTATACTGGCAAAGCCGCGGGTATGTTAACAAACGAGATAAAACATACAAAACCCCCTGCTATGTGGGCTTTTGCATAATTTTGCCTAAGCAGTGTACTAAGAAACAAAAAAAGTTATTATATTTTAACATTTATATAATGCCGCCGGCCTTTTAGACTCTGCAGTATTGCCTAGACTCTTATCACAATCTTCAAGCTTTCGTATATACAAACCTTATCGCACAAAGCCAAGGTTGCATATCATGTGTGACGTAAGCTCGTGCTGTAAAACTGGGAAGCATTTTTAGTGTGGTAGTTAGTACTGACTGTACCATTTGTGTTTATTAGATCATGCTTAAAAGTGTCTCCATAATCAAAAAAATAATATTTCGCTTTTAAGAATCCTCGGCAGTTTGTTAACGAAGTGAAGCTACAAATTGAAAAATATGGGCCGACCCTCCTACCAAGTTACTAATTAATTAATCTATTAACTAGAAAAATAAGAAATACCAGCAAAAGTTTAACAGCAATATGTAGTATAAATCTTGACTGAATTTGCGGATGCTTAGTGACTAGTGCTTTATTTTATTTGTTTAATAATGGAGCATGTGATTTAGCCTGAACAGTGACAAATGTTCAAATATAAATAAAAAACTTATTCAAAACTAAACGAATTAGTGATTGACCATTTTGAAAATGAGAAAGAAAGGATTTCATTTATAGAACGGTAAAATGTAGTCGTCTTCAATTTGTGTCTCCCTCCCGTAATAAATGTTCACGGCACGCCACTGGGCATGTTCCTGTAGCAGGACAGTAGTGATGTATACCTAAAAGATAAAGCTTAACATTTTTGCTTTCAGAACAACAAACAGTTAGGAACAATTATTTTGTTTTTCAAAAAATATATTTATCAAAGCAATATACTTTCATTAACATCAACTACCGACGCTATATTAACATAATTAGCAACTGTAATAAAACAAAACAATTAATTTTAAATTCTTTTCCAACATTTTCTTAATTGATATTGAATATCTTCCACAAATTCCACTTCCCCCGATTTAACTTCTAATGCGTTGCTAACTCAACGTCATCATCATGTACTCTTTTTATAATCAAATGAGTTTTCATATGTCGAATTGAATGTGATTTTTCGTTAGTTTTTTGTTAATGCACTTATAATCACAAAATGTACAGCTAAATGGCCATGTGACTTGTGAGGTCATGTTTTCGAGAACAATTATAATCACAAATCGTACAATGAAATGGTTTTTCTCCAGTATGTATTTTCAAGTGGGAAATTAAATAGGGCTTCGCTGCAAACGTACAAAAACAACTATAACACTCAAAGAACTGCATTTCCCGAAGATTTTTTGATTTTTCATAACAAGCTACTTCTTGTTTTGGGTCTGTTGCGTTTAACGATGTTATAGCTACTGTTTCATTTACATTTGTAGTTTCTTCTTTGATGACCATCTTCTCCTGTTTAATGTTTATTATTAATGCGTAATTATTAAATTCGTCCGATTCTTGCTTAATAGTAGTTGTGTTAAGTCATGCTGGCACTGTACGTGTCTATTATATCTTCTAGAAAGTTTACCCTGCTGGTACATTCTTATCATGGACAAATTCTGGTTTTATTTTAATATCCATTTTAGAAAAGAAACAACTATTTGGTGTATCTTTCATATTGCTGAAATATAAAATGTCTGTAATCATATAACCTTTAGTCCTATAAACAAGGTTTTACTTTTAAGTTGGCAACATTGCGTTTGCATACGAGGGCTCTTCAAAAACTTCAGTATTTCTTTCGATAAATGTTTTCGTCATTATAAAGAAAATACAGAATTTACTAAAACAATTATAATAACAATAGCAATACTTATAAATTATAATTGATATCTACATACACTGTCTTAGCGTTATAGTGGCGAAGAAGAGGTTGAAAAGCAACACGAGTCATTCATGCTGTCATTCAATGCGTTGAAGCTTTCGCAGAATAACTGTCTCTGAAACAATAGATAAAACCAACAACACTTTTAATAAAAGCAGAAATGACGTTTGTTACAGTTCAACTTTCTCTTCCTATGTTGCAATCTCACAGCCATTTTTAATACGATTAGCCGATTCCAATACTTGTGACTTCTTGAATCCTTGAGCGTACTTTCGTGAAAATGTGAGCCGAGTCTGCTCAAAACTTTAGCTGCTTTACAGCCTTCATTAACTTTATCTTATATAAAAAATATAAATTACTAAATAAAATGGATATGGAGGGGGCCCTCAATTTGTGCCTGCATAGGGGCATATTTTCCGATGTTGCGCCACTTGTTGGCAGTTTTATCTAAGACAAGCTCTGTAAAACGGGATGTCACTTATAACATCAAGCTTAAGAATTTTGAGTTATTAAGCGGTTAATAATAATTAATAACAAATGATTTACTCTTATAATTGTTTATTTGTAAAGGTGATACAATTATTAATACATAACCTTCTAACCACCCACAATGTTTTACTTTTATTAACTCTGTAATAAAACAATTTTTTAGAAATTCTTTACAACTTCTAATTGATATAAACTTTGAGAAATTCCAGTTGCTCTGATTTAATTTTTAATTCATTTACCGATTGATCCTTATTATCCGATTCTCGTTTTACACATGTTGCAGTCGTGTGAACTTTTAAATGTCGAACTAAATGTGGTTTATTATTAGTTTTATAATCACAAGAGGCACGAGAAAATTGCTTTTCTCCTGTATGACTACTTAAATGATTATCTAAGGCGGTTTTGCGATTACACTTGTAATCACAAAACGTGCAGCTATATGGCAATTCATCGGTGTGAATTCTGGTATGACATTTTAACTGTTCTCAGTTTATGCATTTATAATTACACAAAGTACAGCTATATGGTTTTTGACCAGTGTGAGTCCTAGTATGATACTTTTAACTGTTTTTTTTTCTACATATTTATAATAACAAAGGGTGCAGCTATATGTTTTGTCACCAACCTGAATTCTTCTAACATGACAGTCTAGATAATACTTAGGCGTGCATTCGTAATCACACATCGTGCAACTGTACGGCTTCTTAGCGCTGTGTGTATACAAGTGGGAAGTAAAGACTGATTTTTGAATGCAAGTGTAATTGCAGAATGTACAACAGAAGGGTATTTCATTTACATATATTTTTAAATGAAAAGTTGGGCGTGACTGTAGGGTACACGTACATAATCACATATGTTACAATTAAACGGTCTTTCGCCAGTATGGATTTTTCTTACATGATCAATTAGGAACGAATGTCTTCTACACGTATAATCACATAACGTACAGCTAAATGGCTTTTCTCCAGTATGAACCTGCTATGACTTGTTAAGAGATAATTTTTGGAGGCCTTGTAATCGCAAATGTTGTATTTATACGGCTTTTCTCCAGTGTGTGTTCTATTATGGATCATTAACTGGGATTTTACACAACATTTATAGTCACAGTAGATTGGCTTTTCTCCAGTATGTATTTTCATGTGGGAAATTAAATTTCGTTTCGCTGTAAATGCATGAGCACAAGTATAACATTTAAAGCGCTTTGTTTGATTAGTCTCTTCTGATTTTTCATTACAAGCTTCAACTTGTTTGGAGTCTGTAATGTTTAACAATGGTGCACCGACCATTTTAGTTACATTAGCAGTTTCTTCTTTGATGTTAATCTCCTCTTTTTTAATATGCGTTATCGCTAATGGGTAATCACTACATTCATTCACTTCTTGCTTAATAAAAGTTGACAAGGTGGCATGACGGTTATTGTTTACCTCTGCGATGTTCACTTTGATGTCCTTATTAACATCATTTTCCCAGTTGTAATTTCTAAAAACTTCTGGTTCTACTTTAATGTTCATTTTGCAAATTCGACAAACTGTAAAGTTTTGTTTCATTTACATCCGTGGTATTGCTAAAACATAAAAGTTCTGAGTATCTTATAACTTAACAATAAAATACTTATACGAGTGTGGAATCAATTCCTACAATGGAGGAAACCACAAAACCTGAATATTATGAGGTTATGTTTCAAGCTTCTGTAACTGGTGCACTATACGCACTACACGGCATTGTACCAATGTTTACTGGCCCAGATTTGTACATTCACTTTATATTTAAACTTTCCATGTTGAAATATTACATTATGTTTATGTTTTTGGTTATGCAACACAAAATGCTCAAATATTAGTTGATTTAGTTTTAGGCATGATGTATGATACAGACTGGTGATCCAGCGCGTGCTTTTTGCATTATGCAGTTTTGTCACGGTAACCGTGTCGGTGTGCGAGCGAGAGGGTCGTGGAAAGAGATGACAATTTCAGTCCGGCGGCATCGGTATATGACTAGCACTTCCTGTTGCATTTATTTAGTACGAATTAGTTATTCTGGTGGATTGTGCATTTGTTTTAGTTTCAATTTTTTTTTAAATAATGCGTTGTAGATGTTGTGTCCCTTTCTGTACCAGTGGTTACAAAACAAACCACGAAAAAGTGTCTATGTTTAAAATTCCCAAAGACAAACTGACGGAATATCAGAGGAAAATACCGCGAAAAGATCGTGAATTGACGGCGAAAGACTGTGTTTGTGAAAAACATTTTGACGAAAATGACATTATCAGAGAACATAAAACAGACGTATATACAGTAAGTAGATACCTAAACTGCTTAACAATTTTATTAAATATTATATGTAATAAAATACATTATTATAACGTAATGTAAAATTCGTATTGTAGATTGCATTAGCAAAGCCTAGACTTGCAAAAACTGCATACCCTATAAAATTCCCAGGTTGTCCGAAATACTTTAATCAATTTTTGATTAAAAAACGGCGAGTTATACAGAAGACACCGACCGAACATATACCTAAAAAACAAAAAATTTCTGACGGAAATGTCCAGAATCATTTTGAAGAAAGTACTGATATTTTTGATAACGGTTAGTATTAGACAAACCCCGTGAATATCTCAGCTATATCAAAAATGTATTTTGTTTCTTAAAATTAATGTTGATAATTTTAAATTTTTAAGAGTTGGAAGAAGAAATAAGTTTGCCTTTTTTTGATGAATTGTGGAATGGGGGAATGATAAAATTACCATCAAGATCTTGGGCTTTACAATTTATTGAACATCCGGTGAAAAATATCAACACCGTTTGCATTCTGCAGTCAGCTATTACCGAAGATGACACTGTGTACTGTAGAAAGAAAATTATTGTCTCCAAAATATCATTAAAGTTTTATGTTTTGGGACATTTAGTGGAGGAACTGGTGGAAAGCGAATTACAAAATATTTCCAACTTAAGAGATTTAGAAAAATGTTTGGTGAAGTTTGACAGTTTATTCATATGCAATGGCGGATTAAAGATATCTCCTACCAATTCTGAATTAAGCAATGTTTCGTATGAAAAATATATATTAATATATTGCATGGAGACATAAACAATGCAGCTATATTTTGAATACCAATGTCAAAAATAATATGTGCAATTTTTGTTTAAAATCAAAAAGGTCGATTGGTTTGTTTATCAAAAAATTTAAAAGTCCTTGTACTACCAATACAACTCGAAAAGAATATTTTAGGAAGCGTTTTGACAGAAGACGAAAACAAATGCAAAGATTAAAACTTAAAAATAAAATGATTATTGAGGAATTAAAAGGTGCTAGGCAAAAAATTCAGAATATGGATAAAGAAGATTTGTTTAAAAAAATCGATGTACTAAATAACTTGGGGGATTCACAAAAAATTTTACTTAAGGAATGTATTAACGCGTGTCGATATAGGAAAAAATCTTCGAGGAGATATTCATCCGGATGGTTGCTAATATGTTTGTTAATGCATATAAAAAGTCCTGCAGCCTACAGATTTTTAAGAAATAATGATATCTTACCTCTCCCTGCAATATCTATCATTAAGCACTATCTTTCTAGAGTAAATTTAAAATGTGGGCTAGATGATAATTTCTTTGAAGCGTTCAAATTAAAAATGGACCAAAAGAATGTATACCAGCGACATGGCATTCTCATATTTGATGAGATGCAGGTAAGGGCAGATATTACTCTTAATGTAAAAACAATGAAGCTGGTGGGTATTGAAGATTTTGGGCCTGACAGTGTTTCTACTGGTAAAACAACAGATAAAAAAGCAGATCATGCACTGGTGTTTATGTTTTCATCACTAGCAGAACACTTTAGCCAACCAGTTGCAGTGTATGCTGCTAAGGGTGCAACTAGAGGTATTTGCCTAGTCCAATTAATTTTAGCGATTATTAACAAATTAGAAAAATGTGGAGCATTAGTGCATGGTATTGTCTGTGACGGTGCAACTACAAACAGGAAAATGTGGTCCGGAAAAATGAAAAACGTTAACCATAAAATTATACATCCCGAGGACGACTCCAGATATTTATATTTTTTCTCTGACACGCTGCATTTATTTAAATGTATTCGAAATAGATTGTTCAACAAAAAACAATTGCGAGTAAGTTGAAAATATGTGGTGCTTGTATTTTCTATTTCTGAATAATTAAAACTTTTAGACGCCAGAAGGAGTAATTAAGTGGCAACACTATGAAATATTATTACAATTAGATAAAAATAATGGCAATAATTTAAGAATTGTTCCAAAATTAAGTGACGCCCATATTAACCCTACAAATTTACTAAAAATGCGCGTCAAGCTAGCAACACAGGTAATAGCAAATAAAGTTATTACTTGATTGAGGTAGTTCATACGTTTATTTTCAGATATTCAGTAATTCAGTTGCAGATGGATTACAATATTATCAGGGGAAATCTCCACTTTTAAATGACGCTGGTTCGACAATCAAATTTACAAAACAATTAAACGATTTATTTGATTGTTTGAATCGAAGTTTCCCAATAGAAGGAATTAGAAAAGATAGCAAAGACTTTACGGTAGTACATTAAAATTGTGAAATTGTTTATTTATTTTGTTAATAATTTGACATTTTTCAGACTTTAGTACAAAATTTAGATTGGTTAAATGAGTGGGAAGATATGATGGTTGGAGGGGTAATCACAGAACATCAGTATTTAACTAATAATACAGCTGAAGGTTTACGAGTGACTATATTATCAGCTGTCGATCTCGGTAAAGAATTACTATCAAAATATAATTTTCATTACGTACTTACAAATAAAATGAACCAGGACCCTCTAGAGGTAAGGCAACATGGAATTAGGAATTGTCAAAATTTCGGTGAGAATAAACAAAATTGTAAGTAATTATTATCATTTCAGAGATTTTTTGGAATTGTTCGACAAACTGGTGGTGCTAATGATCATCCCACGTTAACGACTTTTTTGCAACTCTACGGAATGCTTTTGATTTATAAATTATTAAAACCTCCAACATTTGGCAACTGCACCGTTCTACAATCACAAAACAGTCCACCTATTTTAGATTTCGAAGCATTTAAAAGCATTTTTCCTAAAATTGTAATAAATAGACAATTGCATTTAGAAAGCATTAAAGCGAAAATCGATGCTATCTTAGACAACAATGAGTGGTGGGACGATGAAGCAACCTGGGAAAATATTGCTACAATTCAAGATGAATCAATCCCACAGACGATTGATTGTATAATATATTATCTAACTGGATTTATTTGCAAAAAACTGTACAACTCAACAAAATGTTTTGAGTGTCGAAAGGATTTATACCACAAGGTTGAACGAGTAGAAAACTTACCAGCTTCAAACCTCACAAACTTAAAAACAAGGGGTTGGTTAAATCATCCCAATGTTTCAATGTTCAACATGTTTATAGAAGTTGAAAAAAAACTAATGTTGCACATTAAATCTATAGATGTGTTTGATGAAACAATTGAAGACTTTTTCTCTTCTAATTTAAATATGTTTGTTTCGTTTAGATGCCAATTGCACAAAAACGAAGTTATTTCAAAGGGACTTTTTTTTACATCACTATGCGAGTTAAACAATATTACAAGCAAGAATCTCAAAAACTCAAGAAAGCTAGTGCTGAAAAAAGAAAACAATCCAAACTGTTAAATACATAAATAACGATTGTATAGCTGCCTACTACATAAACATAGAATTTTTAATTTGGTGTTTTTAAAAGGTTATAATTTTTTGTATTACTACTTATATAATAATCAACCCTATCTCTACCTTCATAAAACTTCAATTGAAACAATCCCATAATTATCCTAATCAATAGCAATCGATAATAATAACACTCCTTCTTACGGACTGAATTATCTATCTCTCTCGCACACTGACTGTCACTCGAAGTGGGACACTTTACAAGACGCGGCCGCTTCACCAGTCCGTATTATACATCATGGTTTTAGGGGAATAAAACTTGGTATGAAGTTACGGTTATATTAAGTCAATATGGTTTCAGAGGGTTTTTACTATTTTAGGTAAAGAGGAGGAACTTTGATCTAACTTTTGCAAATTCAAATTCATAACTTGTCCCACAATCAAATTTTATTACAGTTAATCAATAGCAGTTCTAGCTCCATCAGTCTTTGTGTGTTTATGTTTTGGCAAAAAAGATGTGCGCCGAGTTTTGACTGTTTAAATGTGTTGGGGTATACGGGTCGAATTTTTTAATGATGCGTGCTTGCCGGTACTAACTGATTTTAAAATTTCATTTCTGAAAAAGTTGATCGCCGAAGCTTTTTGTAGAGCCGAGATGTATCCGTCTAAAGTTTCGGTTTTGCGACCTTCATTCGAACCAGTGCCGTTCGTGAACCGCTCGGCGGATCAGGTTCCGGTTTCGATACGGTATAGCGAGAGGTGTGGTCTAAAGGTTCCTATAATAAAAATTAGTTGTGTTGATAAATGTATATTTCCGATCTTTTAAAATTTTTTTTCACAATAAAATTTTGCTCTTGGCCTGAAGCCCTCTAAATCGTTTATGACTTCGACTTGTCTTATAGGCGGTCTATTACGCGTCGAATGGACTAGACGCTAGTGTCTTAGGTTAACCGCCGATCCTGACGTCAATCAGTGAGTGAATGCAAGCAAATTTGTCTTCGCATTTTTTCTTTAAAAATATAACTGCTCTTAACAAATAACCTCACGTAAACAGCAAAACGCAACAACAGTGTTTAAAAAAAACTATAAAATAAAAAACATTTTGGTCCCAACCGAAATACGACCCCACAAATATTTAAAGAAATATGCAAAAACTAGATTAAAATTTCCCCTATTATCTTACAAAAGCGAATAAAGGTATAAAAGTGAGCATTTTATTGGTATTTTCCTGGTCATAAATTTCCCGACATATATCTTTACCGTGCTTCATGTTTACAGACGTAAAAATAAAAAACTTTCGTATAATCCCTCGTATGCCCTATACAGAACCTTGAAATTTAACCTCACAATACTCAAGTTTTGTGTTTTCCAACTTTATAAGAAATATTTGTTTAACATGTGTAAGTTTGGGGTACATAAATTAACAAGCGGAAATTTTTTAAATATAAAAACTTATTTCACACCCACATCTTCGTACATTTTTTATAATTGCTTAATTTAAATTATTCAAATAAAGGTTGCCCAGTTACAGAAATTTCATGTTTTAGAAACGCGAAGATTGTAAATGAAAAAAAACCTGGTAATTTGCCCTAAATACTACCTTGTTGCGTTTCTAAAATGGACATAAAAATAGAACCCGAATTTGTTGAAGTTATTACAAATTACCAGTATGAAAATGAAGATGATAACGACAGTCCCACTGTGACTAATAACACAACTATGATTAAGCAAGAAGTACACGAATTTAATACTTACACTTTACTAAATATCAAACAGGAGGAGTTTGACATCAAAGAAGAAACCGCAAGTCTAAATGAAAGAGTAGGTACATCGTTAAACGTTAGAAACTCGAAACGAAAAGAAGTTTGCAATGAAAAGTTTATAAAGACTAATAAAACAAAGTGCATAGTGTGCCTTACTTGTTCTCGTACATTTGCTGCGGAAAGTAAGATGATTAACCACCTGAAAAGACATGCTGGAGATAAGCCATATCGTTGTACCATGTGTGATTATAGCTGCAGAACCAAGTACAGACTAGATTGTCATACAAGGAATCATACTGGTGAAAAGCCGTATAGCTGTACGATGTGTGATTACAGCTGTACGACCAAGGACAAACTAAATCGTCACGTAAAGATGCACACTGGTAAGATGTATTATAGGTGCAAAGTTTGTGATTTTAAATGCGTACAAAAATCCCAGTTGAAACCTCATACCAGAATTCACACTGGTGACCTGCCATACAGCTGCGATGTTTGTGATTACAGTTGCAATCAGATAGCACACTTAAGGGCTCATTTAACTATCCACACAGGTGAAAAACCATTTGCTTGTGCCTCGTGTAATTATAAAACTAACACAAAATCTCATTTGAATCAACATTTAAAAAAGCATATGACCGCAAAAAGAGAACAGGGTGATAAGTGTGAGTTGGTAAATGGATTAGAAGGTGAATCGTAGCAGTTGTAATGTGTAGAAAACCTGGCGAGGCGAAAAAAATAACGACCAGGCTGGTGTGACTAATTCAATTATTAAACAGGAAGTGAACGAATCTAGTAATTACGCTTTAATGAATATCAAGCAGGAAGAGACACACATTTGAAACGATGCAATAGAAAAAAGCTTTTTGTTGTACATTTTTCTGTAATTACTATTGTGTTGGAAAGTTAGTGTATACTGTATAATATATAATACAAATATAATTTTTTTTAAATTGCACATTTTTGTAATTTTAACAGTACGTATTAAATAAAACCCATAAATCAAAGAAAACAGAAAAAGATAGTCAAAGCCAGCTACTATTGCTGTTTAACATATTTCCAAATTTCACTTCTGGTTGATTAGTTTTCCAGTAATTGTAGCTTCAAGATTTTTTCCAAAAATAATACATTCACTGAAAAAAATCCGGCTACCGTACGTTTTTTAAAAATGTAGGCGTGAGCACCTATCAAGATTACCTCGAGACCCTTCTCCTGCACAATACAATTACGTACAAAAGACAGTTGAAGCGCAAAATATGATAGGTGCGTTTCGAACAATTGACTACCGCGGTCAATTGTTCAAAGTGCACCTATCATATTTTACGTTTCAACTGTCTTTGATACGTAATTGTATTGTTATAGATTATGAGACGTGCTAAATTGTTGTAACTTTTTTTTTTCACAACTTGTTAGTTGGAGTACAGGATCTTAAATTAAGATACACTTACATATATAACAGCGAGCTTCACATTATAAATATAATTTAAGGTGGCAACTTGTGGCTCTGCGAGAGGGTTGAAAGAGATGGATCTGTCAACTGAACTCTCATATAGAAATCCAAGTAAGTCAAGCAAACACATTTAAGTGTTAATCAATAAAGTGCAAATCTTACTAATTTTGAAAATTAGTTTTAATAATAACGAGTATTTCGAGTAAACCGAACTCAGTTTTGCGACAATATCAAAATTTTTTATTGTGTACCCTATATAAACCGAAAGACAGTGGGAACAATTTAATTTGTATATGCCTGGTTTTACTAAATCATCTGCTTTTTCTTTAGTATTAGATAAAGTTCTTTGTTCATAAAAATGCTCCCATTAGCATAGCATAGAGTACAAACTTTATGTTGAAATGGTGTTAGAAATATTTTAGCTTTAATGGCGGTGGGGATGACCGCGTTGTTTCTTTCTAGCTTCAAAATGGCGGCTATACTATTTTGAAAATTTTTAATTAATAGGTTCATTACTCAAAAACTGGTTCACAGATGTGGATAAAATTTGGTATGGTACTATTACTCCAGCGACACAAGGTTTCTATATCAAATAAAATTGAATTTTTTTCTCACAAAAAAACATAAAACTGATTACTTACAGGTCGGTAAGCAGCTAACCATACCCGCAGCTAACCATACCCACACCTAGATGTCCCAGGTGTGTTTGGCCGTTTGCTCTTTGCTTTACTACCACTAAAGCACTAGGAATAGTAATAGTCGGTGTGTAAAATGCATAAATAATTAAAAACAATCATTTTCTTTCATAAAAATGTATTTGCAGAAGTGGTTACATTTATTACATATTCTTTTCCAATGTTTACCCACTCGCCATAAAGCTTTTCTACACATTATAACTGCTACGATTCACCTTCTAATCCATTTACCAACTCACACTTATCACCCTGTTCTCTTTTCGCGGTCATCTGCTTTTTTAAATGTTGATTCAAATGAGATTTTGTGTTAGTTTTATAATTACACGAGGCACAAGCAAATGGTTTTTCACCTGTGTGAATAGTTAAATGAGCCCTTAAGTGCCTTATCTGATTGCAACTGTAATCGCAAACATCGCAGCTGTATGGCAGATCACCTGTGTGAATCCTGGTATGAGGTTTCAACTGGGATTTTCGTGCGCATTCAAAATCACAAAATTTGCACCTATAATACATCTTACCAGCGTGCATCTTTACGTGACGACTTAGTTGGTCCTTGGTCGTACAGCTGTGATCACACATCGTACAGCTATACGGCTTCTCACCAGTATGAATCCTTATATGACAATCTAGTCCAGCGGTCGGGGAACCGGGGTAAATTACCCCAAATGGGGTAAAAATGAAATTTTTGGGGGTAATAAGGAAATTTTTCTAATTTGCTATTTTATAAACGTGTTAGTATTTTTACAAACCATAAACTTAAACAATTCAGCGAGATATACGGGCCGGGCCATCTCACTCCCCTACTAAAACGAGTCAGAGGGCGGCTCCATCGTGTGCACGTGTGCATCAGGTGACCGGCGTGATCGCGCAATCGTGCATACAGTATTATAGAGACCGTCGTGATGTTCACACGTCTTCGAGCGCTCGCGTTTCTAGTTACTGACGAGGCACATCATTTCATCACCAATTTCAACGATCAAGGTATGCCGCAATTTGAAAATTTAATTTAATGTAAGTGTTTTTTAACCACTTTTTCTGTCACCCTTCAGATGGCAGCAAATAGAAATAGGAAAAGAACATACCAGGAAGAATTCCTTAATTATGGTTTTACACAAATAGTAGACAAAGGTACAATGAAACCACAGTGTGTTGTATGTTTGAAAGTACTGACTTCAGAATCTTTCAAAAAAAGTCAATTGAAGAAACATTTGGATAATTTGCATTCACATCTGTCTTCCAAACCGCGAGAATACTTTGTAAATTTAGAAATGTCTGTTAAAAGACAAAGATTGGACAGCAACTTGTTAGGTACCTTTGATCAGTGTTCAGCATCAAAGGCTAGCTTTGAAGTAGCCTGGTTGATTGCCCGAAACAAGAAACCATATACTATTGGTGAAGATTTGGTTAAACTGTAAAAAATTGTAAAAGAAAGAATTTTGTATCTTGGCAGAAAATGTGAAGGAACAGGTTATTTTCTCACTAAAACAGGCTAAATATTTTGCTATTCAGCTTGATGAGACTACAGATGTCAGTAGCAATTCACAGCTAATGGTGTATGTTCGCTACAAAGGTACACATGCAATTGAAGAGGAATTGTTGTTTTGTTCTCCTCTCGAGTTGAGATCTCAGGGAATTGATGTGTATAATAAGGTAAATGAATACTTTAATACTCAAAGCATTAATTTAAAGTGGGAAAACTGTATTGCTGTGTCTGTTGATGGAGCTCCAGCTATGCTGGGTCATATTAATGGTTTTTCGGCTTTCGTGAAAAAAAATAATTCAAATATTGAAGTTACTCACTGTATGATCCATCGCCAGGCACTTCTTGTGAAACATTTGGAACCTACACTGGAAGCCGTCATGCATGATGTCATCAAGATTGTTAATGCTATCAAAGGACATGCACTAAACACGCGGCTATTTCGTGAATTATGTCAGGACGGTGAAGCTGAATATACGGACCTACTTTATTATACAGAAGTAAGGTGGCTCTCTCGTGGAAATGTTCTAAATCGAGTATGGGCTCTCAAAACTGAACTCGAAATTTTTATGGTTGATCAAAAGAATATTCTCGCAGATAAGTTTAAAAACCCCTCGTGGGTTGCACATCTCGCATATTTAGCTGACATTTTTGAGAATATAAATATATTGAACAAAGAATTGCAAGGAAAAAATATTAATATCATTTCAGCCAGAGAAATAGTGTCAGCGTTTGGATTAAAGCTTCAATATTGGAGACAGAAAGCAGAACAGAACAAGATAGCTTCTTTTTCAAAGTTAGCTTTGTTTTTGGAAGATTGTGAAAATATTACTTTTGATGACAACAAGGATACAGTTATAAGACATCTTACCAAACTCAGAGAGCGGTTCTCTGATTACTTTCCAGATCTTGATATACATACTGTCAGTTGGGTTGTAGATCCTTTTAAATGTGAAATTGCCTACATACCAGAAGAACCTCCAGGTTTGGCAGAGGCAATTCTTGAACTTCGATCTAATACTGAAGCACGTATTCAATTTGAGAGCAAAGCAAATCTGTCGTCTTTTTGGTTGTCAAAAGCTGCAAAGGCTTTCAAAATTGCACATGAGGAGGCGGTAAAAAAGTTGCTGCCATTTGCAACAACCTACCTTTGTGAACAAGGATTTTCCACTCTAATGAACATAAAAACGAAGAACAGAAATCGATTAAACGCCGAAGACTGTATTCAAATTGCTCTTACATCAAAAAGCCCCAATTTTGAAGTTATTGTATCAAACATGAAGCAACATCATTTCTCCAAAACCTGAAGGGGGAAAGTTTTCAATTAATTTTTGTTTGTTCCAATATGAGAATTTTATTTTGTTTGTCTATTACTCTATTACATACTTACTATTTTCATGCAACTTTTTTTATTTTCCGTGTAAATTAATTTAATAAATAATGTTTAATTTAAATTTACATTGATTGTCTCCTTTTCAAAATGAGCGGGTAATATCGACTTACGCAAAAATATTTTGGGGTAATGGTTAAAAAAGTTCCCCGACCGCTGATCTAGTCTGTACTTGGTTCTGCAGCTATAATCACACATGGTACAACAATATGGCTTATCTGCAGCATGTCTTTTCAAGTGGTTAATCATCTTACTTTCCGATGCAAATGTACGAGAACAAGTAAGACACACTATGCGTTTTGTTTTATTAGTCTTTATAATTTTCATTGCAAACTTCTTTTCCTATCGAGTTTCTAACGTTTAACGATGTACCTACTCTTTCATTTATACTTGCGGTTTCTTCTTTGATGTCAAACTCCTCCTGTTTGATATTTAGTAAAGTGTAAGTTTTAAATTCGTGTACTTCTTGCTTAATCATAGTTGTGTTATTAGTTGCAGTGGGACTGTCGTTATCATCTCCGTTTTTATACTGGTAATTTGTAATAACTTCAACAAATTCAGGTTCTATTTTTATGTCCATTTTAGAAACGCAACAAGGTAGTGTTTAGGACAAATTACCAGGTTTTTTTCATTTATAATCTTCGCGTTGCTAAAACATGAAATTTCTGTAACCGGGCAACCTTTATTTGAATAATTAAGCAATTATAAAAAATATACGAAATTGTGGGTATGGAATAAGTTTTTGTATTTAAAAAATTTCCACTTGTTAATTTATGTACCCCAAACTTACATATGTCGAACAAATATTTCTTATAAAGTTGGAAATCACAAAACTTGAGTATTGTGAGGTTAAACTTCAAGGCCCTGTATAGGTCATACGAGGGATTATACGAAAGTTTTTGATTTTTTACGTCTGTAAACATAAAGCAGGGTAAAGATACATTTCGAAAAATTTAAGACCAGGAAAATATCAATAAAATGCTCACTTTTATTCCGTTATTCGCTTTTGTAAGATAATAGGGGGACTTTTATTCTAGTTTTTGCATATTTATTTAAATGTTTGTAGCAAATCTATAACGCACCAGAGCGAATTTTGGTGTGACGTTTCAGCTTCGATATGTCCCTGCTTTTATAATCACAAAAGGTGAAGCTATATACCTTTTTCAAGTGTGAATCCTTGTATGACGTACAAGATTGTACTGTACAGCTGTAATGACACATCGTATAGCTGCTTTTCAGTGAGTCCTCATTTGATACTGGCTTTTCACCCCTTCCTATATTCCAAAATCGTAACGGGGTGAATCCTGGAGATCGAGGTGGTTAATTACATGGGCCAAATTCCAGAGCAACGATTACGGTAAAAACATTGTATTTAAACCTTTGGATGAAAAACAAAGCAAAATTTGTGGAAATGTCTGTAACCAATAGCAAATGTAATTTAAATATCCTGAACCGCTGTTTAACTTTTTTATTCCACGGAATTTAAAATATAATGAGAAACTGGAACCTCCAATGCACACACAACTGATAAGCATTAAGGAAAGCATGGCCATTTACAACACTACATGTCTGATACCACTTTCCCTTTGTCCCTGCAAAACAACCATTGTCTGTCTTGCTCTCTTTCGAAGCTATGAAAAGCAACTCATTTTAAAAATTCAACCCGCTGCTTAATTGTAGGTATTGTTTAGACATTGCTATGAAATTTATTGATAGTGCTAGGCAAAACTAAACCATATATAAACAACGCATTTACATAAAAAATTCAGTTTATACTTTAGGATCAATCAGAATGGCCAAAAGAAAATAAACGCTTCAGTAGTTGGTTTTCAAGATATCAACAGCTTCTAGTTCTAAACTAAAACCTAGATCAAGCAACAGCTTCCGGCCAACCCGCCACCCCCTTCCACCATCTAGTGCCTTCAAAAGTAAGGCAGCAGCTACTTCATGTCTGGGGAAGGTGTGAAGGTAATGGTGTCACCATAACCTAATGTTAATGGTGTGACCATTACCTAACCATAAATGATGTAGAGAGAACAAAGAATAAACGAGTATGTAACCATACGTTAGTTAATGTGTCATGATTGAAAACATCACAGAAGGCGCCTTGCACCGTTTAGTCTTTCCAACAGTGAAGCAGCAGCTACCCCATGTCCCAGGCACAAACCAATATACTATATGGTCCCAGGGAATTGTTATTCAATACTAATATTATATTCCATTTAAGTATGGCTTTGCAAGTGCAACATTGTTATTTGAAAATATAGTTTAAGTTTCTAATTGCAACTTTTTGAAATTTTCATTGTGTTTATTTTGAATACACCAAAGTGTGGCAATATTAACAACTTAACTTGTAACTTAGAAATGAAAAAACTAAACATGCATATTTACAAATTTAATCACAAAATACAATCATACAATCTTCACAGGTTTGTTTATTATTATATATTAATACATATCCAATCACCTACAATGTGTTAACACAATTAACCACAGCAATGCAATGAAACGATCCATTAAAAATTCTATTCCATCTTCCTAATCCATGTCTCTTCCACAAATTCTACTTCTTCCCATTTAACTTCCGATTAATTTACTAACTGCAGGTCATAAGGCTCGTTTATTACGCATGTTGCAGTCATATGAGTTTTCAAATGTCCAACTAAATGTGATTTTATGTTAGTTTTATAATTACAAGAAGAGCAACAAAATGGCTTTTTGCCTGTATGAGTTCTTAAATGAACCGTAAAGCGGCCTTTCCGATTGCACTTGTAATCACATATATCGCAACTGTATGGCAAGTCGCCAGTAGATATGACACAAATGTTTTTTCTTAGTGCATTTAAAATCACAAAAGATACAACTATGAAGCTTTTCACTGATGTGGATCCGTGTATGACGTTTTAATTTTTTTTTTTCTCTGCTCTTATATTCACAAAGAGTGCAGCTATACGGCTTTTCACCAGTGTGAGTCACTATATGAGAAACTAGCTTGTACTTAGCTGCAAAGCTGTAGTTACACATTGTACAGCTGTATGGCTTGTCAGCAGTGTGTATGCGCATGTGGCGGCCTAAATCTCCTTTTCGAACGCTACGATAATTACACAATGTACATGAAAAGGGTTTTTCTGTTGCGTGACTTCTCAAATGATAAGTTAGGGAAGATTTTAGAATACAGGTATAACCGCATATGTTACAACTTTATGATTTTTCCCCATATTATAAACTCCTTTTAGATGACCAATAAGGTACGGTTTTCTACTACACTTATAATCACATAATGTACAACACAAGGGCTTCTCTCCCGTGTGAATCTTCATATGATTTACTAGGTGGCGTCGCTGAGAAGTTTTATAATCGCAATTGTTGCAGTTGTAGGGCTTTTCTCCGGTATGTGTTCTGTTATGAGTTGTTAAACGTATTATATTTTTTATCTATGTGTTAAACGATGTTTATGACTACATTTATAATCGCAAATCGTACAATGGTATGGCTTTTCTCCATTATGTATTTTTAAATGGGCTTTTAAAAGTGCTTTTGCTGAAAATTCGTGAAAACAGGAAGGACATTTAAAAGAGTTTGTTTTTTTAGTCTTTATTAACTCTTTACCGCAAGCTGTTTTTTGGTTTCGAGCCTGCACGGTTCAATAATGTACCTGTGGTTGCATTGACGTTTACAAGTTCTTCTTTAATGTCAATTCTTTCTGTTTGATATTTGTTAAAACGGCGTTATCACCACAATCATTCACTTCTTGCTTAATAGTTGTGTTAATTACGATGGCACTGTTATTTTTGTCTTCTCCGACAATATTCACTTTGACTTTACATTCGATGTCATTATCATCTTCGTTTTCATATTTGTAATTTGTAATGACTTCAATATATTCGGGTTTTACTTTAATATTCATTGTGCAAATTTAAGAAACCAAGATTAATACTTGTTTTGATGTAAAGGCCATTGCAAAAATATGAAATTTCTGTAAAAAAATGTAACCTTTATTAAAACAAATAACATTAAAAATACAAACCTACTTGTGACAAACCTATATTTCGTATAATTATCTACACTGTGTCCATAAAGTAACCCCCCACCTCCCCAACTAACTTTTGAACGACTTGATATTTTTCTACATAATTTGGTGTGCTGTAATGGGAAATTAAATACTAGTTTTCAGACCATATTAAAATTTTGTATCATCCAAAATGGCGACTGGGCGCCATTTTGAAATTTTGTTTTAAATAGAAAGAGGGGTCGAGTGACACCTCATTTGAATGGTCTTCTAATTCTGCGTCTGATCCTAGAGTTTCAAAGAAAAATATTCAGCCATAACAAAATGGCGGATTTTAAACAAATGGACTCACTCAATTCAAAATTGTTTTGATTTTTTTATCCAGGGTCCAGTGACACCTTATTTGAAAGGTCATTTAGTTCTGCGTTTGATCCTAGAATTTTAAAGGAAAATATTGAACCATAACAAAATGGCGGATTGTAAACCAATGGACTCACTCAGTTCAAAATTGTTTTAAAGTAACCCCCCACCTCCCCAACTAACTTTTGAACCACTTGATATTTTTCTACAAAATTTGGTGTGCTGTAATGGGAAATTAAATACTATTTTTCAGACCATATTAAAATTTTGTATCATCCAAAATGGCGACTGGGCGCCATTTTGAATTTTTTTTTTAATATAAAGGGTGGTCGAGTGACACCTCATTGGAAAGGTCTTGTAATTCTGCGTTTCAAAGTTTCAAAGAAAAATATGCAGCCATAACAAAATGACAATGTTTGAAGGTAAAGAAGTCTAAAAAACTAAGAATTAAAGCTTAAATTAATTAAATTAAGTGTTCGAAATGTTTACTATTCACTTCTTGGCACATAAAATGTCGGTTAGGAAATTCCTGCCTTACATTTTCATAAGTTTCTGGAGTGATAATTCTGCAAACTTCTGTAATGCGTTGCTCCAGTTCTTCAATTGTTTCTGGACGGGTTCTGTACACTTTCGATTTCAGATATTCCCATAGAAAAAAAATCTAAGGAAGTTAAATCTGGGGAGTGAGCCGGCTATACTACAGGCCCCCGCCTAACAATCCATCGGCCAAAAAAATGTCCGTTAAGAAAGTCAGAAGCAGGCCTATAATAATGAGGCGGCGCACCGTCTTGTTGGAACATAACGTTTTCAATATTATTTTAAGCCACCCGAGATATTTCTTGGAAAATTTAGTCTTGCAAATGAAAAAGTGGACTACTGGATAAGAAAATCAAAACAATTTTGAACCGAGTGAGTCCATTGGTTTACAATCCGGCATTTTGTTATGGTTCAATATTTTCCTTTAAAATTCTAGGATCAAACGCAGAACTAAAAAACCTTTCAAATAAGGTGTCACTCGACCCTGGATAAAAAAATCAAAACAATTTTGAATTGAGTGAGTCCATTTGTTTAAAATCCGCCATTTTGTTATGGCTGAATATTTTTCTTTGAAACTCTAGGATCAGACGCAGAATTAGAAGACCATTCAAATGAGGTGTCACTCGACCCCCTTTCTATTTTAAAAAAAATTTCAAAATGGCGCCCAGTCGCCATTTTGGATGATACAAAATTTTAATATGGTCTGAAAACTAGTATTTAATTTCCCATTACAGCACACCAAATTATGTAGAAAAATATCAAGTCGTTCAAAAGTTAGTTGGGGAGGGGGTTACTTTATGGACACAGTGTATATTTGATAAATGCAGCAAAATCTTAAAAATCACACATAATTGTTTAGATGCCACGAAACCACATTACTCAAAAACTGGTTCACAGATGTGGATCAAATTTGGTATGGTACTATTACTCCAGCGACACAAGGTTTCTATTCCAAACAAAATTGAATTTTTTCTCACAAAAAAACATAAAACTGATTACTTACAGTTCGGTACGCAGCTAACCATACCCGCAGCTAGATGTCCCAGGTGTGTTTGGCCGTTTGCTCTTTGCTTTACTACCACTAAAGCGCTAGGAATAGTAATAGTGCATGACACTGTAGTTGGTGCGTAAAATGTATAAATAATTAAAAACAATCATTTTCTTTCATAAAAATCTATTTGCAGAAGTGCTTACATTTATAATATATTCTTTCACAATGTTTACTCGCCATCAATCTTTTCTACACATTACTACTGCTATGATTCACCTTCTAATCCATTTACCAACTCATATTTATCACCGCGTTTTCAGCTATACCAACTCACACTTATCACCCTGTTCTCTTTTTCGCGGTCATATGCGTTTTTAAATGTTGATTCAAATGAGTCTTTGTGTTAGTTTTATAATTACACGAGGCACAAGCAAATGGTTTTTCACCTGTGTGGATAGTTAAATGATCCCTTAAGTGCGCTCTCCGATTGCAACTGTAATCGCAAACATCACAGCTGTATGGCAGGTCACCTGTGTGAATCCTGGTATGGGGTTTCAACTGGGATTTTTTTATGCATTTAAAATCACAAAAGGTGCAACTATACATCTTACCAGCGTGCGTCTTTACGTGACGATTTAGTTCGTACTTAGTCGTACAGCTGTGATCACATATCGTACAGCTGTACGGCTTCTCACCAGTGTGAATCTTTATATGACAATCTAGTCTGTACTTGGTTCTGCAGCTATAATCACACATTGTACAACAATATGGCTTCGCTCCCGTGTGTACCATCATGTGACTGGTTATCCGACATCTTTCGGTGGCCTTGTAATCGCAAACATTGCAGTTGTACGGTTTTTCTCCCGTGTGCATTCTGCTGTGAACCATCAAACAAGATTTCACGCTACATTTATAACCGCAAATCGTACAGAGATATGGTTTCTCTCCACTGTGCCTTCTTTTATGATTTATCAAACGGGAATTTGTAACACATTTATAATCACAAATCGTACAATGATATGGCTTATCTCCAGCGTGTATTTTCAAGTGGTTAATCAAATTACTTTTAGATGCAAACGTACGAGAACAAGTAAGACACTCTATGCGCTTTGTTTTATTAGTCTTTATAAACTTTTCATTGCAAACTTCTTTTCTTTTCGAGTTTCTAACGTTTAACGATGTACCTACTCTTTCATTTAGACTTGCGGTTTCTTCTTTGATGTCAAACTCCTCCTGTTTGATATTTAGTGAAGTGTAAGTAATAAATTCGTGTACTTCTTGCTTAATCATAGTTGTGTTAGTTACAGTGGGACTCTCGTTATCATCTTCGTTTTCATACTGGTAATTTGTAATAACTTCAACAAATTCGGGTTCTATTTTTATGTCCATTTTAGAAACGCAACAAGGTAGTATTTAAGGCAAATTACCAGGTTTTTTTTCATTTACAATCTTCGCGTTGCTAAAACATGAAATTTCTGTAACCGGGCAACCTTTATTTGAATAATTAAGCAATTATAAAAAATATACGAAATTGTGGGCGTGGAATAAGTTTTTATATTTACAAAATTTCCACTTGTTAATTCATGTACCCCAAACTCACACATGTTAAACTAATATTTCTTATAAAGTTGGAAATCACAAAACTTGAGTATTGTGAGGTTAAATTTCAAGGCTCTCTATAGGGCATACGAGGGATTATACGAAAGTTTTTGATTTTTTACGTCTAAACATGAAGCACAGTAAAGATACATGTCGGGGAATTTATAACCACAATAATATCAATAAAATTCTCACTTTTATACCGCACCAGAGCGAATTTTGGTGTGACGTTTCAGCTTTGATTTGTCCCTGCTCTTATAATCACAAAAGGTGAAGCTATATACCTTTTTCAAGTGTGAATCCTTTTATGACGTACTAGATTGTACCGTACAGCTGTAATCACACATCTTGTAGCTGCTTTTCAATGAGTCCTCATTTCATACTGGCTTTTCACCCATTCCTATATTCCAATGTCTTAACGGAGTGAAATCTGGAGATCGAGGTGGTCAATTACATGGGGCAAATTACAGAGAAACGATTACGGTAAAAGAATTATATTTAAACCTTTTGATTGAAAACAAAGCAAAATTTGTGGAAATGTCTGTAACCAGTAGCAAAATCAAATGTAACAAAATTGAATTTTTTTCTCAGAAAAAAACAAAACTTATACAGTTGGGTACGCAGCTAACTATTCCCTAAGTTAGATGTCCCAGGTGTGTTTGGCCGTTTGCTCTTTGCTTTACTACCACTAAAGCGCTAGGAATAGTAATAGTGCATGACACTGTAGTCGGTGTGTAAAATGCATAAATAATTAAAAACAATCATTTTCTTTCATAAAAATGTATTTGCAGAAGTGCTTACATTTATTACATATTCTTTTCCAACGTTTACCTACTCGCCAACAAGCTTTTCTACACATTCCAACTGCTACCATTCACCTTCTAATCCATTTACCAACTCACACTTATCACCCTGTTCTCTTTTTCGCGGTCATATGCGTTTTTAAATGTTGATTCAAATGAGATTTTGTGTTAGTTTTATAATTACACGAGGCACAGGCGAATGGTTTTTCACCTGTGTGAATAGTTAAATGATCCCTTAAGTGCGCTATCCGATAGCAACTGTAATCGCAAACATCGCAGCTGTATGGCAGGTCACCTGTGTGAATCCTGGTATGAGGTTTCAACTGGGATTTTTGTATGCATTTAAAATCACAAAATTTGCACCTATAATACATCTTACCAGCATGCATCTTTACATGACGATTTAGTTTGTCCCTGGTCGTACAGCTGTGATCACACATGGTACAGCTATACGGCTTCTCACCAGTATGAATCTTTATATGACAATGTAGTCTGTACTTGGTTCTGCAACTATAATCACACATGGTACAACAATATGGCTTATCTCCAGCGTGTACTTTCAAGTGGTAAATCAAATTACTTTTCGATGCAAATGTACGAGAACAAGTAAGACACACTATGTGCTTTGTTTTATTAGTCTTTAGAAACTTTTCATTGCAAACTTCTTTTCCTATCGAGTTTCTAAAGTTTAACAATGTACCTACTCTTTCATTTATACTTGCGGTTTCTTCTTTGATGTCAAACTCCTCCTGTTTGATATTTAGTAAAGTGTAAGTTTTAAATTCGTGTACTTCTTGCTTAATCATAGTTGTGTTATTAGACACAGTGGGACTGTCGTTATCATCTTCGTTTTTATACTGGTAATTTGTAATAACTTCAACAAATTCGGGTTCTATTTTTATGTCCATTTTAGAAACGCAACAAGGTAGTGTTTAGGACAAATTACCAGTTTTTTTTTCATTTATAATCTTCGCGTTGCTAAAACATGAAATTTCTGTAACCGGGCAACCTTTATTTTTATATTTACAAAATTTCCACTTGTTAATTTATGTACCCCAAACTTACACATGTTAAACTAATATTTCTTATAAAGTTGGAAATCACAAAACTTGAGTATTGTGAGGTTAAACTTCAAGGCCCTATATAGGTCATACGAGGGATTATACGAAAGTTTTTGATTTTTTACGTCTGTAAACATGAAGCTTCGGTAAAAGATACATGCCGGGAAATTTATGACCAGGAAAATATCAATAAAATGCTCACTTTTATACCTTTATTCGCTTTTGTAAGATAATAGGAGGAATTTTAATCTAGTTTTTGCATATTTCTATAAATGTTTGTATCTAATCTGTATCGCACCAGAGCGAATTTCTAATTACAACTTTATGAAATTTTCATTGTGTTTATTTTGAATACACCGAAGCGTACCAATATTAACAACTTAACTTGTAACTTAGAAATGGAAAAACTGAACATGCATATTTACAAATTTAATCACAAAATACAATCATACAATCTTCACAGGTTTGTTTATTATTATATATTTCACGCTACAGGCAAGGTAAATAGACGATACATCCATAGCTACAAAAGATGAAAATGGCCAATAAGATTCGTTTACTTTTTGCCCTAGACTACGGAACTTAATAGTGTCATTTACATTCCTAGGATAATAATTGAAGCAACAAGGTACAAATTCCAATATTTTTCATGCTACCGGCAGTGTAAGTAGGCCTTACATCCATAGCTACAGGGATCGTAAGTGGCTGATAACATTCGTGTACTAGTTACCCTTGACGACGGAACTTAATAGTGTCACTTACGTTCCTACGAAAATAATGTTGATTTTAACTGTTCATTGATATGGTAACAAACACAGACAACTTAGAATAATGGAGCTTTTAAAAAATAATACCGATGACAGCTGTCAAAACGAACTTTTAAAAATATGATTAAATTTCTACCTGTAGGCCTACTTACATTGCCGGTAGCGTGAAAAATTTAATAAGTAACACGGAATGTATCGACTAATAACATCCTCGGCAGGCGACAAGCTTCGGCTCCGCCTCAGCTCGTATTCGCCTACCTCGGATGTTATTACGTCCTTACATTCCTTGATACTTAAATAACTATTATTTCAAACAGAATACTAAAATGTTGATTTTAAGTGTTCGTTGATATGGTAACAAGCACATGCAACTTAGAATAATGGGGCTTTTAAAAAATAATTCCGATGACAGCAGTCAAAACGAACTTTTAAAAACATGATTAAATTTCTACCTGTAGCGTGAAAAATTTCATAAGTAACACGGAATGTATCGACTATTAACATACTCGGCAGGCCACAAGCCTCGGCTCTTATTTACCTACCTCGAATGTTATTACGTCTTTACATTCCTTGTTACTTAAATAACTATTAATACATATCCAATCACCTACAATGTGTTAACACAATTAACTACTGCAGTGCAATGAAACAATCCATTATAAATGCTTTTCCAACATTTTCCTAATGGATGTCTCGTCCACAAATTCTACTTATTCCGATTTAACTTCTGATTAATTTACTAACTGGTCATCAGGCTCGTTTATTATGCATGTTGCAGTCATATGAGCTTTCAAATGGCGAACTAAATGTGATTTTGTGTTAGTTTCATAATTACAAGAAGAGCAACAGAATGGCTTTTCGCCTGTATGAGTTCTTAAATGATCCGTTAAGCGGCTTTTCCGATTGCACTTGTAATCACATATATCGCAACTGTATGGCAAGTCGCCAGTATGAATCTTGGTATGACGACACAAATGTTTTTTCTTGGTGCATTTAAAATCGCACAAGGTACAACTATAAGGCTTTTCACCAGTGTGGATCCGTATATGACGTTTTAATTCTTTTTTTTCTCTGCTCTTATATTCACAAAAAGTGCAGCCATACGGCTTTTCACCAGTGTGAGTCATTATATGAGAAACTAGCTTGTATTTAGCTGCAAAGCTGTAGTTACACATTGTACAGCTGTACGGCTTGTCAGCAGTGTGTATGCGCATGTGGCGGCCTAAATCTCCTTTTCGAACGCTACGATAATTACACAATGTACATGAAAAGGGTTTTTCTGTTGCGTGACTTCTCAAATGATAAGTTAGGCGAGACTTTAGAATACAGGTATAACCGCATATGTTACAACTATATGGTTTTTCCCCATTATGAACTCCTTTTAAATGAACAATTAGGTACGGTTTTCTACTACACTTATAATCACATAATGTACAACGCAAGGGCTTCTCTCCCGTGTGAATCTTCATATGATTTACTAGGTGGCATCGCTGAGAAGTTTTATAATCGCAATTGTTGCAGTTGTAGGGCTTTTCTCCGGTATGTGTTCTGTTATGAATTATTAAACGATGTTTATGACTACATTTATAATCGCAAATCGTACAATGGTATGGCTTTTCTCCATTATGTATTCTTAAATGGGCTTTTAAAAGTGCTTTTGCTGAAAATTCGTGAGAACAGGAAGGACATTTAAAGGAGTTTGTTTTTCTAGTCTTTATTGATTTTTTACCGCAAGCTTTTTTTGGTTTCGAGCCTGCACGGTTCAATAATGTACCTGCGATTGCATTAACGTTTACAATTTCTTCTTTTATGTCAAGTTCTTCCTGTTTGATATTTGTTAAAACGGCGTTATCACCACAATCATTCACTTCTTGCTTAATAGTTGTGTTAATTATGATGGCACTGTTATTTTTGTCCTCTCCGACAATATTCATTTTAACGTTACATACGATGTCACTATCATCTTCGTTTTCATATTTGTAATTTGTAATGACTTCAATATATTCGGGTTCTACCTTAATATTCATTGTGCAAATTTAAGAAACCAAGATTAATACCTGTTTTGATTTAAAGCCCATTGCAAAAATCTGAAATTTCTGTAAAAAAATGTAACCTTTATTAAAACAAATAACATTAAAAATACAAACCTACTTGTGACAAACCAATATTTCGTATAATTACCTATATTTGATAGTTGCAGCAAAATCTTAAAAAATCACACATAATCGTTTAGGTGCCACGAAACCACAATTTTGGGGTTATGTTTCAAAGCTACCAAGATGCTGCTGTATACCAAGGGTTATACAAAAGTTTCTTGCCAAATATATTGTCATTTATTTTTAACTCTTTACACTTCTACAATGCTTAAATTTTTAATAAAAACACAACATTTTTGTCAAAATAATCAAACGTTTATAAAATAAGTTTAACTTGCTGTAGTACGTGCAATGATTGCTGTATTATTTTTAACAAGAGAACTATTTACCTCGTACCGTTTTTAAATAAAACAGTGATTTAAAAACAACATATTTTATTTGACGTTTCTAACGTGTAAGGTAGAAATATTACCGTATTTCTTCAGGCTTAATTAGATAGAGATATGTAGGTGTTTACCTAACATACTATACGAGTACAATTCGGTGATGAGCTTTTGTAGTGGAATCAGGTGCAGATACATGAAATTCTAATGTAGAAGGTTTAAATATATTTCTCCATACCGGGGCATCCAGGGACACTTTTTCGTAAATGACAATCGAGAGAGGGGAGGTACTATAAACTTTCTTGCCATGCTTGAGCCACCGTCAAATCCTTGCCCTCTTTTTTAACAGAATATCACCACTGCAAAAACGTAAAAACAGCGAATCACTTCGCCTAGACTTTCCTATACCATTGACTATACTTTCAAAATTGTCTGATCATATTTCAAAAGTATGTTTGTAGTTTTGTCTCACCGTTTTGCACACAAACAGTAATATACATTTTCGATTATCAAAAGTTCATAGAAGGCAACACAGAGAAATTAGCGGATTGAGACAATCAACTTGTAAGCTCATTCATAGCCATATGAGCCTACAGAATTAATAAAAAATCGTGTGGTTAATTTTTATGCAATATTTTTTTTAATTTCAAAATTTTTGGAAATAATGTTCAATTTACAATTTTCATTTACTAAAATTCTTTTACAAACTAAAGCTGTGTCTCCCTAGAACTACGACAATACGAAATTTGATTCCGATTTGTAAACTCCTTTCTAATTATTAAAGTGTTAAAGTCAAAACTGTCTAAAAACTCGTAACGGCCGCCATTTTAAGGCTAGAAAGTTCGGGAAAAAAGCGTTGGATTTGCCTTATCGTCTTCTGTCAGATCTTGCTTAAAACTTTACTTCTTAGTGTCTGTAGAAAACTGTATCAATAAAGCATGTATAACTTCCGCTTCTGATTTTGCATTTTTTTTAATTAGTTGAGATAATTTTGGCATTCCCGGTTTCACCTGAAGTCACCTCAACTTTCATTTGACAACTACATTGTCGATATGTTTTAATTTAGAGTAATGTGGCTTGCATACAAATTGCTTTTGAACTTAAAACACATTCATTATGATCTGTACCTGAAGTTGTCAAAAAAAGATTTGTAGAGAATAACTAACCTAACTTACCTATGAGTAAATTTGTTTTTCTTGTCAAGACAGTGTCATGATTCGCTTAAAATGGTTAATATGATGAAAAAAATATTAATTTATGATTAATATGGATAATTGAGTTCAATAAATAATTTTATACAATAAAACCCAACAAATCTTCCACAGGCTCAACTAATCAAAAAGTTTTGGTCGCTACTTCAGCAGGTGCCTGGACACTTTGTCGAATGCCCACAACGTCGAATCGATTATTTAAGGTCCACAACGTCGAACGTGTCCACAACGCCGAATGTTATTCAATGCCCACTACGCCGAACGTGCCCACAACGCCGAAAGCTCGGGAGGGACACTTCGCCGAAAGTGTCCACAACGCCGAAAAATATTTGGTAGTGTTCACAAGTCCCGATGGTGCCCGAATAGCATTTTGTTTGTGTAAAACGTCTATAATGTAGAGCTCTGATTAACGCCTAATGAACACTTTGCGGAATGTGCCCACAACGTCGAATGCTTGCAAGGGACACTTTGCCGAATGTGCCCACAACGTCGAATGCTCGTAAGGGACACTTTGTCGAACGTGTCCACAACACCGAATTCTTACAAGGGACACTTTGTCGAATGTGCCCACAACGTCGAATTCTCGCAAGGGACACTTTGTCGAACGTGTCCACAACGCCGAATGCTTGCAAGGGACACTTTGTCGACCGTGCCCACAACGCCGAATGCTTGCAAGGGACACTTTGTCGAATGTGCCCACAACGTCGAATTCTCGTAAGGGACACTTTGTCGAATGTGTCCACAACGCCGAGTGCTTACAAGGGACACTTTGTCGAATGTGCCCACAACGTCGAATTCTCGCAAAGGACACTTTGTCGAACGTGTCCACAACGCCGAATGCTTGCAAGGGACACTTTGTCGAACGTGCCCACAACGTCGAATGCTTGCAAGGGACACTTTGCCGAATGTGCCCACAACGTCGAATGCTCGTAAGGGACACTTTGTCGAACGTGTCCACAACGCCGAATGCTTACAAGGGACACTTTGTCGAATGTGCCCACAACGTCGAATTCTCGCAAGGGACACTTTGTCGAACGTGTCCACAACGCCGAATGCTTGCAAGGGACACTTTGTCGAATGTGTCCACAACGTCGAATGCTCGTAAGGGACACTTTGCCGAATGTGCCCACAACGTCGAACGCTCTTATTAGTCACCGAAAATGTCAACAACGCCGATGGCTGATGAGTAGCGATGGGTGGATGAAAATTCTTATAACAATTTGCGATTGCATACTAATAAAATAATTATATACAGGGTGTTTGTTTTTTAACCGATCTACCCAAAATATCTAGTGCCTCCTATAAACTGTTTAGTCTTTCTGATACTGTTTTTACAATGCTGCGAAATAATTCAAAGAATTCGACTTTTCTTTAAGGTCATAACTTTTACCAACCCCAGTGGCGTAACGTCACACCCACGAAACCCCTTGTTGCCGGGGCAGGGGGGGACAAGACTTCAGGGGCTCCGGATATGCGTTTATTTTTAAATTTGTGTTTATACAAATTTACAATTTCTATATACCTAATGTAAGTAGTAGGTACTATTTTATAGTCGTGAAGATAAAATTAGCCTGACTAAACACTTCTTATTATTTCTTATTATATATTATATTGCTGTGATATTATGACCACACTGGCGAAATATTTATAAAAAGATCAATTTTAAATTTATTACCTTGGCATGACGACTCACTAGTTCAGGAATTCTTTAATAATTGAAGTAAATAAAAATAAATATAATAAATTGGCGTGGTTTCGCTTTGAAATCTGGAATTATTTATGTTAGTGTGATATGCTAATAAAACATGCATAATCTTGGGGGGAGGACTTCAAATATGTAAAAAGTGTTGAATAAGTTGGTTTTATTTAATTGTTAAATTGTATTTTTTAAATGTAGAATAAGTTAATTTGGAAATAAGATAAGAAAGAAATTTTAGTATTTTTAAAGTAATCAAGTTGTTAAGATGTAAAAATTTAGTTTTAATGGTGGGAACTATAGAAACGAGGAGCTAAAAAAATAACATCGAAGTGAGGGGACGTAAATTTGAAACGCTCCTAGAAAATTGTAAAAAGTTGTGTAAAATAATATTTTACTATTAATTAAAAGTTTTTGCCTGTTAATAAAACAGTGTATTTATTGAAGTCAAGTGTGGCAAAGTCCAATTCAACGACGAAAAAGGTAATAGAAAAATTTATATTAAAATATAAAACAATTGTGTGACATTGAAAGCTGGAATACATACAAGTTACTAGGGTAACATAATTCTTCGACTAACCTGAAAAGGATAAAAATTATTAATTATGTCAAACAAAATTGGCAATTGAAATCAAGACTGAAGATTAAGACGACGCGACGTAAGCAGAAGACCATAGCGATAAAGAAGAGAAGGACGACCTACATAGAGTGGAAGATCTACAGAAATTAAGGTACTGTGTGTTAAAAATGAAAAGTGAGTGACATAAATAAAACTTTGTTATATAAATTAATTTTCTTTGTCATAATTGTTTAGTATAAATTGTAAAAGATTGTGCATGAATGTTTAATATCATTTAAAAAAAGGAAGAACCAAAATTTTGCAATTAAAGAGGGAAGCCACGTTTTGTTGTTAATACAAGTAAAAGAACCCTGAGAATTTAAAAGAGTGCTCAAGCCGAGGTTATAAAATAGATTCATTTGTAATAACAGTTTATTTAAATCATTAATTCCACAAGTGTGGGGTATTACATAGCAATATATTCGTCTTATTATTTGTCGGTACTTATCATGCATCAATAAATCACTCGCTCCATGATTTCTTTGTGCTTGATTTGTGCCTGACACGTGGGCTTTATAAATGTTTATGTTATAGGTTTATACGAAAAGAGTTCGAATGTAACTTAAGGAGTTTAGTTGAAGAACAAGGAGAATTAACTCATGAGTTTTTTAAGAACTGTTGTTGCTGCAACACTGATATTAAATTAAAAAAACTTAACCCTACACGATGGTCCTCTCGGACGTAAACCATAACAGCTGTTAAATTTCAATTTAAAAATATTATTGCTGTTCTTAATAAAATTATATTAACTTCTGAAAAAAAAAAGATAAGCGTGTTGAAGCCAAAATAATACTATCTAGCGTAGACAATTTTAATTTTGTGTTTATTTGTATTATTTAGATTTAATTTTAGGAGAAATTGGCATAACTTCAAAAATGTTGCAAAGTCAGAATATAGATTTATTCGAAGCTATAAATTTCATTAGGATACCATTAGAATCGCTAAAGGACCATAGAAATAGATATGAAGATATTCGGTTCGAAGCAATTCGTATGGCTGAACAATGGAACATAAAGGCAGATCTATCTTTGTTATTAATTTGAACACCATGTCTAGCTCCACGTTAACGCGGAGCATTAAAATATTTTTAGATCCAAGCGAAATGTCATCTGCACGGTCTGACTGTATGAAGTTTATATTACGTGTTTTAGCAACTGCCTGCAGCTTCGTAGTGGCTCAGATCGACATGCGGCTGTACAGCGTTTTACTACATTAATAGTTGATGGGTCGAATCTCGGTTGGGCCCAAACTTTTTTATTTATTTTGTTATACTGTTTTTTTGAAGCAATGTTGTTGGTCTTTACTGTATGCCCGAGGTTATGGTTATGAGCAGTTATATTTTTAAAGAAAAAATACGAAAACAAAGTTGCATTCAATCACTGATAAATTAGTGCGCAGGATTGTGCCGTCATCGCGTGAATCCAAAAATATTTTAATGTTCCGTGTTAACGTGGAGCTAAACGCGGCGTTAATTAAAAAAATTTTATTAGCCAACTCGAGACCAATAAAATAGATCTAGAAGACTTGATAATACATTTTGCTAATACTAGATCTAGAAGGGAGTTTCTTTAAATAACCAATAGTGATGTAAAATGACGGTCGTTTACACATTGTGACATCTGACCGTCATTTTATGTCATTTTCGAATTTTGCAACTTTTATGTAAATTCCAATGATGGCAGTGAATGCAGGGGTGAATGTTGAAACACTTAAAACCGTTTTATCCTTACTGTTTTGTTAAATGTTCCTTGTATATTTTTACTAAACCTGGACACATATCACATGTTTTACCATCTTTGTCGCATACTATGCTACTTTTTACGGCAAAACTTGCGCTAATATATTGTTAGTTTTTTAACAATTTTGATTTGAACTGTGAATAAAATATCGAAATTAATGCTTTTCTTTCTTTTAATTTTGTTAATATTTTCTACATAATTTACAACTCATATTACATTAAAGTACATTTCTTTAAATACAAATATTGTTATTTTTCATAAATTAAGCCAATCGTTATTTAATTTCCAATATATAAACTATTTTGATTCTATTTACATTGATGTTTTATTAAGATTATTGGTAAGAAATATGCCTTATCTACTGCCGAACAGTAGATAAACTATTTTCAAATTATCTTCTTGCTTTAGTAAAGACATTCCTGGCATATTTGAATTCTTAAGAACTGATTTAGGTCGTTTTACAGTTTCTCAACAAAATTTCAAGTAATTTCGGTTCTTTCGGCCAATTTCTAAATAATTTTTGAAAAAAAAATGTATTTTTCCGCGGCTATTTTGTTCTAGATTAAACTGAAAACACTTCTTAGTTAGATCATTTGATGTGAATTGTTGTGATTAGATATAGAAAAGAAATTATTTTCTATAAGTATGGGAAAGTCTAGGCGAAATAAATAATGACGTGCTGTTTTGCAATTTTTCCTTTTAATTATCGTTTTAAACTATGTCTTGTTGTTGTAATGTATCATGGATTTATTTTCAGTACTAGATCAAACACTTATATTTGAGTTTGAATGTTTATTTTTTGATTATTTTCAGATTTTTCAAAATTTAATAACTCCAAATATATAGATCGAATCGCAAAATCTGAGAAACTTTTTGTTCAGTTTTTGTGGTAGAATACCGTCCCGAGTTTGGAAACACCCTGTATATCCAATTAACCTAGTGAAAATATACACATTCTAAATTATCAGTATCGGATGTAAAAACTTTAAATTATAGTTGCAAAACATGATATTCTATAAATAATACTATTTTCAGAATTCTTGTTTAGTTTCCGTGTCGTATTTTAAAATTGGAGATTACCGTAATGCTTGAAGTTTAGGTGGTATTCTTGTTATTTGGAGTAGATGATAGGTGAAAATTTTGATATCACGCTTTCTTCATAATTGTTTTGATTTCAAGAAATTGGAATAAAATAAAAGACGATACTTTTAAAACGGCAAGCGAAAATTTGGGATGGGGGAGCGTAACGCCATTCAATAAAAAAATATCAAAAAAATGGGACTTAGTTTTATCAAGAATACATTTTTTAGATTGGTGTGGTTTCGGAGATAATGAGTTGTAGAAACTAAAACATCGGAAATAATGAAATTTTGGAACGCTTCCAAACTTCGTAAACAGACTTTAAAAATAATTTTAGGATGATTAGAGCTAGGATAATTAGGCAAAAGCTGCCGATCCTTGCGTGTCCATTACGCCGATGAACGACAGAATGAGTCCACCCTCCGATTTATGAAAGATATTTTAGAATCACCCTGTAAGTTTACATCCGAATTTCGGATTTTTATGTTAATCCGGGTTTTTTTTCTATGCTGATGGTATAATTTTGATTTTTGCAATATTCGCATATCGGTTAAAGCTGTGACCTTTTACAAATTCAATTTTATTGTAATTTACAATAACATCTATAAACAGTATTAAGAATCGACGACAGCTATAATGTGTTGATTTTATATAATAGGAATAATTCTTATAACTTTAGCCTCTCAAAAAGGACTACAGACATATTCATTTGTGTCATTAGTGCATACTTTAATAGCTAAAATTCTTACCAATAAGATTTAATTAAACCAATCGTTATTACGTTGTACAATTTTATTATCATTTCAATTTAATTAAAGTAAAAAATTAATGTTAATGTTTAATGTTACCAACAAATAATAAAAGTAGTCCAAAGTATGTAACTTAGTTTTGGAGCAGATATTCGGCCATTTGATATATTTATGTAGGGTAAGATGAAAGAAATGCAGAACGTCCATTTTATGGATTATATCATTTTTTATATTCTGAAGGCAACTTTGCATTTTAAAACCACGTCTACAAAGCGGCATTAGGAAGGCTTGAAACCACTGGTACCTGCTGGATGTTTATTGCTCCTTTAACCTTATTACAAAATCGGCATATTTACAACTAGGAACATCTGCTAATTTTACTGAGAAAATACATTTTTTCAAAAAGCTTTTACTTCTAATGTACAGGCAGACGAAGGATTAGAGCGGTTATTGCTTAATTGCCATTTAAACCGCCGACACTAGGTTTGGGTGAACAAATTTTAAGATTAGCTGGAAGTAATAAAATAATAACTTTGCAAAATTTGCATTTCATTTATTGTTGCCGACAAAGCAGTGAACTGAAGGATTACCGTCGCCGGCCTGCAAAGCTATAGACAAGTTCGTTCCCACGTCGAGCTACTACCAAATAAACGAATTAAATAATATTATCTTCAATAAAACCAAATTTGTAGGCATGTATTGCAGCTACCTATGCTCACATGTACGAAATTTGAATATTGAATTTATCTGAATACCAGAGTGTTGTTTAAAATTTGAATAATATAAATGTGTATTACTAAAAATTTGATCTTAATCATTTATTTTACTGGAGTTCGCGTATACAATTCACCCTCCACTTTTCATCTGAATTAACTATAAGCCCTACTGAAAATCACCTCAGTTGCCTCATAAAACCTCATACAAAATGAACCTGGTTGTTTCAAAAACCGCATAAAACCATATACAACCTGATGAAAACATTATCAGGTTATATGAGGTTTCTATATATATTTTCAGTAGGGAGTACATATTCGAACGTCAAATTTTAATAGTTAAATACGCAGAATGATAGTTTTGGACGAATCTCGATATCGGATTTTTTAATAAATCCGGATAGACGATTTATCAGATATTGGTTTCGTATATTTTATCCGGATAGTAAAAGCTTAACGAATTATCCAGATAACCGCTAACTTAAAATCGTATTTAGTAAAATAATAATCTAAAAGTAAAATCTTTAAAAAATGTTATGCGCTTCATTGGTTGAGAAAAGTTACTGACAAGAGTTTATTTCAATTTTCAACGATATGAACTCGTTACGTTATTAAATTGTTAACAAAATTTTGTTTTAAAGGAAAATACCTCACCGAGTCAAGGAAAATGTCGATTATATAGGTATCATAAGAATCGAAAAAAATGCTATTTTTATAAACACGAGCCGATATCGTTCTATTTGAAAAAATCGCTTTTTAAAAAAATATAGATTAGTATATTACTCAGATTTTTTTCCTGGGCTTTCTTCCTATGCTTTTTTTTTGTCGGCTTATGTTATGTATGTTTTTTCCTTTGCTTTTTTTTCCGTCGTCTTTTTCCCTGGACTTTTTTCCGGTTTTTTTCCTAGATTAGAAAATCCTATACTAAATTTTTGCCGGAGCTAGCTGATCAATCAAAATTCAGATATGAGCAGATTCCGGATTTTTGCAGCTTATATTTACTGTCGTTTGTCATCATAATTGTCTATACTCAAATCCAAAACACATGGATTTAATTCAAATTAGACAGATGAAAGCGGTTCATTTTAACAAAAAAAGTAAAGAATCAACTTTTTGTGTCATTTTAATGGATAAAGCTAAAAAACTTGTCATATTTACTAAAAAACCAAGGCGTATGTTTCTGAAATCATGTAACTGAGGTGGCCCTGATGCACGCCACTGATGGAAATAAATTAAATTTATTTTGACCAAAAAATGTCATTTTATGCAATACTGAACTACACCAAGTTTCAATAGAATACCTTTAGGCGTTTTCCAGATTAAAAAAAAAACATTTAAAAAAAATTCAACAGTCGTGAATTTTGAAAACGAAGCCGCTTAGGTCTCATGCTTATATAGGCTTTTTGACTTAAAATTAACCAAGGAATCACGCTGCAAAGTTTGTCTACGTACTTAATTAACACCCTGTATAGTAAAAGTAAGACATTACACAATATAAACGTGTATACATAATAGCTTTTTGACAATGCCCAAAAGACCTAGAAAACTTTTTGTTTTGCTTTATTTACAGGGTTGGCAAAAGTTGTGACTTTTTTAAAATAGTCAAAAAAGTCGTTTTTTTTTTAATTAACTTATACTTTTCTGAATTAATTCGCAGCATTTTAAAAACAGTATCAGAAAGACTAAACAGTTTATAGGAGGTACTAGATATTTTGGGTAGATCGTTTAAAAAACAATCACCCTGTATATAATTATTTTATTACTATGGTGAAAGATTAAACAAACAATTGAAAATTGTTATAAGAATTTTCATCCACCCATCGCTACTCATCAGCCATCGGCGTTGTTGTAATTTTCGCCGTCTAATAAAAGCATTCGACGTTGTTGGCACATTCGACAAAGTGTCCCTTGCAAGCATTCGGCGTTGTGGGCACGTTCGACAAAGTGTCCCTTGTAAGCATTCGGCGTTGTGGACACATTCGACAAAGTGTCCCTTACGAGAATTCGACGTTGTGGGCACATTCGACAAAGTGTCCCTTGCAAGCATTCGGCGTTGTGGGCACGGTCGACAAAGTGTCCCTTGCAAGCATTCGACGTTGTGGACACGTTCGACAAAGTGTCCCTTACGAGAATTCGACGTTGTGGGCACATTCGACAAAGTGTCCCTTACGAGAATTCGACGTTGTGGGCACATTCGGCAAAGTGTCCCTTACGAGAATTCGACGTTGTGGGCACATTCGGCAAAGTGTCCCTTGCAAGCATTCGACGTTGTGGACACATTCGACAAAGTGTCCCTTACGAGAATTCGACGTTGTGGGCACATTCGGCAAAGTGTCCCTTGCAAGCATTCGACGTTGTGGGCACATTCCGCAAAGTGTTCATTAGGCGTTAATCAGAGCTCTACATTATAGACGTTTTACACAAACAAAATGGTATTCGGGCACCATCGGGACTTATGAACACTACCAAATATTTTTCGGCGTTGTGGACACTTTCGGCGAAGTGTCCCTCCCGAGCTTTCGACATTGTGGGCACATTCGACAAAGTGTCCCTTGCAAGCATTCGACGTTGTGGGCACATTCCGCAAAGTGTTCATTAGGCGTTAATCAGAGCTCTACATTATAGACGTTTTACACAAACAAAATGGTATTCGGGCACCATCGGGACTTGTAAACACTACCAAATATTTTTCGGCGTTGTGGACACTTTCGGCGAAGTGTCCCTCCCGAGCTTTCGACATTGTGGGCACATTCGACAAAGTGTCCCTTGCGAGCATTCGGCGTTGTGGGCACGTTCGACGATGTGGACCTTAAAAAATCGATTCGACGTTGTGGGCATTCGGCAAAGTGTCCTAGACCCCTTCAGCAGTACAAATAGGCAACAATTTAATAAATAAATATACAATAATATTAAATGATTTACTTTTAAAAAAATATATTTGTAAATGTGATACTTATTTTAATAAATAATACAGAACCAATTGTCCGCAAGGTATACTACAATTAATTACTGTAGTAAAATAATTAATAATAAATTCTTATTCAACACTTCCTAGCCGCTATCAACAATTTCTAGAAATTTAGAATACTCCGATTTAACTTTTAATTCATCATGTTCTCTTTTTACAGATGTTACAGTCGTATGAGTCTTCAAATGTTGAACTAAATCTTTTTTTTTATTAGTTTTATAATCGCAAGAGGCACAAGAATATCGCATTTTACCTGTATGGATACCTAAATGATCTGTCAAATGGGATTTTTTATTACACCTGTAATCACAAAAGGTGCAACTATACAGCTTTTCACCCGTGTGAATCATGGTATGACATTTTAACTGAGTTTTCTGAATGCACTTTTCATCACGAAAAGTACAACTACACGGTTTTTCTCCAGTGTGAATTCTGTTATGATGATTTGACTGTTTTGTATCGATGCATTTATAATCATGAGTCTTAATATGACAGTTCATTCTGTATTTACTTTTGCAGCTGTAATCACAAATCGTACAATGATATGGCGTTTTTCCAGTGTGTTTTCTGTTATGATGAATTTTCAAATTGGATTTCGTACTACAGCTATAACCACATATCGTACAATGATATGGCTTTTCTCCAGTGTGTGTCCTGTTATGAGTTTTCAAATTGGATTTTGTATTACATTTATAATCACAAATAGTACACTGAAATGGCTTTTCTCCAGTGTGCAATCTGTTATGTACTGTCAAACTGGCTCTTGTACTACATTTATGCTCACAAATCGTACACTCAAATGGTTTCTCTCCGGTGTGTATTCGGTTATGAAGTGCCAAACGGCATTTTGTACTACATTTGTAATCACAAATCGTACAATGATATCGCTTTTCTCCAGTGTGTATTGTGTTATGCATTGTCAAATTGGATTTTTTACTACATTTATAATCACAAATCGTACAACAAAATAGCTTTTTTTCGGTATGTTTTTTCAAGTGGCAAATCAAATCACTTTTCGTTGAATACGTACGAGAACAAATGAGACACCTAAAATACGTTCTTCTGTTAGTCTTTACTAATTCGTCGTGACAACCTTTTGGTTTCGAGTCTGTAATGTTTAATGATGTACATACAGTATCAGTTACTGTTGTGTTTTCTTGTTTGATGTCAATCTCCTCCTGCTTGATATTTATTAAGGCGTAATCGCTAAACTCATTAGTTTCTTGTTTAATAATAGTAATGGGATTGTCGTTATCCTTTACTTCTTCGACAATTTCCACTTTGATGGTACATTTCACGTCGTTTTCGTCCACACATTCTTGTTTTATTTTAATATCCATTTTTGAAACACCACAAACTATTTGCGACAACTTGTAATTTCAAACGAATTTTCTGTAAATCGAAAAAGCAGTAGTCAATACAAAGAAAAAGCTATAAAAAATACGAACTTACATGTGCTAAATATTTATTTATTATAATTACTGTAATACGCTGATACATGGAATGCTTGGAATTGTGAGGTTAAGTATGTCATTATCTAATAAAGATGGGTCGTTCGTGAATGATTCGTTCGAAATGAACGAATCACGAAGGTGAATCGAATTAATCAAATCACTGAAACAAAATAGTTGCTGATTTACTTGCCAATATTACGAAAGTATATCAAAGTATTTCAAGTTACATAAAAATTACTGAATCAGTGAACAAATCGTAGTGAACGAATCAATTGACGATAGCGATTTACGTGATTTAATTTTAGTAAAAGATTCTTCTTGCCCATCGCTTTATTCAGTTGATTCTGTATACCAAGGAGTATACAAAAGTGTTTTGCCAAACATTTGCATTAGTTGTTGTAATGTGTGATATTTTAGTGAAAAATTAACAATTTGTAATAACATGTACGTAGATTTGTAACTATTAATGAAAAGATAGTAAATCACCAGGTTAATTTTAAGTTAAAGAGAAAATTTATAACAAATAACAAAAACTTTCAATTTTGATACTTTTCATTTCATATTATCTAGTCGCAAGGTCTTGACTGTTTTATTGTGTTTTTTGGTGCACGTTTAATTTAAAGTTTAATTCTACTAATATAATAGCAGACTTGTTTAATTCGTGTATTTGACAATATTAATTTGATGTTTAGTGTACCTATAAGTTGTTATAAATGCAATGTGTTCATTTAAATTGTACTAACATAGTGTGAAATCTATGGCAGTTTTGGCTGTTACTTTTGTTTATTATGTAAGTGAAGTAGAAGTTGATTTTGTTTTAATGCTTAATAGAGTATCCTTACAATTAATGGCTTTTTTATTTTATAAATTTAATTAATTGTAGTTGCAAATAATTCCCTACTTGTTTTAAATGTGTAGAAAGTAAAATTTACTTTTGTGTCCCTACTTGTTCCGAGAATGTTTTTGAAACGTCTCGACTGGATCGTTTCACCGAAACGTTCCAAATATGTCTTTAGGCGTCTCATCTGAAACATTCCAGCTGGGAACTTTTTTGGAACATCCAAGAATGTTTTTAATACGTTTCGGCTGAAAAGTTCAAAGATGTCTTTGGAACGTTCTTGAGTTAGGACATTGTACATTCCAAAGACACCCTTTGGAATGTTCAATGTTCTAGTGGAACACATTTGAGGCTGTTACAGCAACGTAATTTTTCTACCTGGATGTAGAATTGCATAATTTTTGTATGTTTACAGTATTCTATTGTATGTGGCAAGTTATTTTGAAATAAAAAATGTATGTTTTGTTTTGAATTTATTTCTTAAAGAGCGTTATTTAAATTAATACAGCCGTATGTAGAACCCTAGGAATAGGTCTATGCTAAGCATATTTGAAACTAAGGAACTGTAATAACATTTTGCATATATAATTAAAATCAAAAAATTTCCTTATAAATATAATTTTTATTCTGTCTATTAACTACATTTTTATCTAAACCTAAAAGCTTTGGTAATTGTGTTATTTTAAATTTAACACTCTGTTTAACATGTACTCTTGTAGAAAACAGGTTTGGTCGCTTTTCGCTTGTCCACATCGATTATTTTTTTATGCGCTACCTAACAAATTACCTTTGAGTTAGATATAAAGATAATGATTTTGAAGTGGTTTGGTTTTTATTGCAAAAAAATAAAATTTCAATCTTTGGGTCGGGCGCCCCCTTCTCAGTTGTACCCCTAGCCAAGTGCCTAGTTAGAAAAGCGGCACTGTGTAAGTTGGAGCAAAAGATGTCCTAAAACCCTGGGTCCAGGAAGCTGCCTTAATGAGTTACAGTATATTGAAGATAGAACGGTTTAATGAAGCTTTACTTATTATCCCTACTACAAATCAAGATATTTAATAAAACTTATTGTATAAATGTTTCACTTCGGAAGGTTTACATTTTCCTTTATTTTTTGGTTAAAGATTTGAATGAAAAGAAGCAAAAATGTGTGATGAGTACGGCAATATTCCCAGATAGCTTGAAATTAAATTACCATGAATGGTGCTATATTGGAAGCCAACTTAAAGTTTGGAAATGGTTTTGAAAATTATTTTAACTCAGTCTATCAACCAGATGACTGGGTCTTTCCTTCTTAGGTAAATACAATAGAGTACAACTTACAGGAGAGTGAAGTATGCAAAGTAATTCAACGTCTTAAGCAAAGATTATCTGTTGGTGTCAATATTACAATTTACTTTCGGCTTAGACCGCGTCGTCATTTGGGAACTACACCCAGCATAATCAGGTAAGGACCAACCTGTAGCTTGTCTGCCTTTACAAGCATTTGCTCTGGAAGTCGGAGCAGTGTCTGAGAACACTGTTCTATTCACTCTGAAGATGCAAGCTGCAATGTCTTGCGAAACGTTAGTTTGTATGGGTTCACACGCAGCTAACAGGCATAAGCCGATTAAGTATTATTGTCTTGGCAAACAAAATACATTAAGATCAAATCCTTGTCCGCCCCAAGGTTTAAATAAACTAAGCACACGGCCCTGTTTAGGCAGGCAGGGCCTACGAGCAAATGCTTGTAAAGGCAGACAAGCTACAGGTCGGTCCTTACCTGATTATGCTGGGTGTAGTTCCCAAATGACGACGCGGTCTAAGCCGAAAGTAAATTGTAATATTGACAGTTCGATAATCCGCGAAAGCCTCAAAGAATATATTATCTGTTGGTGTTGATCAAATCAAATGTGATAAAAAAGGGCGACGGATTAACAAAACGTACCGAATAGATTTTTTTAGGTTTCTGCAATCTCAAAAGTGGTGGAATGTTTTTGCTAAGATGATAAATTTGTGTTATTTGTCGACAATTTCAAAAGAACATTGACCACAACACCAAAAATTGTTAAAATTAGTTACGCCTGTTAACACGGATTATTTTTACTTTAAGCCAGTTACAGAAAAACAAACACAAATTTCACCTTGTTTCGTTTAGTTACAAAGTTTGCCGCAAGGCGTTGTAGCAAGCGCTGTTTCAGCTGAATAATTTGAAAACGTTCAAAAAAGATCCACAAAACGGTTCAAAAATCATCAACAGCATCTTCCTTTACCAAATGAAAACCCAATAATAAACAATAACACATTTATTTCTCAAAATTCAAATAGATTATTAAAATTAAATAACTAGTTAAATAATTACCTACCTACATGTTGCTGAATATACAACAAAGTTTAAAACGTTTGTCCTCAGCAAAAACAAATAATTTTCTTTTATAAAAATACATTCGTCTACCTTTATTTATTATATACATATTATACATAACCAACCACCTACACTACAATGTATTAACATAATTAACTACTGTAACAAAAAAAATCATTATCAATTTTTTACCAACATTTTCCTAATTGATGTGGACCTTTTCTACAAATTGCACTTGTCCGATTTAACTTCCGAATTTATTAGGGACTTGTCGATATCATGAGGTTTTTTTTTCACACTTTGTAGTCATATGCGTTTTTAAACGTTGAACTAAGCATGTTTTTGTGTTAGTTTATTACAAGACGTACAACACAATAGCTTTTCGTCTGTATGCGCATGTAAATTATCCCATATGTATTTTCTAATTGCATTTGTGATCACAAACTTCACCTATGTATGGGAAGTCTTGGGTATGAATCGTGGAATGACGACATGTTTTATTTTCGGAGCATTTAAAATCACAAATAGCTATACGACTCTTCACCAGTGTGAATCCGTAAATGACGATTTAACTCTCGTTTTTCCCTGCTTCTATAATCACAAAAGGCACAGCTATATGGCTTTTCACCAGTGTGAATCCTTATATGCCGTTTTAGGTCTTTTTTTTCTCTGCTACTATAATCACAAAAGGTGCAGCTATAAGGCCTTTCACCGGTGTGAATCATTATATGAGAAACTAGCTTGTATTTTTCCGAAAAGCCTAAATTACAAATCGTGCAGCAGTACGGCTTTTCAGCTGTATGCGTCCGCAAGTGTCGAGTTAGATCGGCTTTTCGAACAGTGCTGTAACTACAAAATGTACAAGAAAAAGGTTTTTCTGTTGCGTGACTTTTTAAATGGTCAGTTAGGCGAGATAGTAGGGTACATGCATAACCGCATTGGTCACAACTATATGGTCTTTCACCAGTATGAACTGTTCTTACATGATTAATTAGGTACGCTTTTCTACTACACTTATAATCACATACAGTACAACGAAATGTCTTTTCTCCTGTGTGCATCTTCATGTGACTTACTAGGTTACGTCTCTGGGAAGACTTATATTCGCAAATGTCGCAGTTATACGGCTTTTCTCCAGTGTGTGTTCTGTTATGAAGTTTTAAATTGTCTTTCCTATTACACTTATAATCACAAATCGTACAATGGTACGGCTTTTCTGCGGAGTCGGTACGGTTTAACGATGTTTCATTTACATTATCAATTTCTACTTTGATGTCAGGCTCACCCTGTTTGATATTTGCTAAAAAATTAAATTCTTGCTTAATAATAATTGTGTTGGTCGTGGTGACACTGTCGTTGTTTACATCTTCGACAACCTGCAGTTCAATGTTACATTCCATGTCATTATCACCTTTATTTTCATATTTGTAATTTGTAATGACTTCGACATATTCAGGTTCCACTATCATATCCATTTTGCAAATTAGATAAACCAAGCTAATAGTCAATACATTTATAGGAACAAATTGGTAGGTTCCTTTCGTTTATGTCCGGCCCATGCCTAGGTAAAACATGAAGTTTGTGTTAATGATGTAACCTTTATTTATATACGAACTTACCTGTGCAAACCTATATTTTTGTACTTGATAACTGCAGCTTGCTTATCTTAATCTTGAAAACCACACTTTGGTTTATGTGACAAATCACCAAATAAGAATTTTGTGGTTATGTTTTAAAATAATAGATAATTATGATAACATGTAGAACGCAATCTCAATGGAAATGAACTGTGACTATGATTTACTGCGCCATCTAGTTGAAAAAAAAAACTTTTAGCGGTAAATTTAAAATAAATTTTGTAAAGAAAATTTGAAATAATTATTTATTGTGAGAAATGTTTCTACTATTAGAAGAAGTGATTGATTTTTCAGTAAAACCTGTTTTCTGGGTTCAAATATGTAAGACAACGAAATAAAATGTCATATGTGACTACGCGTAATTGAAGAACACATCATACGGGATTAACAAACTTGGGAAGAGTAAATATAGCACGGTGTAGCAAAATAGTGCCACCTGCTAGACGATTGAACTTTTTCTTGCCTTTTAACATTTGTGTCAGTACTTTGTTATGTCTGCTGTCTTTACCTTGAAACAAAGCCAGTAGATATACTAAAGTACTACTATACTAAAGCACCGACCACATCAGACATTTTGTTGTTTTGAATATTTAAATTTTCTTTTATGACCGAAAAATAGTTGTTACTGAACAAAAAACTATTAATTTCTCTAATTATGGAAACTTTTTGCCCAGGATTAATAAAGTTGAAATATATATGTAGCGCATTAGCGCCACCTGCTGAACGGTTGATCGCACTTGTTGCCTTCTCACATTCGTGTCGGTACTGCAAGTTCTCATGTTGAAAGTACTTCTTTGCCATCTATTGACAGAATTGTTGAACTAAGTAAGAAATGGCAATTTGACTATCTTCCTTGCCAACAAATTAGCAAATTGATTGTAGTGTCAACTTATAGATGAGGAGTCACCATAGCGGCCATGACAGTTTACACTAACTGCCGTGCTATATACGAAGGATTATACTAAAGTTTCGTGCCAAACATTTGGACAAATATTTTTCGGTATCCAGCCCCATAGATATTTCGTCTTGGTTGCGATTGCGTTCATTTGACATTTCACATTTGCTGTGACAGTAAAACTGGAACTTTTCTGCCTAGTTAAACAAATAGCTTTCTCGAGTTTCAAACTTTTTCTTCAACTGTACAAATACACAACAATTTAATTTATTAATTAATATAAAACAATACTAAATAATTTACTTTTATAAAAATATATTTCTAAAACCAATACATGTATGAAGTAATTATACAAATATACATCATTTTAATATAATTTACTACTGCAGACAAACGATACTTATTATAAATTCTTTTTTAACATTTGCTTACCATTATTTAGGTTTCCTACTTCAAGTTGCTCTGATTCTTCATTACGTAACTCATTCTTATTATCAGGTTCAGTTTTTACAAATATGGCACTCTTATGAGTTTTCATATGTGGAATCAAATCTGATTTTTTGTTAGTTTTGTAATAGACCTATTCCGTTTATTTGAAAGACAGGAAAGAAACCAATATTAAAGTGAGAGGGCTGTATATGCGCAGTAGTGGAACGGTCATAGTGGGTCAAAAGCTACATGAGTTGCTATTGAAGTGCATTAGATACTGAATAATTTTATTATTTTATTAGTGTAAACATGAGCCTGCTTACAAAAAACTTAGATGCAGTGAATAACTTTACATTTGAAATTGCCGATACGTTTTTTCAAATGAAGGGGCGGCTCTTGAAACAAAAAGAAAAGGGCTACAAATATTTTGCAGAGGGCTTTATCCACGATGTATGGGTCAGCACTGTTATTAATAATGAGTTTTGTGTTAAAGCCAAATGTTTTAAAAGTCAAAAGAAAAACGATAAGCCACATGATTTAAATATAGAATTTGTAAGTGGAAATCTTCAAATTAAAGGTTGTCGGTGTACCTGTGAAGCAGGGTAAGTTAAAACTAAAACCTAACCTTAAAATAGTTTTACTTTATTTTATCAATGTTTTAGGGCATCAGAATCCTGCCAGCACCTGATTGCGTTGGCATATACCCTACAACACCTAATTTTGAAGGGATTTCGTGAAATACCCGAAGATTTGTCGTGCACAAGCATAGCACAACAATGGAATGTACCTCGAGGGCAGAAAATTAATCCAGAGCCCATAATGAATGTTGCCTTTGTAAACGCTGTGAATACAAACAGACAAAAAAATCCAGTTCTTTGCGACTTATATGACGCACGTACTCAAAATATGAAATCGATAAGCAGCACGGAAATCGAATCTTGTAAGTCAAAATTGGCTGAAATTGATTCGCGTATTCCGTTTGCATATTTGCTAACAAGTGCTGCCACAGAAGCACAAAATAGTTATGAGGGTATAACTAAAGACTCTGCAATTTTTTACCATTTAAAAGATTATCGTTTACCTAGTGTTCAGTGTGAAGTAGACCACAATGTTCTGAAATTAAAATTTCCAATAATTACTGCTGAAACACAGAAAATATTAACCACCACAGTTTTTGATTTACCGGACACCATTAAGAAAACCATCGATGAGTGCTATGCAATAGAGGAATTATCAAGAGACCAAGCATTCTCTACTGTTTGGAAAAGCGAAAAACAGTTTAGATTCACCGCATCCAATTTTGGACTTATTTCAAAAAGGAAAAAAGCACCAAGTGAAAAATTTATTTCCTCTTTACTGGAATGTAAAGACATCAGTCACTTAGCTGCGATTAAGCACGGTCGGAATAACGAAGAAGTGGCTAGGCTCAAATATACAAGGGAAAAACAATCAGTGCAAGTGTATCGCTGCGGGTTGGTGATTAATCCATTAGCGTCTTATTTGGGAGCATCCCCAGATGGACATGTTGTTGACAGTGCACTAGAAGAAAATGTAAATGGAGTATTGGAAATAAAGTGTCCATACAGTACAAAATTTCGGTCAGTAGAAGATGCTGTAAAGTGCAAGGATTTTTTTTGTGAACAAATCAATAATAATATTAAATTAAAACAAACTTCAAATTATTTTTATCAAGTGCAAGGACAGATGCTGATGTGTGGAGTTAACTGGTGCGACTTTGTGGTGTATTTTAGTAAAACTGACGAAATAATTATTGAGAGAATAAAATTTGATTTTGACTTTTGTCTCAGGATGTTTGATAAATTATCTGTTATGTACTGTTCTTATGTTATACCATTTATGTCTAAGGAAAATAAAGAAAATAAAGTGTAGCTCTCTGGGATTACTTAATATGTTATTATTTCTATAGCATTTTAGTAACACAAATTATTACGATAACCATCTAAAAAACACATTTATTGTTACATACTTAAAATACATAAAGAAACAAATCAAAATAGCATATAAACTCAAAACTGTAGTAACTTTCTAAAATTAAAAACATTGTTTCAGTCATTTTCCTGTGACAGCGTGTTTGTTTTTCGCAAGGAATGTCGAAAATTGGTCAATAAACAACAAACTGTCCATATTTGATTAATATTGCTCATATGTGAAATTGGAATATCATTAGTAAGAATCTGAAATGATTTTATCCTACCAATTGCTCTCTCAACATGTATGCGTTCTTGGGCTATAGTTCTAGTGTTACTAACATCACTAGCACTGAATTTACAGGATGAGGAACGGAACGCAGGTATATTTAATTTTACAGGTGCCATTGTGTCCCCTATATCAAACCCTTTATCTGCTAATAAAGTATCTCCACTGAAAATATCCCCCTTTGCCACTTTTTGTTGAATATGGGATACTAGTCCACTTTCCACAACCAGTTTTTTATCCGAGATGGACCCAGTAAATAACTGTGACACAAATATCACAGCTCCATTTGGATCAACAACTAAAATGCCTTTTAATGTGTTATTACTTTTGTAATTAGAGTAACACTGAGATTGGCGTACTAGGGATGAGGGCGTTTGAATATATAATTCAGTGCAATCAATACTGCCTAATACATTTGGATATTTTCTACAAAATTCTGGTAGAGAATTTTCCATTATAATATTTCTATGTGGCCATATATTTAAAGAACCTAAACGTAAATAAACAAAATTGATCCAACTTTTAAAAATTCTACAAAGTGTAGTTTTTGCTACACAAAACAAATACGATAAATGTTCGTAACTAAATGCTCTTCTTAATTTTACTAGCATTAAAAAAAACATATTGTCAGCAGAAAGCTTAAAACGTCTATGACGTAATGGTGGCTCATCCCTACCTAAACTAATGTCAGCAGCATCTCCTGTCGGTAAAATTAACTTAAAAGCTGTCTGAAATACGTTATAATTTGGAAAACCAGTATAATAACATATTTTGTCATCAAAGTCTTTAAAATATTCTATACAAAACAATTTTCGCTCATGTAATATGTTATGACACACATTTAGTTCATTATTTTTTTTTTGTAATTCTAATTTCATGGAAATTAGCTGTTCTTTGAAGTTAGCATTTTCCATTAGAACATCTACAACTTCTTTTCTATTTGTTGCAACTTCTAAGGGTAAGTCACCTTGACTTGTAACAACTTCTTCCAACGGTCGTCCTGAATATCTGTCTGTTAGTGTTTTATCACCACTGCAGATACCATAGGACTCTAAAACTTGCTCGTTACCAACTGCCGCCGACTGAAGATTCATAACGATAGCATCAGTACCAGTACATACAGGACTGCTTCTGCTGATAGCTTCAGTACCACTAGATACAGGACTGCTTCTTTGCTTGCGTGCTATGATTTCCTTGGTCCAATAAAATTTGGACGGAACCACTGTTGGCTTGATGTAATGTCTCTCCGAAGTTATAATAAAATCTTCTCTTTCAAAGTGTTTACTGCAAACCTGCAACAAATAATGTACGTAGGTATTTATATTTCTATTCACGTTTTATTTGTATAAAATCACATGCACAAAAATACACTCCTTTCATCATCGTTTATAATTAATACTACTAGATACTTCTTGTGCAAATAGATATCCCCGAGGATATCCCATTCAAATTATTTATTTTAACCCCTAACTAAGTTTGTATAACCTCACTTTTACGCTATAGTTAATTTAAATTAGGAAACTTGTTTGTTTGCTTACCTTTGTATATTTCGTTACAACAAATGGCACAGGATTCCTCAAGCTTTTTCTAGTGTCCCTTTTAATTTTATGCACCCATGCTTCTTGTAAAATCTTGTTTTTTGGGAACGCATGAAACGTTACTCCTTTCGACGTATTTGAACGAGAACTACACTTAGGGACACAGCAGTGATGCACCATATTGAATTATTAAAAACAGTAAAAAAGTTTTAACAATAAATATAACTAATATTATCACTTCACAGAACGAAATTAAAACAAAATAAATACACACAAGCTACAATAACAAAGCATGTAACAGAACAGCTGATCTGAAAGTGACCCACTATGACCGATACGCTACTGCGCATTCAGCTTGTGACGTATTTTTATTACTTAAACGGAATAGGTGTATTACAAGAGGCACAACAAAATCGTTTCTTGCCTGTATGAATACTTAAATGGACAGTTAAATGGGTTTTGAGATTACACTTATAATCACAAAATGTGCAACTATATGGCTTTTCACCAGTGTGAATCCGGGTATGACGTTTTAACTGTTTTTTTTCTATGCATTTATAGTCACAAACGGTACAGCTGAAAGGCTTTTCACCAGTGTGTAGTTTGCTATGAACTATCAAACAGGATTTCGAACTACCTTTATAATCACAAAGAGCACAATGAAACGGCTTTTCACCGGTATGAATCCTAGTATGACATTGTAACTGTTTTTTTAGTATGCATTTATAATCGCAAAAGGTGCAACTATACGGCTTTTCTCCAGTGTGTATTTTGTTATGAACTATCAAACAGGATTTCCTACAACATTTATAATCACAAATTGTACAATGAAATGGCTTTTCTCCAGTGTGTATTTTGTTATGAATCGTCAAATTAGATTTTGTATTACATCTATAATCACATATTGTACACTGAAATGGCTTTTCTCCAGTGTGTATTCTGCTGTGAGCTACCAAATTCGATTTTTTACGACATTTATAATCACAAACCGTACAATGAAGTTGCTTTTCTTCAGCGTGTATTTTCAAGTGGCAAGTCAAATAATTTCTCGTTAAAAACTTACTAGAACAGGTATGACACTCAAACCGTTTTGTTTTGTTAGTCTCTACTAATTTTTCTTTTATTAATGTACTCTCCGCTTTGTTTTCTTCTTTCAGATCAAACTCCTCCTGTTTGATATTTATGAAAGCGTAAGCACTAAATTCGTTCACTTCTTGCTTAACAATGCTTGGGTTAGTCACAATGGGTCCGTTATCCTTTAGTTCTTTGGCTACCGTTACTCTGCTGGTACATTCCATGCCCTTATCAGCTTCATATTTATATTGATAATTTGTGGTAACTTCAACAAATTCCGGTTCTATTTTAATGTCCATTTTAGAAACGCGAGTAGCTAATTGAGACTAATTGCCAGCTTTCTTTCATTTACACCTTTGACATGGCTAAAAATTTATATTTCTGTATTTCCTTTATGCAAATTAATAAGAAAATTATGAAAACACGAACTTACATGAGACAAAAATATATTATGTTTTTATTATAGGCATTTCATAAATGCAGCTAAATCTTGATAACATTTCTAGGACACAACTAAGGATTTTGGGGTTATGTTTTATGTTGCTACCTTATCAGTGTATACGAAGGATTGTACAAAAGTTTCTTGCCAAAAGTTTAGAGCTAGCACACCTGAATGAATGTATTATATTCGTCTAGATAACTTGATTTTGTTGTCAGTCGGCCCACCGTATGCCCGTGATTGACTGTTAATTACATTAGAGAGCATACACAGTACACAAAAAATAATTTACCAATGTACACTTCCTTAAAAAGCAGTAGGGTTATTAAAAGAAAAAGTTAGCCCCTGTCAGGGTTTGATCTGGCAACTACTTAAGTAAAGTAAAATAACATCTTTTAAATTAACGTCAATAAATCAAATTATTAAAACTTACATCAAACATACACAAGTATTACGCTTAAATGCTAAATCGTGAAACTATAGTCATAGTTGGGTGATTTATTGTTTTACCGCAATTGCTCATATTTAACATTTTTAAACAATTAGCAAGTGAGCATGGTAAATTATTTTTAATATTCATTATCTTAATTTTACAAACATGCAGGGTAGAAGTCAGTTGGCAAACTTGACACAATTAACTCAGATAATGGAAAAAAGTTTTAAATTGTGTATTGGTTTAGCGTAAAGGCATGGGCTTGTTATCTGGCAGCCCCAGCTGCGTTATATTGCCCTATTTATTACTTATTTTCATTATTATCTTTGTTTTATTTAAAAAAGAGGTCAAAATAAATTAACTAAACATAACAAGTAGCTATATAATATAAAAACATTAAGATAAATGTATTGAAATTATAATTCTATTATTTCATTATACACAATATTTTTAGTAAATGTACCCACTTTTCCTGCAAATTGGCCTTGTTCATTAGTGTTTACAATTTTAACTTTCACATTTGAAAAGTTTTTAACTCTAGAAAATGCTAAGTATAATTGCCCATGTGAGAATACAGGCTCCGGTAAAAAAATTCCGATTTTATTAAACGTCTGCCCTCGAGCTTTATTAACAGGGATTGCAAATGCCAGTCTTATCGGAAATTGTTTTCTTGTAAGTCTAAACGGAAATCCAGTATCGGAGGTTGACAAAATAATTCTGGGTAAAAAAAACAACATTTCCAAACATGTGCCCTGTTAAAATCTCAGCTTCAATGAAATTTCTAAATAATTTTTTCACAATTAATCTTGTGCCATTACACAACCCTTTTTCAATATTTAAATTTTGTAGTAAAATTATAACAGCATTAATTTTTAACTGCAAATGGTGGGGTGGCATACCAGGAGGTGTTAAACTGTTTAGAAATTCTGTAGTGTAATGTTCGTAATCGGTCTGATCATTACATTCAATAGAATCGATACTGTAATAATCACAGCGTTTTCCTGCAAGTTTATTAATTACTTTATCATTAATTAAAGTACATGCGTTGTTGGTTGGGCATAATATTGCCGCAGATGCCCATACAGCAGTGTCTGTGCAATTCAGAATATTTCTGTAAATTTCATCCGCTAAACAATCGGTTATCATACATTCATCGGGAATTTTTATAAAATCTAGTTTTAAATCTGGTTCTGTAGGATTTTTACCGTTACCAATGTGCAAAACAAAATCAGCAAACGTGTCTTCATCGGTTCTCATGTTTTTAGTTAGATATTTTTTAATGAAAAGCGGCCATAACGTACTATTTTTTAAACAAATTTCTACACTTGCACACCTACCACCACCATGGGGTACAATAGGTGTTGCTTGTCGAAAGTCGCCCCCCAGTAGTAACACTTTTCCTCCGAATGGTTCATTTATTTTTGTAATGTTTTTAACAAGTTGATCGATTATCTCCAATGCGTATTTCGGGGCCATATGAGCTTCAGTCCAAATAAACAGTTTTACATTTCTCAAATGTTCCGCATCCTTTGAGGTAGGTTTCATGGTGGATGTTGATGATTCCAGTATCGGAATTGGTAGCTTAAACATGGAATGTACAGTTCGTCCGCCTTTCAGTAAACCTGCAGTGATGCCTGTCCAGGAGACTGCTTCAGCTGTATCTCCTTTTCCTCGGACAAAATGAAGAAGAACGGAATATAAATACGTTTTTCCAGTTCCGCCTAGAAAAAAATTAATTGTGCGAAAATAGATTTAAAAACGAATTTAAAATTACCTGGACCATCTACAAAAAATAATTTGTTGGGTGAATTTCCATATATAGCTCCAAGAACATCATCGACAATTTTTGCTTGTTCTGCATTTAAGTTTTTATACATTTGCTGGCCACAGTTTGCTTCTTCCTCTACATTGCACAATACTGAGTTTAAATATGTCGTTGTTATGTTTGTGTCTGGATCAGGAAGATTAAAATCCGCACATTTAAGGCCATGTAAAATTAAATTATGTTCAACGTCGCATAGTGCAAGATTCAAGCTCGCTTCTTCTTCGTATGTTTTCATGAAATCTTCAGTTAACGATCCTTTGAACATTTCCCATAATTCCTTCACGTTAGCTGGTCGGCAAAATATACATATCGTTGAAAACATAAATCGTAGTACCTGATTGGGCATGCGACATGAAACAGCTTCATTTAAACAATTTTTCCATTCGTCTTCATTGTCTAATAAACCCCAGGCTAATGCAGCTTCGTAAAATGTATTATAAGTAATTCCTTCGTGTGTTTTGAGATCCTCGAAGCAAGTTGCTGTTGCAAGTTGCACCTTTAACTCGCAGTAATAGTAATCGTAAATAAAATCTTTCAAAATCTGTAGGATTAGCAAAATACATCCTTCCAATTATTGACTCAAACCCGCGTTGTCGTTCTTTCCATTATTTATCTTTTGCAAAAACAAAATGTTTTGGAATTTCTGTATAAAGATATTGGCGTGCGTTTGGATTTGTTTTATTTAAATCAAACCATGCTGTTAATGTTGTACGAATTTGTTCTGTACCCTCGGTAAAATAAACTGGCTGTTCGTTTGGTAAATCTATTGCTAATCTGTAGATTGTGTGACTCAAATCGTACGTTTTGTACTCAAACAATCTCCATGCTGCTTCTGATGCTGACACATACCTGGAATTTACAAAATTCACAACGTCATTGTTATTTGACATTTTCAAATTGACGCAATCATGTCCTTTATTTATATATTTAAATAAATACTGGAAGCTCTTTATACTTGCACATGATTCAATATTTATACGGGCGTTATATTTTAAACTTAATTGAGGACTGTAGGGCACAATCCAGCGGTTGTCTATATCAAAACCTTTTCCCGATATAGTTTTTCCATTATTTCTTCGTCTATATTGTACATATCCGTTAACATTTTCTATTGTTTCTGAACAGAACGCTTTTGGATAGTTCTTTGTACATTCTCCATTATACATACATGGGCTTTTTGTATTTATCAAGCCACATGGTCCATGTACCATATTGGTTTTTATGATATCATAAAGGCGCGAATTATTTTCTGGAATTTCTGCTGAAATCAATTTGTCAGTTTGTGTTCTGTCTCTTCTTAGCTGATCTTGATTTTGGACTATCAACCAAATGCGAGCACGAGGGAAGCCTCTTCCTTGGAATTCAATTACATAAGCGTATGCCAATGCCACACCAAATACATGATATTTTATTAAATCTTTGAGTAATTCTTTAAGTTTAAGCGAAAACACCCGAGCTACTAAATCCGGCTATATTCCACTTTTTCCCAAAGTTTTATATTTTCCGTTATTTCCCTCCATTTTGGGTTGCAGGTGAACGTTATCAAGTAATCAGGTTTTCCGTATTGACCAACAAGCGCTAAAGCATCTAAATAATTTTGTCGCCTATTACGCGGACTTCCGATAAAATTAGAAGGTAACATGGTCAATTTATCAGGAGCAAATTCAGAAGTTTCAGTTGTCATATGATCATTTACGGCTTCGTAATTTTCCAAGCCTAATGCAAGTTGATTTTGTCTTAAACACAGCAATCGTGAAGACTCCACTTTTACGTATGCATCGACTATGTATTGCTGAAACAATTTTCCGGCGCTATGAATAATGGAAAATCCTGGACGAATCGCTAACCGGTAGGAATAATACTGTAAAAGAGTGATATAATTCTTTTTATTGGATGAATTTGATTGTAAAAGTTTATCTTCCCATCCTTTTTCACCATACGGAAATAGAAGCGGATAAATCATTGGATCAGCATTAGGACTTGTGAGTGGCATTATGTTTATCGGTTCATTACGCGGATACATAATAAAATCAACATTAGTAGGTACTTTCCCATCTGGACCTATAAACACTGCTGCAATTTCGTTAACTGTTGGTGAATTGAATCTTTTTCCGTCAGGATTCTTGGCAAAAACCAATTTCACATTTGGAACTTGCAGACCTTTTGCTTCGTACATGGCAGATTGTTCTTTTTCAATTTCTGCTATTGTTCTGAATGTTTCCGCATACGAATTGTTTGCGATTAGAAATGTTTGTAGGTTTTTCATTACTTCGATAGAACAATGCAGATTTTCCGTCTTATCCATATGCTTTTCAGAAGCTAGCTCTGAATCGAGTATGTACATTTGTCCGTAGCACGGTTCTTGTAATGGTGACGAACATAAATTTCCAACGCAATGGTACATTTGTCCATGTATTTTAAATATGTATGGATCTCGTATTGGAATTTGCGAGGGAATATTAGCTTTTAAATATGCAAATGATAAAGCAGAATTGTACGCCCGAATATTCTCCTTAAAATTAATACCAACATTTGTCTTATCTGTGAAGTATTTAAATAAGAAAGTCGGTGTCTCTTTGATTATTCTATCTTCGCTTAACACAATTTTACCATTGTTACAACACTGTTTAAAATGTCCATCTTTTCCGATACGTTCTTCAGAAAAATTTAGAGCATTACCAGATACACACGTGTGCATAAGTCGTCAGCAGTAATGTTCGCAGATGGACCGAACCATCTACAAATAATTTAATTTTAATAAAAAAAATAAAGAAAAGACAGTTACGTAACTTACGTCAGCATTAAAAATATTATTTGATGTTGATGATGTACTTTCCATTGACTGATTTGAAGTTAGACGATTTTGTCGTTGTTTTATACGATTGGCTTTTCTGCGTTTGTTGAATTCCGTTTTTTTGCTTAAATAATAAGTGCGCATATATTGCGCTTTTTTTCTTTTTTTATCTGTATCCTATATCAAAAAAATAACAATGTATATAATTGTAAAATTACTATTAAATATTAGCGGTATATACAGCACAACTAAATCTGATTTATTATTAGTTTTATAATCACAAGCGGCACAACAAAATCGTTTTTCGCCTAAATAAATTATTTAAATGAACAGTTAAATAAGTTTTAAGCTTACACTTTCAATCAAACAAAAAAGCAACTATATAGCTTTGTATCTGTGTTAATCCTGGTATGAGGTTCTAACTGTTTTTTATGCGCGTATAATCGCAAAAGGTGCACCTAAAATGTTTTTCTAACAGTGTGTAATCTGCTATGAACTATCAAACAAGCTTTCAAACTAAATTTATAATAACAAATCGTAAAATATAATGGCTCTTCTTTAGTGTGTATTCTGTTATGAATTACAAAATGGATTTTGTAGTACATTTATAATCGCAAATCGTACAATGAAATGGTTTTTCTCCAGTGTGTATTCTGTTAAGAATTGCCAGATTTTTACAGAATTTATAGTCACAAACCATACAATGGCTTTTGCTCGGTATTAAGTTAAATGGTACATCAAATTACTTTGCAGTGAAAACGTACGAGAACAAGAATGACACTCAAAGCGTTTAGTTTGTTAATTTTTGTACGCTCTACTAACTTTTCATCACTAACTTTTTATTTTAAGCCCGTAAATTTTAATAATGTACCTACTGTTTCCTTTACATTTTCAGCTTCTTCTTCCATATTACACTCCTTTTTTTTGATATTTCTTAAAGCGTAAGGTTCGTTCAGTTCTTGCTTCGCAACGGTTGTGTTAGTGACAGTGGATCTGTCGTTATCATTTAATTCTTTGGTGACGTTTCCTGAGCTAGTACATTCCATGCCATTATCAACTTCGAATTCATATTGGTCGCTTCTAGTAACTCTAATAAATTCAGGTTCTACTTTGATGTCCATTTTAGTACTGGTACATTCCATGCTGTTATCAACTTTAAATTCATATTGGTTAATTGTAGTAACTTTAATAAATTCAGGTTCTATTTTGAAGTCCATTGTAGAAACAGGGCAAGATATTTTATACAAAAGGCCCTTCGCATTGCTAAAAATTAAAATTTCTATAAATCATGCAATTTTTAATCAAATAGGTAATAAAATTATAAAAACAAGAACTTACACGTGACAAACCTATTTCTTTTTTTATAATTATATTTGATTAATGCAGCTAAATCTTCAAAAACACATTTGTACCTTTGTAGAACGCCAACTAAAACATTCGGGGTTATGTCACAGTATACTTATATATAAGTATACTGTGGTTATGTTTTAAGTTGTTTCTATATACGAAGGGTTATACAAAAGTTTCGTGCCAAAAGTATAAACATGTATTTTGGACTTTGTTAAAGCCACCACAGTCACAAACGTAAATTCTAAATTAATGTGTTATATTAAGATTTTGTTTGGGTTTGTTGGACTGTCCGTATGGTTGTGCGTTAATAGCTCGCGCACCTACGGATGCTGTTATTCCAATTAAAAGTATCCCATTCTAAAAAATGCTGCATAAAGTGCTCTAATAAAAGTTTATACGTATTTCTTAATTGTTTTTGTTCTTATCTTTAACGTATGTTGAGCTTTCTCAATAACAGAATTATTCCTCTATTTGCAAGCATTTAAAATTTCGCGGGTAAAAACGCCGTCAAAAGCGAGGCATACCGCCGTCAAAGGCGGGGTATAACGCCGACAAAGACGGGGCTTTAGACGTTGAAGGTCACGGAAAGTTGAACGTTAAAGATCAAAGTGCTGTTACCAGGCTGTAAATATATTCTGTGTCTATACTAGAAGGTTGCGCTATCGTCTTATGAGGATAAACATTACGTTATGCCCGATACTAATAAACTCTTAGCGTGTGGACACAAACATATACCGCCGAACGATGATAACAGTTTAAACGAATTTGTTCGCTTACTGTAGGCTGCTGATCCTTAGAAAATACTGTGTTGTAACATAAAATTATCACTACTGGCTACTACTATACAGCATAAGTCCTACATTTGATGGTTACCAACACTTTCTTGTACTTTCACTTTTATATTAGTATTATCATTGCAATTAAACAAATTCTATTCTATCTGCGTTTCAATTATTTGCTGGTCTTGTAAGTTGACTTTCCTGATGGGGGAGGTGTCCTTGAAACTCAACGTTTGGTGGTGGGGGAGGTAGCCTTCTTCAATGACCAGGAAACTCAAGATTTGGTGGTGGGGAGAGGTGGCCTTGATCAATGACCTTGAAACTCAAGGTTTGGTGGTGGTCTTGACCGTGATTTATGACCTTGACCATCATGGTCGTGATGGGGAGGTTCCAGAGTTGTCTAGAGCTTCAGTTGTCTGTAGCAGTCACAGAGCATAATTTTCTTTATTTAAAATTTATTTACTCAAAAAACTCATCAAACTTAAAGTTTGTCTTCAGCAGTACAAATCGAATAATTTACTTTAATAATAAATATATAATAATAATAAATAAATCACCTTGAAAAACATATATTTGTAAAACTGATACATTTAATTAAACATAACTATGCACTAGATTTAGTATAATTAACTACCGTGGTAACACAATTTTATTATAAATGCTATTTGTCGACGTTTTCTACAGATTTCCGTAGCTACGAATTACGCTGCTAATTTATCACGTAACTTATCGGCATCATTAGGTTCCATATTTACACAGGTTGCAGTCGCATGAGTCATCATGTGCCGAACTAAAGCATGTTTCCTGTTAGTCTTATAATTACAAGAGCCACAATAAAATCGCATTTGGCCTATTGATTACATAAATGATCCTTTAATTTGGATTTGTATTTACACTTGTAATCACAAAAGGTACAGCTATATAGCTTTACACAAGTATGAACCCTAGAATGACATTTTAACTGTCTTCGTTGTATGCATTTATAATCACAAAAGGTGCAGCTATATGGCTTTTCACCAGTGTGAGTCTTTACGTGATAATCTAGCCTGTACTTAGTCCTGCTGCTGTAATCACACATTGTACAGCAATATGGCTTTTCTCCCGTGTGAATCTTCATATGAAATGTTAGCTGATTTCTTGCAGTGACCTTGTAATTGCATACGTTGCAGTTGTACAGTTTTTCTCCGGTGTGCTTTCTGTTATGAATTATCATATAAGATTTTGTAGTGCATTTATAATCACAAATCGTACAACGAAATGGTTTATCTCCAGTGTGTGTTCTGTTATGAATTTCCAAGTTGGATTTTGCTCTACATTTATAATCACAGATCATACAATGAAATGGCTTATCTCCAGTGTGTATTCTAGTATGAATTTCCAAATTGGATTTTGTTCTACATTTATAGTCACAAGTCTTACAATGAAATGGCTTGTCTCCAGTGTGTATTTTGTTATGAGCAATCAGATGAGATTTTGTACTACATTTATATTCACAAATCGTACAATGAAATTGCTTTTCTCCAGTGTGCATTCTGTAATGAATTGTTAAATTGAATTTTTTTCTACATTTATAATGGCAAATGGTACAACAAAATGGTTTTTCTTCGGCATGTATTTTCAAGTGGTACATCAAATTACTTTTCTTTGAAAACGTACGAGTACAAGTATGACACTCAAAGTGGTTTGGTTTGTTAGTTTTTACTAATTTTCTTTTACATGCTTTTCCTTTCATCGAGCCTGTCACTTTTAATAATGTACCTACGTTTTCATTTATATTCACCATTTCTTCTTTGACGTCAATCTCCTCCTGTTTAATATTCATTAAAGCATAAGCACTAAATTCGTTCACTTCTTGCTTTACTGTAGTTGTGTCAGTGATTGTGGTTTTATCGTCATCATTTAGTTCTTTGGCTACGTTTACTGTGCTGGTGCATTTCATGCCGTTATCAACTTCATGCTGATAATTTATAATAAATTTGGGCTCTATTTTGATGTCCATTTTGGGACACCTGATATGAGATACTAGAATTCTTTCATTTATTATATCCTTCGCATAGCTAAAAATTAAAATTTCTGTAAATCAGTATGTAACCTGCATTCGAATAAATAACAATGTAATCAAAATACTAATTAACATGTGATAAAACTATTTATACTTCTTCTGATTATTTTTAATAATAATACTTGATAAGTGCTTAATCTGGAAAACCACAGCAAATTAAGTTCGGAATTGTAAGGTTATGTTTCGGTTTAAAGTTGATTTTGTATACGAAGGTTTACACGAAAGTTTTATGTTAAAAATAAAAGTTTTTTTTTGTTTATCAGCTCTACCATAAACGTTTTAAGTGTCTATAAAATAATGTAGCATGTACTATTATATGGAAAACTGTTTAACGTAATGCAAGAACTACCGATTATGTTTTTAATGAGAAGAGTCATTGAAGTAATAAATTAACGATAAAATAATCAAGGTTTATGGTAGTAAAGCCCAAACCTATATTACATTTTTCAATTAAAATAAAGCAAAAATTGTGGAAAAGTTTGTCAATATTGGTATAATATTTAATATGTAAATTTTTGTATATCTGGCAGAGATAAATCCATAAAAAATATGGGTTGCAGAACAGGGCCCCACCATTAAAGCACTTTCAACAAGAGAAAATAATCTCTCAAACAAAAAATACATAATACAAAAAAAAGGCAGAACTGATAGAGGCATAACGTCAAGCTTAGGTATTTACACTGTGCTCTTTAGCCATAGGCCTTTAGGTCTGAAATGCTGTTTAATTTATAGAAGACCCTCTATACTCTATAGCTATAGTGTACAATGCCCCTGCGCGCACTGGGTACTCTATATTTAATATTTGCCGATTCTAATATGTTGTCAAATTTATATGCACTAAAAATGTCTCAAATATGCAGGCAAAACATGAACATAACAAGTAAAAATATGCATTTAAATATCACAACATGCAGAAAAACCTACATTTTTTTGCTATTAAAAAATAGAATTAGATAAGATAAGCTAAAAATTTTAACTAATTATGCACATAGTAAACTATTCTTCCGTAGTGTAGTTCCAGCGCTTTTGCTTTACTTATTTGAATGTTAACAATATTTTTTTGAAAAATTTGGTGTAAAATTTTCTCTTCTGTCGGTGTTTGTAGTACCATCATTCAACGTTAGAGGATGTTAACTTGACTAGTGCATATTAATACTTTGCCGCGTTGACTCGGCTTTCGGACATCCATCCAGGTAATGACCAGGCAGAGCTATGCTTAATTTGCTGATAGCACTCGAATGGTTATTCTACCGCGCCAACTCGGGATCGCGACCCACTTTTCTTTAATACTAAATATATAATAATACTAAATAAATTACCTTGAAAAACATTTATAATATAATAATAAATAAATATATAAACAATTATAGGTAACCAACTACGCACTAGAAGAAGAAACACCAGAACTGCGGAATAACAACACTAAAAAAATACAGCACCCTTCCACACTAGTAACTAATTATACCAGATATGTATTTCGACAGCAAAGCTATCATCACCAGTGGTAGACTGACACTAGATTTAGCATAATTACCTACCATAGTAACACAATTTATTATAAATAATTTTTGTTTATGTTTTCTACACATTTCTGTTGCTCAGATTTAACTGGTAACTTACTGCGTAACTCATCATTATCATTAGGTTCCTTTTTTACCCACGATGCAGTCGTATGTGTTATCAAATGTCGAACTAAATCACATTTCCTCTTAGTCTTGTAATTACAAAAAGCACAACGTAATTGCATTTTGTCCATATGAATAACTAAATGATCCTTTATTTCGGACTTGTAATTACACTTGTAATCACAAAAGGAGCAGCTATATCGCTTTACACAAGTGTGAATCCTGGAATGACATTTTAACTGTCTTTTTTCTATGCATTTATAATCACAAAAGCTACAGTTGTACGGCTTTTCACCAGTGTGAGTCTTTATAATATGACAATCTAGCAAGTACTTAGTTCTGCTGCTGTAATCACAAATCCTACAGCAATATGGCTTTTCTCCCGTGTGAATCTTCATATGAGCTGTTAGTGGACTTCTTGCAATGGCCTTGTAATCGCATACGTTGCAGTTGAACAATTTTTCTCTGGTGTGCTTTCTGTTATGAATTATCATATAAGACTTTGTAGTGCATTTATAATTACAAATCGTACAATGAAATGGTTTATCTCCAGTGTGTATTCTGTTATGAACCGTCAAACTGTTCTTTGCAATACATTTATAATCACAAATCCTACACTGAAATCGTTTTTCTCCAGTGTGTATTCTGTTATGATTTTCCAAATTAAATTTTGTTTTACATTTATAATCACAAATCGTACAATGAAATGGCTTCTCTCCCGTGTGTATTTTGTTATGATAAGATAAATTGGCTTTTGTGGTACATTTATAATCACAAATCTTACACGGAAATGGCTTTTCTCCGTTGTGCATTCTGTTATGAATCGTCAAATTGAATTTTTTATTGGATTTATAATCGCAATACGTACAATAAAACTGCTTTTCTTCGGCATGTATTTTCAAGTGGCCAATCAAATTGCTTCTTCGTAAAAACATACGAGAACAAGTATGACACTGAAAGCACTTTGGTTTGTTGATCTTCACTAATTTTTCATCACGAGGTTCTTTTTGTATCGAGTCTTTAACTATTAATAATGTTTCTACTGTTTCATTTAGGTTTTTTTCTTCTTTGATGTCAATCTCCTCCTGTTTGATTTTCTTTAAAGCATAAGCACTAAATTCGTTCACTTCTTGCTTAACTATAGTTGTGTTAGTGATTGTGGTTTTATCGTCATCATTTAGTTCTTTGGTTACGTTTACTGTGCTGGTACATTTCATGCCGTTATCAACTTCATATTGGTAATGTGTAACAAATTCGGGCTCTATTTTTATGTCCATTTTAGAAACCCGATAAGCTATTCGAGATAGTAAGGATCTTTCAATTATAAATCCTTCACATTGCTAAAAATTTGAATTTCTGTAAATCATGCATGTAACCTGCATTTGAATAAGTAACAATATAATAAAAATACGAACTTACATACGACAAAATTTTTACACATATTTCTTTTGCTGAATCTTCAAAACCAACTTCCGAATCACTACTGAATCAGAATTGTAAGGTTATGTTTTGCTTAAGGTTCTTTGTGTATACGAAGGGTTATACGAAAGTTTTATGACAAATTATAACAAATTTAAATTTTAAGTTCTAGTATAAAGTTTAACTATTTAAGTAGAAATAATGTATGCCTGTACTATAAGGAAAACCTATTTGATTTTCATTTGTATAAAATTTTGAAAAGTAGTAATAGAAAAAAAAAATACGGAATCGTAACTGATAGCTGGGTCATCAGTACCTACCCCATTGCCCTCCCTGTACCAGCCGGCACTGCGCTACCGTTAAAGAATGAAAGCAGACTCAAACAAAAAATGCATAGCACATACAAAAAACGGGCAAAGCACCGATCAGTACTTTGTTGCAACTCTGCGTATTTTTATTCCCTATTTTAACATTTCGCCTTTTTTTCCTTAATTCAAATGCTCTTTTAAAATAAAGTAGTGTAGTTTGTATTATGTACAAGGTGAATTTCTACTATTTGTAATCCCCGGGGTGTTATTTACAGTAATGACAGTGCTTAAGGTACAGCAAAGCGCACACGGTTGGCACAGCAAAGCGCATACGTTAGACAAAACAACAAAACTTATTGTACTTTTATTACTATGTTAATGTGCAATAATATTCAAGTATGGAACACTTTATTACTAGCAAAACTCAAGCCTACTGAGCGGGCAAGTGGCAAATCACAGCATTAATTATTAGTTGTTCTGCCATAAAAATAAACTAAATAAGTTAAACGAATTTCGCAGTGCTATCAAAAATCATCTGGTCTTGTTTTATTACATTTTTTCTTTTGTTTATTGTAGTGTAAATAAAATTGGATAACTAATTATTATTTGCAAATATGTCTTTCATTTCTTGGAATTTTTGATTTTGTACTGACGATTGGTTCAATTTGAATATTTTATCGGTAATTCCAATAATTACACATAGTTTATGTTGCATGAGGAAGTTACAATACTTCTATAAAAATGTATATTGGGTAAAACTGAAACACTTTAATAATACATAAACAATCACCTACAATAGATATTAAGATAAATTAACTACTCGAATAAAACTATTTTTTATGTATTTTATTTCACAATACCTAGCATCTATGAACATTTACTACAAAACCTGCTGCTCTGATTTAACTTCTAATTCATTACATACAGCATCCTTTTCACTAGGTTCCCTTCTTACACACATTTCAGTCGTATGAAGTTTCAAATGTCGAACAAAGTCTAACATTTTATTGGTTTTATATTGACAAGAGGCACAACAGTATGAATACCTAAGCGATCCGTCAAATGAGATTTATAATTAAATTTGTAATTGCAAAAGGTGCAGCTATATTGCATTTCATCAGTGTGAATCCTGTTATGACGTTTTCTTTTCTCTACTCCGGTGGCGAGTTGTTGTAATAGACTTGCCTGGGATCGCACAAACCTGTTATATATGAATTCGTTGGCTCATTGTTGTAGTTCTGATTTACTTTGCAACACGGTGTTTCTTGTGTTGTGCCTAGAGGTCGGTAGTGATTGCAGATACTCGCTTAGAGAATTCCTTTCACACTCTAATATTAGTTTGTTGCCTTGCAACATTACTTGTCGCACACTAGAGGGCATTGCTTTTGTAGATCCCCTTTCATGACATTGATGTAGGTATCGTTTAATTTTATATTTTATACAAAAGAGGACACATATTATTTTGTACAGCACGTGATTGACGTAAAAAGATAGGTGGTAGGTAACTTTTATATTTATTTACAGGTTTCCCATTTTTAACAGGTAGTAAAAGACTAACAAAACCCTTGCCAAACTGCTACTGTAACAATATTGTAGTAAGGTAGGACTAAAATCTCACGCTTACGACATTTGCCTTCAGCTATACAAGTGGATAACAATATACTTTAATAATGATATTACTAGTACCTATTACAGCTGAAATTGGGTCACGCATTGGATGTCCTAGTTTTTTTCTTGGTATATAAAATATGTACTTTTGCGTGGTTTCTGGACAATTTTTTTTGGTAGGTTGGTATGTAACTTGATTTCATTATATTTGTTTTTTATTACTTCCATTATTAGTATTTGTATAGAATATGGAAGCCTTGACTTTAGATATTTTGTATACCAAGAAACAAATTATGAACAAACAGGACTTCCAATAGGTGCTCCGATTTTAGCAATAGTAACAAATGTGGTATAGGAAAACATGGAATAATTGATTGATTTGTGAATTTTTGAAATAATTTGGAGTTAGTTTGTAATGTTATTAGCCTCTAGTACATAAATGTCTGATCAAGAATAGAAAAAACACTAAAACGTTATATAACACAATGAATAATACGAATAATAATAAAGTTGAAAATTCAAAACCAAAACAAATAAAATCGCCTTTTAAAAAATATATTTGTAAAAAACCAATACATGTAATAATACGACCCACCATGCATAATTATAATTAACAACCGCAGTAACAATTTATTATTAAATCTTTTTCAACATTTCCTAGCTGCTATTCACGTTTTCTAGAAATTGCCGTTGCTCCGATTCAACTTCATTTCCTAACTTATTGTTATCACCAGATTCCTTTTCTACACATGTTGCAGTCAGATGTGTTTTTAAATGTTGAATTAATGATGATTTCCTGTTAGTTTTATAATTACACGATGCACAACAAAATCGCATCTTGCTTTTTTGTGTACCTAAGTGATCCATCGAATGGGATTTCCGATTATACTTGGAAACGCAATTCAGATTTTCACCAGTGTGAATCTTAGTATGGCGTATTAACTGTTTTTTCTCTGTGCATTTATAATCACAAAAGGTGCAACTATATGGCTTTTCACCAGTGTGAATCATAGTATGACGTTTTAACTGACTTTTTTCAATGCATTTATAATCACAGAAGGTACAGCTATACGGTTTTTCGCCAGTGTGAGTCTTTATATGATAAGCTAGCTTGTACTTGGTACTGGAGCTGTAATGACACATTGTGCAGCAATACGGCTTCTCTCCCACGTGAATATTCTTCATATGTAGCGTTACATAAAATCTTGCAGAGGCTTTGTAATCGCATAGGTTGCATTTGTACAGTTTTTCTCCGGCATGTTTTCTGTTATGAATTATCAAGTAGGATTTTGTAGTGCTTTTATAATCACAGAGCATACAGTGAAATGGCTTTTCTCCAGTGTGCATTCTGTTATGAATTGTCAAATTAGACTTCGTGCTACATTTATAATCACAAATTATACAATGAAATCGTTTTTCTCCAGTATGTGTTCTGTTATGAATTGTCAAACTGGATTTTGTACTAAATTTATAATCACAAATTGTACAATGAAATGGCTTTTCTCCAGCATGTCTTCTGTTATGAGCTGTCAAACTAGCTTTCGTACTACACTTATAATCACAAATTGTGCAATGGAACGGCTTTTCTCCTGAGTGTATTCTTTTATGAATTGTCAAATTGGATTTTATACTACATTTGTAATCACACATCTCACAAAGAAATGGCTTTTCTCCAGTATGCATTCTGTTATGGTACGTGAAATGAGATTTTTTACTACATTTATAATCACAAATCGTACAATGAAATTGTTTCTTTACAACATGCATTCTCAAATGACTAATCAAATTACTTTTCCTTGAAAATGTACGGGAACAAGTATGACACTCAAAGCACTTTGTTTCGTTGATCTGTGGTAATTTAGCATCACATGATTCTTTTTGTATTTTGTCTGAAACGTTTGATAAAGTACCTACAGTTGCATTTACATTTTCAGTTTCTTCTTTCAAGTCAAACTCTTCTTGTTTAATATTTATTAAAGCGTAAGCACTAAGTTCGTTCACTTCTTGCTTAACAATAGTGGTGTTACTCGTGGTGGAGCTGTCGATATCATTTAATTCTTTGGCCATGTCTCCTGTGCTCGTGCATTTCATACTGTTATCAACATAATGATAGTTTGTAGTAACTGCAATAAATTCAGGTTCTATTTTGATGTCCATTTTAGAAACGCGACAAGCTACTTGAGTTAATTGGCCAACCTGAAAATTTAAATTTCTGTAAATCATATAACCTTTAATTGAACAAATAAAATAATAAACATACCAACATACAATTAAGAAACCATTGTTTTTTTTATAATTCTACTTGATTGCTGCAGCTAAATCTTGTAAACTAAACATTCGTTTAAGCGAAACCAGCACTTGACCCCACAGAACATACAACCTTTCTGGACCCTTCACCCTTACCAGTACTTTGGGGTTAAGTTTCATGGTAAAATCACAGTATACTTATATATACAGTAGCGAAAGCGCCCATATAACGCCTGGTAAGCTATAACTAGTGGCGCTCCAAGCGGTCGACAAGTTAAACTATCGTTTAAATTATGGCGGGTTTTAAATTCTAATCCAGTTCGTTGTCGTTACCATATTTTTAATAAGCAAAACAGAAAAATTACGAGCTACATTATATAATGCTTTTTAAATAATACAAAGATAATGCCAATAATATGATTTATTAACATTTATAAACTGCGAATCTTCAAAATGCAGCGTGCACAAAGTGCAGTTTTTATTCCAAATATCCAACTTCCTTTTCACGTTAATCTTCACGTCTACTCTTCACGTCTACAGTTTACAACGCCCTGTTTTGATCTAAAACGACGAGAAAGTTACACTTTAATGTATTAATATTTATCATAATTTATTACCTTTTTGGATCTTTGGGAAATGTAATAAACTAAGGTTAGGATTCTTTCCTTCGTTGTTTTCGCAGTTTACGGCGGAACATGCGCTCCCTTTTGAGACTCTCATAATAGATTGGTATATCACTAATCACATTTTTATAAAAACACTGGCAAACAACTTGAAAATTGTTCTTATAACGTTCAAAAAGCAGAGAAACACTACTACCGTCAGCTGTCAGATTTTAGTGTAACTTGTTCGCCGCTTGGTGCTATAATTACCATAAATGACCTTTACTTTCGCTACTGTATATATAAGTATACTGTGGTAAAATTAGCATTCTGTATACCAGGGATCGTAAAGAAGTTTCTTGCCAAATGTTTGTAGTTGGCCGCCATGTTGAAAAAGTTTGAGATATCAATATTTTCTTTTTTTTTTAAGTTGTTGGGTTAAAAATACCTTTTAAATGAGGTACGACTTGGTCCACCTTCGTATTTGAAAATCTAAAGATATCTCTCTAGCCCCCCCCCCCGCAAAACTACCCTTTCCAATGCCCCAAAAAATTTATAAATACTTTTACTGAATACCTCGCCTACGATTTATATTACAAATTTTTTATCTCGTTCGTGTTGGTTCAATGGTTTTAACCATAAAAGATAGTTGATGGGTGGTCTGTTACACCCTGTATATTGCTGAATCGGCAAATTAACAAAACTGCTTTAATAGAATATCAGTGGATGTTTTCCTATGGATATCTTATCGCGCGAAAGTTTATACTTGAACATTTTCCCCCTAACCGTTACTGTAGCAAGGTAGTAATGTGGTTAGTAGCGTAAGGGTAAAACATCTTGCTTATTAACAAGTTAAAAGACAAATAATTTACTTTCATAAAAATTTATTTGTTTAAGTAACACAATATATTTATAATACACAATAAATCCACAGACAATACTCTAATATGATAAGCTATAATGCAGCAAAACAGGTTATTATAAATTATTTTTCTACATTTCCTAGCCGCTAATGACGTTTTCTGCAAATTCCTGTTGCCGACATAATTAAACATGTTTGCCGGTTAGTTTTATAATTATCAGACAAACAACAAACCACATTTTGTCTTAACGAGTACTTAAATGATTTATCAAATGGGACTTGTGATTATAATTGAAATCACACAAGATCCAATTATACAGCTTTTCACCAGTGTGAGTATCTATACAGGATGTTCGGAAATTTCTGCCGTACCAAAGGGGCATGTTGTACATTTCGAAATAAAACCAAAAGGTTCTAAACGGTCCTATGTTTCCAAAAAACTTTCCCTGTAGTTTATTTATAAGTTCTTTCGAGTTCACAAAATAAAAAAGTTCTAAAACGTAGGATAGTCACGTGATTAACCGATTATGATAAAAATTACACAGTATGTAGCAACTTATTAAGGACGATTGCATAACAAATCTGAAATACCTAGCTCGAAGAGATCAATAATTATTGAAGAAAAGCTGCATGTTTGAGGTCATATTCAACCGCATGTAACTTTATAGGAAAACATTTTTGCAAACATCTTTATGGGACCCCCTCGTCTTATTTTTAGACGTGAAATTTGTCCCTTTGCGCGGGACGGGAACTTCCAAACACTCTCCGTACAATAATCTACCTTGTACTTACTACTGCAGCTGTAATTACACATCGTACAGGAATACGTCTTTTCTACCATGTGAATCTTCATATGAAGTGTTATTCTCAAGTATGTTTTCTGACATGAATTAATAAATAGGATTTTGTACTGCATTTGTAATCACAAAACGTACAACAAAATGGCTTATCTCCAGTGTGTACTCTGTTATGAACTGTCAAATAGGACTTTGTGTTACATTTGTAATTGCAAATTGTACAACGAAATGGCTTATCTCCAGTATGTATTCTGTTATGAACTGTCAAATAGGATTTTGTATTACATTTGTAATTACAAATGGTACAACTAAATGGCTTTTCTCCGGTGTGTATTCTGTTATGAACTGTCAAATGGACTTTCGAACTACATTTGTAATCGCAAATTGTGCAATGAAACGGCTTATCTCCGGTGTGTACAGTATTATGAACTATCAAATTGGCTTTGGTACTAGATTTATAATCACAAATCGTGCAATGAAACGGCTTATCCCCAGTGTGTATTCTGTTATGAACTGTCAAATGAGACTTAGTACTACCTTTGTAATCACATATGGTGCAATGAAATTGCTTATCTCCAGTGTGTGTTGTATTATGAACTGTCAAACTGGCTTTCGTACTACATTTATAATCGCAAATCGTGCAATGAAATGGCTTTTCTCCAGTGTGTATTCGGTTATGAACCGTCAAATAGACTTTCCTACTACATTTATAATCACAAATCGTACAATGAAATGGCTTTTCTCCAGCATGTATTTTCAAGTGGTTGCTCAAATTACTTCTCGATGAAAACGTCTGAGGACAAATATGACATTCAAAGCGCTTTGCTTTGCTAGTCTCGTTGCACGTTGGTTTTTGTATTCGATCTTCGGTCTCTTCTTTAATGTCAGTCTCCTCCTGTTTGATATTTATTAGAGCGTACGCAGTAAATTCGTTCACTTCTTGCTTAACAGTGGTTGTGTTCGTGCTTGTGGATTTATCGTCTTCATTTACTCTGCCGTTACATTGCATGCCACTATCAACTTCATTTTGATATTGGTAATTTGTGGTAATTTCAACAAATTCAGGTTCTATTTTAATATCCATTTTTAAAAGGCGACAAGCTATTAGCACTAAATTGCCAAAGATCTTTATTTTACAACCTTCACATTGCTAAAAATTGAAATATTTGTTAATCATGTAACCTTTATTGGAATAAATAACAATGTAATAAAATATTCGCTTACATATGTGATGAACGATTTATATTTCTTCTAATATTTGTATCCTGTTTACTGCTGAATATTAAATATCAAATAAATGATGGACTTGTGAGGTTATGGTTGACATAGCATCTACCTTCAGGTTGTTTCTGTATACGGAGTGTTATGAAAAAGTCTTTTGCAAGCATTTTTATATTGTTTTTAATTCATTTTTATAAAGTCTAACATCTTATGCAGAAATACTGGATATAAAATTAGTCTAACATATATAAGAACACACATATAATTTAATCCAAGAAGTATTTTTTATCATTAACAAAGCGTAAGTCGTAGAAAAATATATTATATTACATATTGCTCAAAAACCTGCACACACGTTTTTTTTTTAATTTCTATGTTACAAAGCTAGGGACGAGCTGCAATTGATTTGTGTGCTAGTCTAAAAATGTTGTTATTATGGCTTTGATGAATTATTTTTAATTGTGGTAATGTGGTATGTAATCAGATCAAGATGAAAAAGTTGATATTATAAATGATAGAATCTAATTATTTTTCTTATAATACAGCTTGAATAGATCTACCAGTTTTACTTTATGATTTTTTCCTCTATTTTCAGTATGAAGAGATATTATACCTAAAACGAATTCGACTTTTTCGGTTTCTTGCTCATATCTACTAAAACATAAATATTTTGGGAACAATAAAATTACCAATATGTTGTTCCCATAACCGACTTTGTCTCTCACAGCTTCCAAGATTCCTATATTATCCCATCTAAAATAGACGATCTGCATATCGCTGACGGCAAAACATTTTCAGAAAAATTCGTAGAACAGGAACAGCGTAGAATTTTTACATTTGTGGCGGGTAACCTATTGTTAAGAGGTGGTAAAGAATAGTAAGCGAGTGGCAGATTGCTCTTAGTTAGGTTGTTGCTTGCTAAATAAACTTTTAGTATAGAATGGTCAAAAAATATCCAGGAAAAAATATTAAAGGAGAAATGTCCATTGGGAAAAAACCAGCAAAAAAAATTAAAACCGTAAAAGATTATATCTTAAATATTTAAATATTATTTACTACGCCAAAATACATTAGTGTATCTTTCTGTGGGAATAAAAAAATGACTAATTATTTTTGAGGTGTCTTGCACCAAAATTTGAAGTTTTGAAAGAAAAAAAAAGTTTTTTTCTAATTGTAGGTAACATTTTTCACATCATTTACTAAGGTAGTAAAAGAAAAAAAAATGTTTACCTGCAGATATTGCTATGTAATGCCCCACACTTGTGGAATTTAATGATTTAATTAAACTTTTATTACAAATAGATCTATTTTATTATCTCGGCTTGAGTACTCTTTTAAAATTCTCAGGGTTCTTTTACTTGTATAATGACAAAACGTGGCTTCCCCTTTAAATTGCAAGATTTAAGTTCTTTCTTTTAAAATTGACATTAAACATTCATGTACAATCTTTTACATTGAATACTAAAGAAAATGCACTTATCTAACTTTTAAAAGGTTGACATCATTCAACTAAGCTTTATTTCTTTCTTTTATTCTCAGTCATCTTCTTATAACACACGGTACCTTATTTTCTGCAGCTCCTCAACTCTATGTAGGTCGTCCTTCTCTTCTTAATCGCTATAATCTTCTGCTTATGTCGTCTTAATCTTCACTCTTGATTAAACACCTTGAAATAATTTAATTGTCTTTTTGAACACTAGGATCTTCTTTTTCTTATTTCAGTTGCCAATTTAGTTTGACATAATTAATAAATTTTTATCCTTGGTATTTTTTTAGGTTAGTCGAAGAATTACGTTACCCTAGTAACTTGTATGTATTCCAGCTTTCAATGTCAAACAATTGTTTTATATTTTAATATAAATTTTTCTATTACCTTTTTCGTCGTTGAATTGGCCTTTGCCACACTTGACTTCAAGAAATACACTGTTTTATTAACAGGCAAAAACTTTTAATTAATAGAAAAATATTATTTTACACAACTTTTTACAATTTTCTAGGAGCGTTTCAAATTTACGTCTCCAAACTTCGATGTTATTTTTCTGCTCTCCTCGTTTCTATAGTCACCTCCATTAAAACTAAATTTTTACATATGCACAACTTGATTACTTTTAAAAGTACTAAAATTTCTTTTTTATCTTATTTCCAAATTAACTTATTCTACATTTAAAAAATATAATTTAACAATTAAATAAAACCAACTTATTCAACACTTTTTACATATTTGAAGTCCTCCCCCCAAGATTATGCATGTTTTATTAGCATATCAAACTAACATAAATATTTCAATATTTCAAAGTGAAACCACGCCAGTTTTTTGTATTTTTATTTAATTCAATTATTTAATTTAAATTAAAGAATTCCTGAACTAGAAACGAGTCGTCATGCCAAGGTAATCAAATAATAATTTTAAAATTGGTCTTTTTATGAATATGCCGCCAGTGTGGTCATAATATCACAGCAATATATTAAGGTTTGCCAATAGCTTGTAACTTTTCGAACCAAGGTAAAGACTCACAAGTTACAAAAGAACTATTAAGGGTCGAAGTTATGCAAGACAAAGCCCTCAAACACAATAATAATAACAATAATACCATAGTACAGTGGTAAATTTTGTAAATAGTGGGGTATGCTTAAAAACATCAAGCACCACATTCTGCCTTCTGGAGTAACAAACAGTTAAAAACAAATGTTACTTTTAAAAAATATATTTGTAACAGCACTACATTTAATAATACATAACCAATCATTCACAAGGTTGAGTATACTTGACTACCACCGTAGGCGTCAACTTCTAAAAGGGCGTTTGGAACTCAAGTTCGAATGAATTGGATAAAACCCAGAATTTAAAGTATTAATAACACAAACTAAATAATATACTGCATATTTAAAAAAAAATGTTATATATGTTTTTAATCTGGGTACATAAAACTGAATAAATATCTTTGTCGTACAAAACATACAGGAGTGAAGTTAAAACCAAATTTAGGAATTTTAGAAGCTCTGGTAGCACTATCAAAAATGTTTTCGATTCTTCTTTTTTAAGAAAGTTTATACATCAATGTTGATACATTATAGACACAATATTTCAAAGCATACCTCAATGTAAAACCAACTGATCTTTATCAGTTTCACTCTTATAAAACTTACAAAAAATTTGTTTTGCTGTTATTTCTAGTTGCCAAACATTCAGTTGCTTGTAAAAGTAATGCTGGTTTCAGTTGTGAATTTATGACGTAAAGCCATAATTATGCAAACAATTTCATAATGTATTAGTCGTATATTTGTATTTCTGTGTAACTACTTTAACACATGCTGAATTTGTGTCGAGGGGGCTTCGGCGGAGCCTTTAAGTAAACGGCGTATAACTAAGACAGTTTTTTATAAATTCTTTTTAACATTTACTAGCTGCTATTGACGTTTTATACATGCTCCTGTTGCTTTGATTAAACTTCTAATTTATTAGTCTAATTAACTCACTGTTATCATCAGGTTCATTTTCTACACACATTGCAATCATATGAGTTTTCAAGTGTTGAATTAACAATAATTTCCTATTAGTTTTGTAATTACAAGAGGCACAAGTTCGCATTTTTCCTTTATAAGTACCTAAATGTTAGATCAAATGGGATTTGTGATTATGCTTGAAATCACAAAAAGTGCAGAATTTCGCCAGTGTGAGTCTTTTTATTATCATCTAGCTTGTACTTAGTACAACCAAAATTACAGCAATGTGTGGCTTCTCTACCATTTGAATAAATTCAAACGAGGTAAAATCTTGTAATCGCATACGCTGCAGTGGTTACAGCTTTTTTACAGCATGTTTTCTGTTATGAATTTTCAAATAGGCTTTTGTACTACTTTTATAATCACAAATCGTGCACTGAAATGGTTTTTCTCCAGTGTGTATTCTGCTATGAATTGTCATATTCGTGGTTGTATTACATTTGTAATCACAAATCGCACAATGAAAGGGCATTTTTCCTGTGTGTATTCTGTTGTGTATTGTCAAATAGGCTTTCGAACTACTTTTATAATCACAAATCTTGCAATGAAAGGGCTTTTCACCAGTGTGTATTCTGTTATGAATTGTCAACTTGGATTTTGTATTAAATTTATAATCACAAAATGTACAATGAAATGGCTTTTCGCCGGTGTGTATTCTGTTATGCATCACCAAATTAGATTTTGTACTGCATTTATAATCACAAATAATACATTGAAATGGCTTTTCTCCACTGTGCATTCTGTTATGTATTTTCAAATTAGATTTTGTTTTAAATTTATAATCACAAATTAAACATCGAAATGGCTTTTCTCCACTGTGGATTCTGTTATGAACTGTCAAATTGGCTTTTGTACTACATTTAAAATCACAAATTGTACAATGAAATGGTTTTTCTCCAGTGTGTAATCTGGCATGACTTGTCAAATTATATTTCGTACTACATTTATAATCACAAATCGTACAATGAAATGGTTTTTCTCCATGGATTCTGTTATGATATGTTAAGTGACATTTTTTACTAAATATATGGTCACAAATCGCACATTGAAATGACTTTTCCTCATGTATTTTCAAATGATTAACCAAATTACTTTTCCTTGCAAACATACGAGAACAAGTTTGACACTCGAAGTACTTTGGTTTATGAGTCCCTGCTAATTTATCATCGTGAACTTCTTCTTGTATTAAATCTGCAACGTTTGATAATGTACCTACTGTTTCATTTAAATTTTCGCCTTCTTCTTTCAGATCAAACTCTTCCTGTTTGATGTTTACTACAGCGTAAGCACTAAATTCGTTCACTTCTTGCTTCACAATAGTTGTGTTAGTCAGGGTGGATCTGTCATCGTTTAGTTCATTAACAACGTTTACGCTGCTGGGACATTCCTTACCGTTACCAACTTCATATTCATATTGGTAATTCGTAGTAACTTCAATAAATTCAGGTTCTATTTTAATGTCCATTGTACAAAGGCGAGCGACACGCTTTTTACGATAAATTGACAAAGTTTTCTTTCATATTGCTAAAAATTGAAATTTCTGTGAATCATATAACCTTTGCGCGAATGAAGAAAACAATATTAAAAAGACAAACTTACAGGTGACAAAGTTATAATGGTTATAATTATACCTGATTGTTGCAGCTAAATCTTGTAAACCACACATTGGTCATGCTATAACAGTAATGAATTTTAGGGTTATGTTTCAATTTGTTCCTGTATACAAGGAACAGTGCAAAAAGTTTCTTGCCAAAATTTGAATATTTGGCTCTGGATACTACTAACGATCCTGTTAGAGTTACGTCGGTCGCAAACCTAAATTCTGAATTAATGTATTTTGTATTATGTCGTGAGATCAAAATTAAACGCAGTCCGTTGTTGCTTTCCAAGTTTAAAAAAGGCATGTCGGTGATTGACTCCTAACACTGTCATTATTTATTATGTATTTGCCAGTGGCTGGGTCACGTGACAACCCATGGCGTATTTGCTAGAAACTAATAAACAGCTGCTTTTTGGTGTTCACAAACTTGACTTCAGAAATTCGAATAAAATGGCGGGATTTTAAGTATGACTACAAAAAACATTCAGTTTGTAATAAATAAATACTATTAGATATTATACATAGCTTCAATTTGTAATAAAAATTTGTAAGAGAAGAAAACACCACTTTTTACAGGTTACTACATACACATTTTTGCTGACATATTTAAATAATGTATTCAAACAATTTTTCAATTAGAAAATTCAAGTTATAGCTATCGTATTGCAATTATTACATTGTTTAAACCAAAAGACTTTAACCAATATACATATTTCAATAATTATCAAAAGTAGTACTTTTCACTTTTACTCCATGTGCTATTTCAGTGTCATAAAAAAAAATGCACTGAATTGGAATTCAGTTTTTCTAATGATTATTGTTAATACCCTGCACAAAATCGTTCAGTATGTAATATCATTGCATTGCCGTTATTTGCGAAATATTTTAGTTTTAATTTAATTTTTATTATTATAAAAGTGCTCATTTTACTTTTACATTAATACTAATAGGTATTAAGTTACTATTTAATATTTTTGTGATAAAATAAAAAAAGCGGTAATGTTGGTAGTAGGGTAAGCATAAAACAACAAGCTTAAAACCTTGTTTTCAGCAGTACAAACAGTTAAAAACAAATAGTTTACTTTTATAAAAATATATTTGTAAATGTTAATACCTAAGGAACCACTGCCAATATCGTAATATAATTAACTAGAGCAGTGAAACAAGTAACTCATCCTTATCATTAAGTTGCTTTCATATAGCCATCAGCTTTAAAATGTCAAATTAAACATGTTTTGCAGTTAATTTTATAATTACACAAGAAACCACAAAATTTAGGTACCTAAATGATCCATCAAACGAGACTTGTGATTATACTTGGAATTACACAAGACGCAACTAAACAGCATTTCACCAGTGTGAGTTTGTATATCATATTCTAATTTGTACTGTAGTACTGTAGGTACACATTGCACCACAATATGGCAAATCGTGCAGTGGCCTATTCTCCAGTATGTTTCCTGGTATGAATTATCAAATATGATTTTGTACTACATTTATAATCACAAATCGTACAACAAAATGGCTTATCTCCAGTATGTATTCTGTTATGAATTGTCAAATAGGATTTTGTATTACATTTGTAATTGCAAATCGTACAATGAAATGGTTTGTCTCCAGTGTGCATTCTGTTATGAAATGTCAAATTGACTTTTGCACTACATTTATAATCGCAGGTCTTACAATGAAAAGGTTTTTCTCCGGTGTGCATTCTGTTATGAAGTGTCAAATGGGATTTTGTACTACTTTTATAATCACAAAACGCACAATGAAACGGCTTTTCTCCAGTGTGCATTCTGTTATGAACTGTCAGATGGGATTTTGTGCTACTTTTATAATCACAAATCGTACAATGAAACGGTTTTTCTCTAGAGTGCATTCTGTTATGAATCGTCAAACTATATTTCTTGTTACATTTATAATCACAAATAGTACAATGAAACGGCTTTTCTCGAGTGTGAATTCTGTTATGAAGCATCAAACTGTATTTCTTATTACATTTATACTCACAAATCGTACAATGAAATGGCTTTTCTCCAGTATGAGTTTTCAAGTGAAAAATCAAATCCCATTTCGTTGAATACGTACGAGAACAAGTATGACACTCAAAGCGCTTCGTTTTGTTAGTCTCCACCAATGTTTCATTGCAAACTTTTTTTTGTATTGAATCTGTAACTTCATTTAGATTTTCGTTCTCTTCTTTAATGTGAATCTCTTCCTGTTTGATATTTATTAAAGTGTAAGCACCAAGTTCGCTTGCTTCTTGCTTAACGATAGATGTATTGCTCATGGTGGGTTCATCATCATTTAGTACTTTGAAAACGTTTACTTCGCTGTTACATTTCATGCCATCGTCGCCTTCATATTCATATTTGTAATTTACAGTAACTTCAATGAACTCAGGTTCTACTTTAATGTCCATTTTAGTGGGGAGAGAAGCTAGTGGTCAGGAATTGCCAGAGATCTTTCACTTAAAGCCTAGACCTTGCTAAAAATTAAAATATTTGTAAATCATGTAAACTTCATTCGAATGAATAAACAAACAATGAAAATACTAGCTTACATATGAGATAAACGATTAAAATTTCTTCTATCTATTATTGTTACACTCTGACTACTGCTGAATCTAAATAAACAATACAAAAACCTAGAAATTTTGTGGTTATGGTTGTGTCTACCTTCAGGTGCTTCCCGTATACGAGGTCTTATGAAAAAGTTTCCTTGCCAAATATTTCACATTATTTTTTTAGTTCTTTGTTGCTATAAAATTTAACTGTTTTTTTAATCATTTAACTGAAATAGACATAGATGATATTAAAATTATATAACATATAATTATAATAAAAAACAAGTATTTTTAATGAAATATATTTTATCCCAAAATTTAATAAAAATGAAATAATGTTTGAGGATAAGTTTGTCTAATACAAAGGACGTACAAATTAATGAAAGATATCTTTATGGTTCCATTTGAAAAAAAAAAGTTAAACAATGTATCTTGTGATTTTAGACATTGATGTTGTAGCGGGCACTAAAAACACAACTTCCATCCAAGCCACACAATAGGACAAAAAAAATAGTATTTGCTTTGACTCAGACTGCATACACGGTGTTTTTTTATAATAACCCCCCCAACTTCACTTTAATGAAAAACTGTAGTACCGTCAAATGGGGTTACTTGCAACAGTCGCGGTCGTGTAACTTGCAACAAATTGTAACTCTGTGAACAAACCTTACAAAAAAACTCTTTGTGAACCAATCTGAAATGTCAAATGTCAGTGCCACTTTCCGCATACAATAGCCCTGCATATAACACGAAAAGCAGGTAAGTTTATTATAATTTGTTTGTGTTAATTTGGTATTAAAAATAGTAAATTTTACTATGAAAAACATATGCTGCAAAACTTTGTGTGTACAGAACACATTCATCGTTCAATTTGTTTGAAATTGATGGCAGTTATAACCTAACCTTTTTTAAACAACGTAAATTATATTTTTCCATAATAACTATACAAATTTTTTTTTATGAATTTTTACAGGTGACAAAATTGTCGGTGAAAAATATCTTGCGATGCCAGGAAATAAATTTTTGACGTAAGAACGTGTTATTGAGCATATTTGGGATAACTTGCAACAATGCCTCGACACTTCAAAAAGCAGTTAGGAAGTAGATCATACAGAAATTATTCAAGTGAAACATTATCAAATGCCTTGAATGACATACAAGATCATGGCATGTCATTAAGGGCCGCTGCAGATAAATATGGTAATCATTACTCGACCCTATCCAGGAAGGTTCGAGGATTGTTTCCGTCAAAACCTGGAAGACCAACAGTGTTATCCGATGGTGAAGAACAAAATTTCATAAGTAATATAATTTTAGCAGGAGAATGGGGCTTCCCTATGACCCCATATGATATAAGAATTGTAGTAAAACAATATCTCGACAAGAAAGGTGTCAGGGAACCTCACTTTCTAAACAACTTGCCTGGAAGCGAATGGTATCGATCTTTTTTGAAAAGAAATAATACCCAGGTAAAATTTAATTCTTGATTTTCTTATTATCTGAGTTTTAATCATATTGTCCACTTTTGCAGCTGACAACAAGATTATGCGAGAATATCAAGCATGCAAGAGCAGAGGTGTCGGCAGAAACGATTAAAAATTATTTTGAAGAACTAGAAATGTCTCATTGATGTACCACCAGCAAATATTCTTAACTATGATGAGTCTAATTTCAGTGATGACCCTGGCCGACAGAAAGTAATTGTCAAAAGGGGCACTAAACACCCGGAAAGGTGTATGGACTGGTCAAAAACTTCAACATCTGTGGTGATTGCAGGAACTGCATCGGGTGATATGTTACCACCATACATAGTTTATAAATCTATGCATTTGTACGATTCATGGACATCTAACGGGCCAAAGGGGACTCGCTAGAACCATACCAAGAGCGGATGGTTTGATAGCATTGTTTTTGAAGACTAGTTTATTTCTTTGGCTCTACCCTATTTGAAGAAGCTTCAAGGACCTAAAGTAATGATAGGTGATAATCTATCGAGCCATTTATCAAACCATGTAATTAATGAATGTCGGTCGAATAATATACGATTTGTATTACTTCCTCCAAACTCCACACACATGTGCCAGCCACTGGATGTCGCATTTTTTCGACCCATGAAAATAGCCTGGAGAAATGTTCTATTAAATTGGAAACTAAAGAATCGCGGGTGTATTACGAAAGACAAATTTCCAAGTTTACTAAAGGAAACGTTGGGAAATGTAAATTCTGAAAACTTAGTGAAAGGGTTTCAAGCTTGTGGCATTTGCCCCTTGTCTTCAGAAGTAATACTAACAAAACTTCCAAACTGGGCTAAAACAAGTCGTTGAAATGATCCACAAGTCTGGAATGATTCATTTACTGATCTTCTTCAAAGGACCAGATATTCCTGCGAAATATTGAAGAAAAAACAAAAGAAAAAAATTGATGTGGTTGCAGGACGAAGCATTGTTGATTTAGTATCAAAATAATACCATGGAGAATAACAATCCACAAAATCAACCACTTGGATCTGGCATCGAAATAACAGAAAATGAAGTTATGGAAACTGAAACTGTTTTAGTTGATGAAGTAGAAGTTGGCAACGAAAAAAATCCGAAAAAAATTAAAAAGATGGAAAAGAAAAAAATAAAACGGGCCCCTAGAAATAAAAACAAAAAAACTCTTGCAAACAGTAGCAGCGATAGTAATATGTCTAATGAATGTCTATCTCTTCATGACTCCGATTCGGGATTGGGATGAAGATTTTTCAGATATCATGAAGCGTTTATGCAGTTGGTGACTTCCTTGTGGTGCAGTTTATATGCCAGGGGCCAAACAAACAAAGAAAAACTTTGTCGGTGAAGTGATAGAAGTTTTACCTTCAGATAACAATCCTCGATTTTATTGCAAATTTATGAGAAAAATGCGTGGTCCTAAAGTGCTCGATAATATTTTTAACTTTCCGGAGATTAACGATTTGTCTATTATAGATCCTTGTCAGGTAAAATTAGTTTTACCAAAACCTCTAATAATTAGAGGAATGCACACATTCAACGTAAATATCAAGGTGCTAAATATTGTCTGAAATGTATTTTTATGTGTTCTACTATAAATAAAAGTTCTGTACAGGAAACTAAATTGTTTTAGTAGATTCCTACTCCAAAAATGTATAAATAAAAATTAAACCTATTTAAGAGTTCAACTTATACGTTTACATATTCCGTGCAATACGATGCACTATCTTTGACATTTATAGTATTATAAATACCTATATACATATTGTCAATAAATTTAAATATTATATATAAAACATTTTCTGTGTTGCAAGTTGCAATATCCACAGGCTAACATGGTATTATGATGATATTTGTATTGGTGTTGCATGTATCCACAAAGGTAATGTAACTTGCAACACCAACTTTTTTTTTCCCTATAAAACTTTTTTTTTTCCAATATTCGGTCAAGCCATATTAAAGTATAGTTACACACCCATCATTTAGCTAAACGAGTATTCCAGAAATATGCATAATAACATAATAAAAATTAAATGAATTTGAAAAGTGTTGCAAGTAACCCCATTTTACGGTAGGTAATAATAACCGTGACAAAATTTAAATTCAATTTTATTGTTTTGGGCTCAACAAAAAAATATCAATAAAGTTTTAAAGAATGATAGGCACTATTATTGACTGGTGACATTTTTGCCGGCGACATTAGCTATTGTTACTATTTTTGACCGGCGACATTTTTGCAGACGCTATTTTTGCCGGCGACGTTTTTGTCTGGCGACATCAGCAATGGGCACAATTTTTAGCGGTGGTGTTTTTGCAAGTGCTATTTTTACCGAAGTCATTTTTGCCTTGCGACATTAGTGTTGGGCAATATTTTTGGTGATGACGCAGGCGTTATTTTTGACTGCCGACATTAGTGATGGAAACTATTTTTGACTGACGGCATTTTTGTTGGCGCTTTTTTTCCCGGTAACATTATTACAGGCGACATTTTTGACTGGCGCTATTTATACTGGTCGGTATTATAGCTAGGCGCTGTTTTAACCCCTACCCAATTACAGTATAATGTATTTAGCTTCTTATTTTTTAAATCTATATTTTTGTATTAAGGTTTTCTTATAAATTCACTTTAAATGTATACAAATATTATTATTCTTTTCAACTGTTATCACACCTACAGGCAGGAGTAAGCCGAGCACCTTATACGAATTCATTGAGTCTATTCAATAATATTTTCGTTGTTTCCGTTCAATACTTTATAATGAAAGGTCTCTCTAAATTAAAAATGTTCTGTTGCATACTCCAGTACAAAGTTTACGCATACGTCAATTATGAACCCAAGCAATCAGCAGTCACTAACGTTTGCATTGATTGTAATATCAACTACATGTGGTGCAGAAAGCAGAGTAAAAAGTCTGCAATATAATTATCCTTCACATTTCCACATACAATCACAGTCCCCACTTTAAAAGCTGCTTCTCCTTCTCTAGCGGCCTGTGCCTGCCTTGCAGGTATGTAAATATGTCGCTAGACACAGAAAATAGTCGACTACCCTCTACAAACACTGACAACTTAAACGTTTTCAAATTGGAATAACATTTTCCCTACTAAGCGTAGCATAGCGACGGTGCAAAGATTGTTCTAATTTTTGTTGAAAAACTTTTGCAAAGTCCGTCGTATACAAATGCCTGTACAAGGTTAATTTGTAAAATTGAAACATAACCCCACAATATTATCAGATTTTTACACATTACCATTAGAAATGAGAGGTGTGTTAGGTTTGTGATGTATAATTTTCAAGATTCAGCAGTTACCAAATATTATTATAAGAACTATGTGTTCATCAGATGTAAGTTCGTATTTGTAATAATTCTGTTGTTTATTAGAATGGAGGTTATATGATTGACGGAAATTTAATGTTTTAGCAGTGCGAGGGAGTTAAATATTGCTTTTCTAAAATGGATATTAAAATAGAACAAGAATATATTGATTGTAACGACATGAAATGTATCAGAAAAGTAAACTTTGTCAAAGAGGTAAAAGATAGTAATAATGCTACAATGTCTAACACAACTATTATTAAGCAAGAAATGGACGAAGTACATGATTATGCTTTAATAAATATCAAACAGGAGGTGGTTGAAATTAAAGAAGAACCTGTAGGTAGTACGACATCACTAAACGTTACAGACTCGAAACAAAAAGAAGCTTTGGAAGAAAATTTAGAAAAAACTAACAAAAGTAAGGCACTTAAATGCCATATTTGTCCTCGTGCATTTACAGAAAAACTTAGTTTAACAGAACACTTGAGAACACATGTGGGAGAGAAGCTGTACTATTGTAGAATCTGTGACTACGTCACTATTCGTAGTTCCCTATTAACTTTGCACTTGCAAACTCACACAAGTGAAAAACTTTTCCATTGCACGTTTTGTGACTATAAGTGTAACAGAAAACCCGATTTAATAATCCATAATAGAGTACACACTGGAGAAAAGCCGTTCTGCTGCAACATTTGCAATTACAAGGCTTCCCGAAGAAGTCAGCTTGTTAATCATGTGAAGATTCACACCGGAGAGAAGCCATTTAGCTGTACATTATGTGATTATAAGTGTAGAAGAAAATCGCTTTTAATGAATCATGTAAGAAAGATGCATACTGGGGAAAGACCATTTAGCTGCAAAAGTGCAGTTATACAACTACCCAAAAACATCATTTAAAAACTCACGCAAAGGAAAAACCTTTTTGTTGTACATTCTGTAATTACAGTAACATTCGACAAATAGAGTTACCTACGGCTTGCACATACATGCCGCTGAAAACCCATACAGCTGTACGATGTGTAATTATAGTTGTATGACAAAGTACAAGATAGATTATCATACGATGACTCATACTGGTGAAAAACCATACACAGCTGCATGTTTCGTGATTATAAATCCATAAGATCAGAATTAAAACATCATACTAGGAACCACACCAATTACCTGCCATACAGTTGTAATTACAAGTGCAGCCACAAACCCACTTAAGGTATCATTAAACTATATATATATATACGAAAAAAGCCGTTTTGTTGTGCTTCTTGCAATTATAAAACTAACACAAAATCGCATTTGACTCGACATTTGAAAACTTAAACCCCCATAATGGAACCTAAGGATAACAAGCGATAGGAAGTGGATTAGAAGTAAAATTGGAGCAAATGGGATAATGTTGGAAAAAAATTTATAGTAAATGTAATCACTTCTACAAATATAATTTATCTAGAAGTAAGTTATGTGTGTTTAATTATGTATGCTATTCATTATTGTTTACTTAAATCACTAATCTTCTACTTCACCATACTTTAATTTTATTACAGCTCAGTCAGTCATTTATCGTGCCGTCAGCAAAGGTGATGCCAGCTGTTCGTACTTATACCTGCTCGGATCCTAACTTTTCCGACGAGCCAAGCCCTTCAACGACCCAGCACTGATTCATACATTAGTATTTGTGAGAATACTTACAAATAATTGAAAAAGACGATTAGATCCTCCAAAAGATATAATAAGTTGCGGAAAAATGCAAAAATAAGGAACTAATGTTTGTGTCAATCAATTGTAGTTAAGGTAATTCGTGCGGAAACAAAAGCAGCGTTTTGATGGTAAATCACATTCTGAAGCTGAAATGTTTATCGTTCCCTGTTTAATTAACAAAAAAGTACCAAATTCCCAGTGTAAGTAGATAGTTTTTAGCAAAAAACCAAACTGTAGCCAATCTTCAATTCTAGCAGCCTACAATGTTCAAAACAAAATCGCGTAGACAGATTTTAAACATATGTTCAAAATTTTGGAAAACTGCTATTGCGATCGTTTTCAGATTTTCACAGTAATTTCACCTTTAGAGGCTCACACAGCCACCCAGCCATAAAAATTTTTTTTCAAACCACTTTTTGGTTTCTTTGGGCCCCAAAACGTGTATTTCCGTTCAAGTTACCATGTGAATGCTGGAATGGAAGTAATGGAACGGAAGTGAGGTAGCCTAGATGCAAACTAAAGCGATCAATGTTCCATTATGCAATCACACAGACAAAGGACTTTAAACAAGTGTATTTTGTGGCTTTGCTTATATACCCAGCAAGTGAACGCCATATCACGGGAGATATATGTTTGTATCTTGAGCTTCGTTTTAAAAGTTCCCATTTGTAGAATCTTCCATTATGAAGGGCAACTGTTACATTATTTCAAGCCTATCATGTTTGTGCCGCATGTATTTGGTATATCTGCAGGTTTTCTCTAGTTCTTGATGAGTAATCATGAGTATTTCCTTGTTTGGGCAGCTTGCAGCATGAGCGTGTATTTGGGGAGTACCTTGTGGATGGAGGCGGCTGTAACTGTAACTATTCTGTATTTTATAAAGAAATGTTTGGAGGAAGTAGTGCTGCTTATACCTTCCACGGTTTGAATTTTATTTTGTAATATGACTCGATCTATGTCATAAAATCAAGCTTAAATCTTTAGTCATCATCGATAGAAACAATACACCTATTCCGTTAAAGTAATAAAAATGCGTCAGAAGCTGAATGCGCAGTAGCGTATCGGCCATAGTGGGTCGCTTTCAGATCAGCTGTTCTGTTGCATGCTTTGTTATTGTAGCTTGTGTGTATTTATTTTGTTTTAATTTCGTTCTGTGAAGTGATAATATTAGTTATATTTATTGTTAAAACTTTTTTACTATTGTTAATAATTCAATATGGTGCATCACTGCTGTGTCCCTAAGTGTAGTTCTCGTTCAAATACGTCGAAAGGAGTAACGTTTCATGCGTTCCCAAAAAACAAGATTTTACAAGAAGCATGGGTGCATGTGATATTTGTGTCAGTTATTTACTGGGTCCATCTCGGATAAAAAACTGGTTGTGGAAAGTGGACTAGTATCCCATATTCAACATAAAGTGGCAAAGGGGAATATTGTCAGTGGAGATATTTCATTAGCAGATAAAGGGTTTGATATAGGGGACACAATGGAACCTGTAAAATTAAATATACCTGCGTTCCATTCCTCATCCTGTAAATTCAGTGCTAGTGATGTAGTAACACTAGAACTATAGCCCAAGAACGCATACATGTTGAGAGAGCAATTGGTAGGATAAATCATTTCAGATTCTTACTAATGATATTCCAATTTCACATATGAGCAATCAAATATGGACAGCTTGTTGTTTATTGACCAATTTTCGACATTCCTTGTGAAAAACTAACACGCTGTCAAAGGAAAATGACTGAAACAATGTTTTTAATTTTAGAAAGTTACTACAGTTTTGAGTTTATATGCTATTTTGATTTGTTTCTTTATGTATTTTAAGTATGTAACAATAAATGTGTTTTTTAGATGGTTATCGTAATAATTTGTGTTACTGAAATGCTATAGAAATAATAACATATTAAGTAATCCCAGAGAGCTACACTTTATTTTCTTTATTTTCCTTAGACATAAATGGTATAACATAAGAACAGTACATAACAGATAATTCTATATTTAAATCATGTGGCTTATCGTTTTTCTTTTGACTTTTAAAACATTTGGCTTTAACATAAAACTCATTATTAATAACAGTGCTGACCCATACATCGTGGATAAAGCCCTCTGCAAAATATTTGTAGCCCTTTTCTTTTTGTTTCAAGAGCCGCCCCTCATTTGAAAAAACGTATCGGCAATTTCAAATGTAAACTTATTCACTGCATCTAAGTTTTTTGTAAGCAGGCTCATGTTTACACTAATAAAATAATAAAATTATTCAGTATCTAATGCACTTCAATAGCAACTCATGTAGCTTTTGACCCACTATGACTGTTCCACTACTGCGCATATACAGCCCTCTCATTTTAATATTGGTTCCTTTCCTGTCTTTCAAATAAACGGAATAGGTCTATTAAGACAAATAATTTATTTTTAAATAGATATTTGTAAAAGTGTTACAGTTGATAATACATAAACCAGCAACAATATTTTAATATAATTAAGTAATTACTGTAGTAAAACAATTTGTTGTAAATTCTTTTTGAATTCAATTTCCTATTCCAAATTATCTGATTGTGACCTAACTCGCCATCGTGTTTGTTTTTGCAGACATTACATTCACATGAATTTTCACATGTCGAATTAAACACGATTTCTTGTTAGTTTTATAATTACAAGAGGCACAACAAAATTGCTTTTTGCCTGTATGAATAATTAAATGACGTGTTAAACGAAATTTCTGATTACACTTGTAATCACAATACGTGCAACTATATGGCTTTTCACCAGTGTGAATTCTGGTATGACGGTTTAATGTTCGTTTTGCAATGCATTTGTAATCACATACAGTGCAACTATACGGCTTTTCACCAGTGTGTATTTTGCTATGAACTGTCAAATTGGATTTTGTACTACATTTATAATCACAAACCTTACAATGAAATCGTTTTTCTCCGGTATGTGTTCTGTTATGAATGATCAAATTGGCTTTTGTACTACATTTATAATCACAATTGTTACAAGAAAATCGTTTTTCTCCAGTGTGTGTTCTAGTATGAATTGTCAAATTAGATTTTGTGTTTAATTTACAATCACAAATCGTGCAACTAAATGGCTTTTCTCCTGTGTGTGTTCTGTTATGAACTGTCAAACTGACTTTTGTAATACATTTATAATCACAAATTTTACAATGAAATGGCTTCTCCCCCGTGTGTATTCTTTTATGAATTACCATATTGGATTTTGTATTACATTTATAATCACAATCATTACAACTAAATGGCTTTTCTCCAGTGTGTATTCTGTTATGAACTATCAAACGATTTTTATAATTACATTTATAATTACAAATCATACAATGAAATAGCATTTCTTCAGTATGAATTCTCAAGTGGCGAGTGTAATTACTTTTTATTGAAAACGTAACAAAACAAATATTACATTCAAAGCGCTTTGTTTCGTTAGTCTCGGCTAGCTTTTCAACACAAGCTTCTGTTCGCATCGAGCCCGTCAGTCTTAATGATGTACCCACTGTTCCATTTACTTCTTCAGTCTCTTCTTTGATGTCAATCTCCTCCTGTTTGATATTTATTATACCATAAGCACTTAATTCGTTCACTTCCTGCTTATTGATCGTTGTAATAGTCATTGTGGATTTATTGTTATCATTAAATTCTGTAGAATCGATTAATCTGCTGCCACATTTCATGCCATCAGCAACTTGCTTATCATATTGGTGGTTGACTTCAACAAATTCAGGTTCTATTTTAATGTCCATTTTAGGAATGCGATAAGTTGTTTGAGACAAATTGCAATGATCTTTCATTTATACCCTACACAGCTAAAAAAATTAATTATTTGTAAACTATCCAACCTTTAACGCAAAAAATAACAAAATAATAAAAATATGAACTTACGGATAATAAATATGTTCATATTACTTGAAATTATATTTGACGACTGCCAAACTGTTAAAACAGAGCAACTGAATTGTGAGGTTACGTAATAGCTATCATTTTTCTGATTCTGATAAGGAAGTGTCTCTTGTACGCTGCCGATGAGCAGAAGAATATGACCTACACTTCTGATCTAGAGCTTGTATATACCAGCCCGATTCTGATCGGGTCATACATCGAATTCGGTAATTTACGTTAAAAAGATATACTTACAAAAAATATAAGTATATGCAGTGACAGCGGAGACTTAAGGTTTGTTAATAGATTCTGAAAAATGTCAAGCGCACGCAGCTAATACAACCACGCTCCACAAAAGAACACATACATACTTGATAAATGCATTGAGTGATTGTAGCTTCTGATGTATACTGAAACTATTAAATAGTATTTCTCGAAAATGTTTTTTTATCGACTTTTAACAAGTATTTCTTTTTTTTGTAAAACTAAAATCTGCATACGACGAATTCATGGTAAAAATCTCCAAAAAATTAGCAGTAAAAGAGTTATGAACCAAAATATAAAGCCAAAGTGGCGTAACTAGCGCCCTCTACAAACAAAAAAATAAGTATCGCCACTTTGTTTGTAGACCCACAGAAGCTATAACTTTTTAGGAAAGTACTTTTTACTAAGGCATGTTAGGTTTAATCGGTTTACTTTGAGCCCAGGAAGCTATACCCAAACGTTGTCCCCGTACTTACGGGTGTAGAGAAATATTTCTGACTTTTGCAATTGCAACATAACTTTCTATGTTTTATTGTACAGAGTACATTTAGTTTACATTTATTTGCGCGCCTTTGTTTGCTTCAATGATGTTGGTGGGGATTGGTTATGACGTCTCCAGTGTCACAAATTTTATAACAAAGCAACACGTTACCGTATCGTCAGCCACGGTGCGCAACGGAATCAGAATGTTATCATAACCTCTCAACTTTTAAGTTGTAATTTTCAAGATTCAGCCATCGTAAAGTATAATTTCAATTAATATAAATATATTTATCACATGTAAGTTTGAATTTTTATTATTTTGCTATTAATTTAAACAAAGCAGGCATATTTTTGCATAAATTTCTATTTTTAGTCCTGCAGAAGGAATAAATGAAAAATTCTTTATGCCAATTGGTTTCAAATAAATTGCCTCCTTTCTTAAATGGACATTAAAGTAAAACTTGAATTTGGTGAAGGTACTACAAATTACCAATATCAAAATGAAGTTGATAATGCCATGAAATGTACCAGTGAATTAAAAGTTGCCAAGCAACTAAATGATAACGATAACTCTGTAATCACTAATACAACTATTGTTAAGGAAGAAGTAAACGAATTTAGTGCCTATGCACTAATAAATATCAAACAGGAGGAGATTGACATCAAAGAAGACGCTGAAGATCTAAATGAAACATTTATAGCTAGAGGCTCAATACCGAAAGAAGCTTGCCATAAACAATTAGTAGAAACTAACAAAACAAAGCGCTTTCAGTGCGATATTTGTTCTCATTCGTTTTTAACGAGACGCACTTTATTTAATCACGTGAAAATACACACTGGAGATAAGCCATTTCATTGTACGATTTGTGACTATAAATGTAGTAGAAAAGCCCGTTTAGCAGTTCATATGAGAATACATACGGGTGAAAAGCCATATTATTGTACGATTTGTGATTACAAATGTAGTACAAATTCCCATTTGACAGTTCATAACAGAATACACACTCAAGATAGGCCATTTCATTGTACTAATTGTGATTACAAATGTAATATTAAAGCCAATTTAATAGTTCATAGTAGAATACATTCTGGGGAAAAGCCATTTCATTGTAGGATTTGTGATTACAAATGCAGTTCAAAAGCCAATTTGGCAGTTCATAACAGAATACACACTGGTGATAAACCATTTCATTGTACGATTTGTAATTTTAAATGTAATACTAAAGCTCATTTGACAGTTCATGACAGAATACACACTGGAGATAAACCATTTCATTGTACAATTTGTGATTACAAATGTACTACAAAATCCTATTTGACAGTTCATAACAGAATACACACTGGAGAGAAGCCATTTCATTGTATTATTTGTAATTTTAAATGTAGGACTAATGCCGATTTGACAGTTCATAAAAGAATACACTTTGGAGGTAAGCCATTCCATTGTACCATTTGTGATTATAGGTGTAGTACTAAAGCCCATTTGACAGTTCATAACAGAATACATACTGGAGAAAAGCCATTTTGTTGTTCGATTTGTGATTTCAAATTTCGTACTAAAGCCCATTTGACAGTTCATAACACCATACACACTGGAGATAAGCCATTTCATTGCACGATTTGTGATTACTTATGTAGTACTAAGGCGCATTTGACAGTTCATAACAGAATACACACTGGAGAAAAGCCATTTCATTGTACGATTTGTGATTTCAAATGTAGTACAAAATCCTATTTAATAGTTCATAACAGATTACATTCTGGAGATAAACCATTTCATTGTACGATTTGTGATTACAAATGTAGTTCTAAAGCCAATTTGACAACCCATCACAGAATACACAGTGGAGAAAAGCCATTTCATTGTACGATTTGTGATTACAAATGTAGTACTAAAGTCCATTTGACAGTTCATAACAGAATACACACTGGCGTTAAGCCATTTCAGTGTTCGATATGTGATTACAAAAGCAGTACTAAACAACATTTGACAGTTCATAACAGAATACACAGTGGAGAAAAGCCATTTCTTTGTACGATTTGTGATTACAAATGCAGTACGAAACAACATTTGACAGTTCATAACAGAAAACACACTAGAGGTAAGTCATTTCATTGTACCATTTGTGATTATAAATGTAATATAAAATCTAATTTATAACAGAAAACATGCTGACGAGAAGCTGTACAACTGCACCATGTGCGAATACAAAGCCACTGCAAGATGTTCCTTAAAATTACATATAAAAAATATTCTCATCGGCGCAGGCACGTAACTACGAGTGAGTCTGGGTGGGCATGTTTGCTCCTCCCCTCCCCGGCAACTAAACAATTAAAACATTTTTTTCATAATGAAATTGCTTCAAAAAAACAAAATTTATTATTGCGTTTATTGACGACACACTTGCATAGAATTTGGACGCCAATTTACTTATTTATAGGTGTGAACCTATGACAATTCAGCGCGGGACTGCTCCTCCCAGACAATTTGGCGTAGGAGAAATTAGCGCATGGAACAATTAATAACTATCTATTCTAGTTTAATACATTTTAAAAAACATTTTTGAGATTAAAGGTCATTAGTGTAAGATATTACTATAGCATTTGCTTAATTTTTCTACATCGTTCGGCATTGATTGGATTTAAATTTCTTGTTACATGTACCATCGCCAAAATGATTACCTTCTTCTAATCAGTTACTTGTTTTAGGATGTTTATGTTGTCAAAATTGAAAATGTGCTCTGTTTCTAAATGATGTTTTTTTAAAATGGTTGATTCTTGATTTTTGCCTGCAATACTATATTTTTGTGACATGTTATTCTGTTTTCTAGCCATTGTTTTGATTGATTATTTATTTTAAAACTCCTTATTTGTATAATAAAATTCAATATAGAGCTGACGTACATAATGTGCATGTTAGGCACAGGGGATTGTTAGCTTTACCCCATCACTTCACTCAAATATTTGAGGGATCATTTTCATATAAAATCGTAAAAATTTACAATTTACTATGACTCCGCCCCGCTTTAGAAAACATTGTTACTTGCTTATTTTTAACATGCAGCAGGGATGAACTATGGGATGTGCCCTCTCCGCTTCTTCCTATCCTTCTTTTATTTTATTTTCTTTGTTGTTTTGATTAATTTTAATGTACATATATTAATTTTTTTATATATTATTTTTGTATTATTTTTTGTAATTTTTTTGTGTACTTAATAAAGACATTGTATTCATATTATTATTATTGTTAATATTAGAATACAGTTTTTATAAATTGTTATCGTTTTCATATGCTATGATAATGCCATGTTAATAACAATAATCTTATGTCTGTTGCCATAAAGTTGCAAAATAAAGTTAACTTACAAAATCAAAATATAATAAGAAAAATCGATTAGAAAAGAAATGATTCACAGCTATTCTCCAGAGTAAAACTCGTGTGTAGAATGTATAGAGTTAAATTATGTTAACAAAGTAATAAACGACGTCTATAATTATATAGAAACACAAAAAAAATAAGCGACAAAGACTGTTAGTTGCAAAAAGTAAGGATTCCAAAAAATAGCAGAGAAAGAATGAGAGTTCTGGAACCACTTCCCATCACTTGACCTCCACCCCCACCACTCACTGGTTAATGAGCTAAGTTGTTGACCCCTGACCCCAAACCTTGACTCCAACCACTGACCCAAACCCTTAACCCTCACCCTTGATTTCCACCTCCCACCACATAGGCTAATGACCTGCAGTTTCCACCAGGTAGGGTATTGAACTTAATTTCCATGACCATATAAAATTCAGAAAATAGAAAAAATTAATGAATATTCAATAGTTTTTTTATTGCATCAAATACATGTTACATGAAAGTTTAAGAAATATACAAAACATTCTAAACAGTAATATATTTAGCACGTAGTTATGTGTTGGAAATGTGAATTTTTTGTCGGGTAGACTCGATTGTAGATTTTGGGTAAAAGATTTTAATTTCAATGGTTTCACTCTTGAGTAGATTGTTTCACTAATTTCTATCAAACATTATGCACATTCTTCTTTCTACGAATTTTCAGTGTTGGCATCAACAATAATTGCGGTGACAATCCGACACATACACATTTGCTTCTAGATCTGTTGAGAAATTATGTGTTTTCAACAATGTGCTGTGAGGGGAGTACAGGACTCCTAAGGTGACCACATATTTAACCAAGCATACTCACTCAGTCAAACTCAGACAAACGACTCTAAACAAGTGTATTTTGTGGCTTTGCTTGTATACCCAGCAAATGAACAGCATATCACGGGAGATATATGTTTTATAATTATATTTGTGTAAGATTGACTTATTTTCGAATTGTCTTTCCTTTCTATACAAACAAACAAAAATATTTCCAATTTAAATATGTATTGACATTTGAAAAATTAATAACATTTGTACATGAAAATGAATTGATGAAATTTCCATGTAAATTCGGTAAACGGTAAAAGCCGCTTTCTTCATATTAATTTTTTTTTTGTAAAACTAGATCTTACCAATATATTCTTGTTAAGTACGTTATTTGGTATATAAAATGTCCATTTACGACCTTTTTGATCGGTAGCGTTTTTAAACAAATATAACGTAATATTTCGAGAAGTAGCCCACATGCAATATAGACTTGATTTTATTTTGTTTAAAAGCAGATTCAGCAGCACCGTCTGTGGTAGCATTTAAGGTTCAAAAAAAATTTATTTTTACCTAGAAATATTGCTTTCGATTTAGTGAAAATTTTACTGAGCGACAAACTTTTTATTTGTAGATTTTAACATATACATGCAGCGAACAAAATTAAGAATAATATTTTCGGAATATTTATAAGCAAAAAATAGATGGCCATTGATTTTGATGGTATGAATTTTTTATCCAAACGCCGCGACACACACACAGCCCTGGTATTACCAGCAGACTGTGCTGAATTACTGTACGTTTATACATCCGGTGGCATGTTTTTGTAGCGTTTTCTACATCCAACTAAAATATGCCATAACCGTTTTCGTTTTCTGTTAAACCACGCAATTAAAAAAACTTTCAGTGAGAACAAGCAAAGAAGTTTCAGCTAGAACTTGCGGCTCGGCACACATTTCTTATAAAATTATCAACTATTTTTTTTTTTCAAAAAAAATATCCACCACACATAGTACTTACAGAATTGAATAATTAGCAAAAACGTCAATTATGTTGGTGGGGATTTATGATAACGCCCACGGTGTCCTAAAATCCTAACAAAGCAACGCGTTACTGTGTCGTCAGCCACGGCGCGCAACTAAATTGGAATTAGAATGTTATCATAACCTCACAATTTTTAAGTTGTTATTAAAAAGATTCAGCAATCGTAAAGTATAATTTCAATTAATATAAATACATTTATCACATGTAAGTTTGAATTTTATAATTTTGTTATTAATTTAAACAAAGCAGGCATATTTTTGCATAAATTTCTATTTTTAGTGATGCAGAAGGAATAATAGAAAAATTCTTGCCAATTGGTTTCAAATAAATTGGCTCCTTTCTTAAATGGATATTAAAGTAAAACTTGAATTTGGTGAAGCTACTACAAATTACCAATATCAAAATGAAGTTGATAATGACGTAAAATGTACCAGTGAATTAAAAGTTGCCAAGCAACTAAATGATAACGATAACTCCATAATCACTAATACAACTATTGTTAAGGAAGAAATGCACGAATTTAGTGCCTATGCATTAATAAATATCAAACAGGAGGAGATTGACATCAAAGAAGACGCTGAAGATCTAAATGAAACATTCATAGTTACAGGCTCAAAATCGAAAGAAGCTTGCGATATACAATTAGTAAAAACTAACAAAACAAAGCGCTTTCAATGCCATATTTGTTCTCATACGTTTTTAACGAGACGTACTTTGTTTAATCACCTGAAAATACACACCGGAGATAAGCCTTTTCATTGTATGATTTGCAATTTTAAATGTAGAACTAATGCCGATTTGACGGTTCATAAAAGAATACACATTGGAGGTAAGCCATTTCATTGTACCATTTGTGATTATAAGTGTAGTACTAAAGCCCATTTGACTGTTCATAACAGAATACATTCAGGAGATAAACCATTTCATTGTACAATTTGTGATTTCAAGTGTACTAAGAAACACTATTTGACTGTTCATAGTAGAATACACACAGGAGAAAAGCCATTTCATTGTACAATTTGTGATTTCAAATGTAGTACAAAATCCTATTTGACAGTTCATAACAGAATACATGCAGGAGATAAACCATTTCATTGTGCAATTTGTGATTTCAAATGTACTAAGAAACACAATTTGACTGTTCATAGTAGAATACACACAGGAGAAAAGCCATTTCATTGTACGATTTGTGATTTCAAATGTAGTACAAAATCCTATTTGACAGTTCATAACAGAATACATGCAGGAGATAAACCATTTCATTGTGCAATTTGTGATTTCAAATGTACTAAGAAACACAATTTGACTGTTCATAGTAGAATACACACAGGAGAAAAGCCATTTCATTGTACGATTTGTGATTTCAAATGTAGTACAAAATCCTATTTGACAGTTCATAACAGAATACATGCAGGAGATAAACCATTTCATTGTGCAATTTGTGATTTCAAATGTACTAAGAAACACAATTTGACTGTTCATAGTAGAATACACACAGGAGAAAAGCCATTTCATTGTACAATTTGTGATTTCAAATGTAGTACAAAATCCTATTTGACAGTTCATAACAGAATACATGCAGGAGATAAACCATTTCATTGTGCAATTTGTGATTTCAAATGTACTAAGAAACACAATTTGACTGTTCATAGTAGAATACACACAGGAGAAAAGCCATTTCATTGTACGATTTGTGATTTCAAATGTAGTACAAAATCCTATTTGATAGTTCATCACAGATTACATTCTGGAAATAAACCATTTCATTGTGCAATTTGTGATTTCAAATGTACTAAGAAACACTATTTGACTGTTCATAGTAGAATACACACAGGAGAAAAGCCATTTCATTGTACAATTTGTGATTTCAAATGTAGTACAAAATCCTATTTGATAGTTCATCACAGATTACATTCTGGAAATAAACCATTTCATTGTACGATTTGTGATTTCAAATGTAGTTCTAAAGCCTATTTGACAGCGCATAATAGAATACACAGTGGAGAAAAGCCATATCATTGTAGGATTTGTGATTACAAAAGTACTAAGAAACACTATTTGACTCTTCATAGTAGAATACACACAGGAGAAAAGCCATTTCATTGCACGATTTGTGATTACGTATGTAGCACTAAAGCTCATTTGACAGTTCATAACACAATACACACCGGAGAAAAGCCATTTCATTGTACAATTTGTGATTTCAAGTGTAGTACAAAATCCTATTTGATAGTTCATAACAGATTACATTCTGGAGATAAACCATTTCATTGTGCAATTTGTGATTTCAAATGTACTAAGAAACACAATTTGACTGTTCATAGTAGAATACACACAGGAGAAAAGCCATTTCATTGTACGATTTGTGATTTCAAATGTAGTACAAAATCCTATTTGACAGTTCATAACAGAATACATGCAGGAGATAAACCATTTCATTGTGCAATTTGTGATTTCAAATGTACTAAGAAACACAATTTGACTGTTCATAGTAGAATACACACAGGAGAAAAGCCATTTCATTGTACGATTTGTGATTTCAAATGTAGTACAAAATCCTATTTGACAGTTCATAACAGAATACATGCAGGAGATAAACCATTTCATTGTGCAATTTGTGATTTCAAATGTACTAAGAAACACAATTTGACTGTTCATAGTAGAATACACACAGGAGAAAAGCCATTTCATTGTACGATTTGTGATTTCAAATGTAGTACAAAATCCTATTTGATAGTTCATCACAGATTACATTCTGGAAATAAACCATTTCATTGTGCAATTTGTGATTTCAAATGTACTAAGAAACACTATTTGACTGTTCATAGTAGAATACACACAGGAGAAAAGCCATTTCATTGTACAATTTGTGATTTCAAATGTAGTACAAAATCCTATTTGATAGTTCATCACAGATTACATTCTGGAAATAAACCATTTCATTGTACGATTTGTGATTTCAAATGTAGTTCTAAAGCCTATTTGACAGCGCATAATAGAATACACAGTGGAGAAAAGCCATATCATTGTAGGATTTGTGATTACAAAAGTACTAAGAAACACTATTTGACTCTTCATAGTAGAATACACACAGGAGAAAAGCCATTTCATTGCACGATTTGTGATTACGTATGTAGCACTAAAGCTCATTTGACAGTTCATAACACAATACACACCGGAGAAAAGCCATTTCATTGTACAATTTGTGATTTCAAGTGTAGTACAAAATCCTATTTGATAGTTCATAACAGATTACATTCTGGAGATAAACCATTTCATTGTAGGATTTGTGATTACAAATGTAGTTCTAAAGCCTATCTCACAGTGCATAATAGAATACACAGTGGAGAAAACCTATTTCATTGTACAATTTGTGATTACAAATGTACTAGGAAACACCATTTGACTGTTCATAGTAGAAAACACACCGGTGATAAGCCATTTCATTGTACGATTTGTGATTACAAATGTAGTTCTAAAGCCTATCTCACAGTGCATAATAGAATACACACTGGAGAAAAGCCATTTCATTGTACGATTTGTGATTACAAATGTACTAGGAAACACCATTTGACTGTTCATAGTAGAATACACACAGGAGAAAAGCCATTTCATTGTACGATTTGTGATTTCAAATGTAGTACAAAATCCTATTTGACAGTTCATAACAGAATACATGCAGGAGATAAACCATTTCATTGTGCAATTTGTGATTTCAAATGTACTAAGAAACACAATTTGACTGTTCATAGTAGAATACACACAGGAGAAAAGCCATTTCATTGTACGATTTGTGATTTCAAATGTAGTACAAAATCCTATTTGACAGTTCATAACAGAATACATGCAGGAGATAAACCATTTCATTGTGCAATTTGTGATTTCAAATGTACTAAGAAACACAATTTGACTGTTCATAGTAGAATACACACAGGAGAAAAGCCATTTCATTGTACGATTTGTGATTTCAAATGTAGTACAAAATCCTATTTGACAGTTCATAACAGAATACATGCAGGAGATAAACCATTTCATTGTGCAATTTGTGATTTCAAATGTACTAAGAAACACAATTTGACTGTTCATAGTAGAATACACACAGGAGAAAAGCCATTTCATTGTACAATTTGTGATTTCAAATGTAGTACAAAATCCTATTTGACAGTTCATAACAGAATACATGCAGGAGATAAACCATTTCATTGTGCAATTTGTGATTTCAAATGTACTAAGAAACACAATTTGACTGTTCATAGTAGAATACACACAGGAGAAAAGCCATTTCATTGTACGATTTGTGATTTCAAATGTAGTACAAAATCCTATTTGATAGTTCATCACAGATTACATTCTGGAAATAAACCATTTCATTGTGCAATTTGTGATTTCAAATGTACTAAGAAACACTATTTGACTGTTCATAGTAGAATACACACAGGAGAAAAGCCATTTCATTGTACAATTTGTGATTTCAAATGTAGTACAAAATCCTATTTGATAGTTCATCACAGATTACATTCTGGAAATAAACCATTTCATTGTACGATTTGTGATTTCAAATGTAGTTCTAAAGCCTATTTGACAGCGCATAATAGAATACACAGTGGAGAAAAGCCATATCATTGTAGGATTTGTGATTACAAAAGTACTAAGAAACACTATTTGACTCTTCATAGTAGAATACACACAGGAGAAAAGCCATTTCATTGCACGATTTGTGATTACGTATGTAGCACTAAAGCTCATTTGACAGTTCATAACACAATACACACCGGAGAAAAGCCATTTCATTGTACAATTTGTGATTTCAAGTGTAGTACAAAATCCTATTTGATAGTTCATAACAGATTACATTCTGGAGATAAACCATTTCATTGTGCAATTTGTGATTTCAAATGTACTAAGAAACACAATTTGACTGTTCATAGTAGAATACACACAGGAGAAAAGCCATTTCATTGTACGATTTGTGATTTCAAATGTAGTACAAAATCCTATTTGACAGTTCATAACAGAATACATGCAGGAGATAAACCATTTCATTGTGCAATTTGTGATTTCAAATGTACTAAGAAACACAATTTGACTGTTCATAGTAGAATACACACAGGAGAAAAGCCATTTCATTGTACGATTTGTGATTTCAAATGTAGTACAAAATCCTATTTGACAGTTCATAACAGAATACATGCAGGAGATAAACCATTTCATTGTGCAATTTGTGATTTCAAATGTACTAAGAAACACAATTTGACTGTTCATAGTAGAATACACACAGGAGAAAAGCCATTTCATTGTACGATTTGTGATTTCAAATGTAGTACAAAATCCTATTTGACAGTTCATAACAGAATACATGCAGGAGATAAACCATTTCATTGTGCAATTTGTGATTTCAAATGTACTAAGAAACACAATTTGACTGTTCATAGTAGAATACACACAGGAGAAAAGCCATTTCATTGTACAATTTGTGATTTCAAATGTAGTACAAAATCCTATTTGACAGTTCATAACAGAATACATGCAGGAGATAAACCATTTCATTGTGCAATTTGTGATTTCAAATGTACTAAGAAACACAATTTGACTGTTCATAGTAGAATACACACAGGAGAAAAGCCATTTCATTGTACGATTTGTGATTTCAAATGTAGTACAAAATCCTATTTGATAGTTCATCACAGATTACATTCTGGAAATAAACCATTTCATTGTGCAATTTGTGATTTCAAATGTACTAAGAAACACTATTTGACTGTTCATAGTAGAATACACACAGGAGAAAAGCCATTTCATTGTACAATTTGTGATTTCAAATGTAGTACAAAATCCTATTTGATAGTTCATCACAGATTACATTCTGGAAATAAACCATTTCATTGTACGATTTGTGATTTCAAATGTAGTTCTAAAGCCTATTTGACAGCGCATAATAGAATACACAGTGGAGAAAAGCCATATCATTGTAGGATTTGTGATTACAAAAGTACTAAGAAACACTATTTGACTCTTCATAGTAGAATACACACAGGAGAAAAGCCATTTCATTGCACGATTTGTGATTACGTATGTAGCACTAAAGCTCATTTGACAGTTCATAACACAATACACACCGGAGAAAAGCCATTTCATTGTACAATTTGTGATTTCAAGTGTAGTACAAAATCCTATTTGATAGTTCATAACAGATTACATTCTGGAGATAAACCATTTCATTGTGCAATTTGTGATTTCAAATGTACTAAGAAACACAATTTGACTGTTCATAGTAGAATACACACAGGAGAAAAGCCATTTCATTGTACGATTTGTGATTTCAAATGTAGTACAAAATCCTATTTGACAGTTCATAACAGAATACATGCAGGAGATAAACCATTTCATTGTGCAATTTGTGATTTCAAATGTACTAAGAAACACAATTTGACTGTTCATAGTAGAATACACACAGGAGAAAAGCCATTTCATTGTACGATTTGTGATTTCAAATGTAGTACAAAATCCTATTTGACAGTTCATAACAGAATACATGCAGGAGATAAACCATTTCATTGTGCAATTTGTGATTTCAAATGTACTAAGAAACACAATTTGACTGTTCATAGTAGAATACACACAGGAGAAAAGCCATTTCATTGTACGATTTGTGATTTCAAATGTAGTACAAAATCCTATTTGACAGTTCATAACAGAATACATGCAGGAGATAAACCATTTCATTGTGCAATTTGTGATTTCAAATGTACTAAGAAACACAATTTGACTGTTCATAGTAGAATACACACAGGAGAAAAGCCATTTCATTGTACGATTTGTGATTTCAAATGTAGTACAAAATCCTATTTGACAGTTCATAACAGAATACATGCAGGAGATAAACCATTTCATTGTGCAATTTGTGATTTCAAATGTACTAAGAAACACTATTTGACTCTTCATAGTAGAATACACACAGGAGAAAAGCCATTTCATTGCACGATTTGTGATTACGTATGTAGCACTAAAGCTCATTTGACAGTTCATAACACAATACACACCGGAGAAAAGCCATTTCATTGTACAATTTGTGATTTCAAGTGTAGTACAAAATCCTATTTGATAGTTCATAACAGATTACATTCTGGAGATAAACCATTTCATTGTAGGATTTGTGATTACAAATGTAGTTCTAAAGCCTATCTCACAGTGCATAATAGAATACACAGTGGAGAAAACCTATTTCATTGTACAATTTGTGATTACAAATGTACTAGGAAACACCATTTGACTGTTCATAGTAGAAAACACACCGGTGATAAGCCATTTCATTGTACGATTTGTGATTACAAATGTAGTTCTAAAGCCTATCTCACAGTGCATAATAGAATACACACTGGAGAAAAGCCATTTCATTGTACGATTTGTGATTACAAATGTACTAGGAAACACAATTTGACTGTTCATAGTAGAATACACACAGGAGAAAAGCCATTTCATTGTACGATTTGTGATTTCAAATGTAGTACAAAATCCTATTTGACAGTTCATAACAGAATACATGCAGGAGATAAACCATTTCATTGTGCAATTTGTGATTTCAAATGTACTAAGAAACACAATTTGACTGTTCATAGTAGAATACACACAGGAGAAAAGCCATTTCATTGTACGATTTGTGATTTCAAATGTAGTACAAAATCCTATTTGATAGTTCATCACAGATTACATTCTGGAAATAAACCATTTCATTGTGCAATTTGTGATTTCAAATGTACTAAGAAACACTATTTGACTGTTCATAGTAGAATACACACAGGAGAAAAGCCATTTCATTGTACAATTTGTGATTTCAAATGTAGTACAAAATCCTATTTGATAGTTCATCACAGATTACATTCTGGAAATAAACCATTTCATTGTACGATTTGTGATTTCAAATGTAGTTCTAAAGCCTATTTGACAGCGCATAATAGAATACACAGTGGAGAAAAGCCATATCATTGTAGGATTTGTGATTACAAAAGTACTAAGAAACACTATTTGACTCTTCATAGTAGAATACACACAGGAGAAAAGCCATTTCATTGCACGATTTGTGATTACGTATGTAGCACTAAAGCTCATTTGACAGTTCATAACACAATACACACCGGAGAAAAGCCATTTCATTGTACAATTTGTGATTTCAAGTGTAGTACAAAATCCTATTTGATAGTTCATAACAGATTACATTCTGGAGATAAACCATTTCATTGTGCAATTTGTGATTTCAAATGTACTAAGAAACACAATTTGACTGTTCATAGTAGAATACACACAGGAGAAAAGCCATTTCATTGTACGATTTGTGATTTCAAATGTAGTACAAAATCCTATTTGACAGTTCATAACAGAATACATGCAGGAGATAAACCATTTCATTGTGCAATTTGTGATTTCAAATGTACTAAGAAACACAATTTGACTGTTCATAGTAGAATACACACAGGAGAAAAGCCATTTCATTGTACGATTTGTGATTTCAAATGTAGTACAAAATCCTATTTGACAGTTCATAACAGAATACATGCAGGAGATAAACCATTTCATTGTGCAATTTGTGATTTCAAATGTACTAAGAAACACAATTTGACTGTTCATAGTAGAATACACACAGGAGAAAAGCCATTTCATTGTACGATTTGTGATTTCAAATGTAGTACAAAATCCTATTTGACAGTTCATAACAGAATACATGCAGGAGATAAACCATTTCATTGTGCAATTTGTGATTTCAAATGTACTAAGAAACACAATTTGACTGTTCATAGTAGAATACACACAGGAGAAAAGCCATTTCATTGTACAATTTGTGATTTCAAATGTAGTACAAAATCCTATTTGACAGTTCATAACAGAATACATGCAGGAGATAAACCATTTCATTGTGCAATTTGTGATTTCAAATGTACTAAGAAACACAATTTGACTGTTCATAGTAGAATACACACAGGAGAAAAGCCATTTCATTGTACGATTTGTGATTTCAAATGTAGTACAAAATCCTATTTGATAGTTCATCACAGATTACATTCTGGAAATAAACCATTTCATTGTGCAATTTGTGATTTCAAATGTACTAAGAAACACTATTTGACTGTTCATAGTAGAATACACACAGGAGAAAAGCCATTTCATTGTACAATTTGTGATTTCAAATGTAGTACAAAATCCTATTTGATAGTTCATCACAGATTACATTCTGGAAATAAACCATTTCATTGTACGATTTGTGATTTCAAATGTAGTTCTAAAGCCTATTTGACAGCGCATAATAGAATACACAGTGGAGAAAAGCCATATCATTGTAGGATTTGTGATTACAAAAGTACTAAGAAACACTATTTGACTCTTCATAGTAGAATACACACAGGAGAAAAGCCATTTCATTGCACGATTTGTGATTACGTATGTAGCACTAAAGCTCATTTGACAGTTCATAACACAATACACACCGGAGAAAAGCCATTTCATTGTACAATTTGTGATTTCAAGTGTAGTACAAAATCCTATTTGATAGTTCATAACAGATTACATTCTGGAGATAAACCATTTCATTGTGCAATTTGTGATTTCAAATGTACTAAGAAACACAATTTGACTGTTCATAGTAGAATACACACAGGAGAAAAGCCATTTCATTGTACGATTTGTGATTTCAAATGTAGTACAAAATCCTATTTGACAGTTCATAACAGAATACATGCAGGAGATAAACCATTTCATTGTGCAATTTGTGATTTCAAATGTACTAAGAAACACAATTTGACTGTTCATAGTAGAATACACACAGGAGAAAAGCCATTTCATTGTACGATTTGTGATTTCAAATGTAGTACAAAATCCTATTTGACAGTTCATAACAGAATACATGCAGGAGATAAACCATTTCATTGTGCAATTTGTGATTTCAAATGTACTAAGAAACACAATTTGACTGTTCATAGTAGAATACACACAGGAGAAAAGCCATTTCATTGTACGATTTGTGATTTCAAATGTAGTACAAAATCCTATTTGACAGTTCATAACAGAATACATGCAGGAGATAAACCATTTCATTGTGCAATTTGTGATTTCAAATGTACTAAGAAACACAATTTGACTGTTCATAGTAGAATACACACAGGAGAAAAGCCATTTCATTGTACGATTTGTGATTTCAAATGTAGTACAAAATCCTATTTGACAGTTCATAACAGAATACATGCAGGAGATAAACCATTTCATTGTGCAATTTGTGATTTCAAATGTACTAAGAAACACAATTTGACTGTTCATAGTAGAATACACACAGGAGAAAAGCCATTTCATTGTACAATTTGTGATTTCAAATGTAGTACAAAATCCTATTTGACAGTTCATAACAGAATACATGCAGGAGATAAACCATTTCATTGTGCAATTTGTGATTTCAAATGTACTAAGAAACACAATTTGACTGTTCATAGTAGAATACACACAGGAGAAAAGCCATTTCATTGTACAATTTGTGATTTCAAATGTAGTACAAAATCCTATTTGACAGTTCATAACAGAATACATGCAGGAGATAAACCATTTCATTGTGCAATTTGTGATTTCAAATGTACTAAGAAACACAATTTGACTGTTCATAGTAGAATACACACAGGAGAAAAGCCATTTCATTGTACGATTTGTGATTTCAAATGTAGTACAAAATCCTATTTGATAGTTCATCACAGATTACATTCTGGAAATAAACCATTTCATTGTGCAATTTGTGATTTCAAATGTACTAAGAAACACTATTTGACTGTTCATAGTAGAATACACACAGGAGAAAAGCCATTTCATTGTACAATTTGTGATTTCAAATGTAGTACAAAATCCTATTTGATAGTTCATCACAGATTACATTCTGGAAATAAACCATTTCATTGTACGATTTGTGATTTCAAATGTAGTTCTAAAGCCTATTTGACAGCGCATAATAGAATACACAGTGGAGAAAAGCCATATCATTGTAGGATTTGTGATTACAAAAGTACTAAGAAACACTATTTGACTCTTCATAGTAGAATACACACAGGAGAAAAGCCATTTCATTGCACGATTTGTGATTACGTATGTAGCACTAAAGCTCATTTGACAGTTCATAACACAATACACACCGGAGAAAAGCCATTTCATTGTACAATTTGTGATTTCAAGTGTAGTACAAAATCCTATTTGATAGTTCATAACAGATTACATTCTGGAGATAAACCATTTCATTGTAGGATTTGTGATTACAAATGTAGTTCTAAAGCCTATCTCACAGTGCATAATAGAATACACAGTGGAGAAAACCTATTTCATTGTACAATTTGTGATTACAAATGTACTAGGAAACACCATTTGACTGTTCATAGTAGAAAACACACCGGTGATAAGCCATTTCATTGTACGATTTGTGATTACAAATGTAGTTCTAAAGCCTATCTCACAGTGCATAATAGAATACACACTGGAGAAAAGCCATTTCATTGTACGATTTGTGATTACAAATGTACTAGGAAACACCATTTGACTGTTCATAGTAGAATACACACCAGCGATAAGCCATTTCAGTGTTCAATTTGTGATTACAAATGCAGGGCGAAACAACATTTGACAGTTCATAACAGAATACACAGCGGAGAAAAGTCATTTCATTGTACGATTTGTGATTATGCATTTAGTACTAAAGCCCATTTGACAGTACATAGCACAATACACACTGGAGAAAAGCCATTTCATTGTACAATTTGTGATTTCAAGTGTAGTACAAAATCCTATTTGATAGCTCATAACAGAATACACACTGGAGATAAACCATTTCATTGTACGATTTGTGATTACAAATGTAGTTTTAAAGCCAATTTGACAGCGCATAACAGAATACACAGTGAAGAAAAGCCATTTCATTGTACGATTTGTGCTTACAAATGTAATACTAAAGCCCATTTGACAGTTCATAACAGAATACACACCGGCGATAAGATATTTCAGTGTTCGATTTGTGATTACAAATGCAGTACGATACAACATTTGACAGTTCATAATAGAAAACACGCTAGAGGTAAGTCATTTCATTGTATCATTTTGTGATTAAAAATGTAATACAGAATCCAATTTTATAACAGAAAACATGCAGAAGCGAAGCTGTACAACTGCACCATATGCGAATCCAAAGCCACTGCAAGATGTTCCTTAAAACTACATATAAACAATATTTACATGGGAGCAGGCATGTAACTACGGGTGGGTCGGGGTGGGCTCAGGCCCACCCAAAAAATGTTTGTCTCGATCGGCAACTAAACAATTAAAACATTTTTCTTAATCAAATTGCTTGGGAAAAACAAAATTTATTATTGTTCACTGATGACACACTTGCATAAAATTTGGACGCCAATTTACTTACCTATAGGTGTGAACCTACGACAATTCAGCGCAGGACTGTTCTTTCCAGACAATTTGGCGTAGGAGAAATTAGTGCATGGAACAATTAAGAACGATCTATTGTAGTTTAACAAATTTTTAAAACAATTTTTGAGAATAAAGATCATTATTTTAAGATGTTACTATATATAACATTTGCTTACTTTTTCTACATCATTTGTCATTTTTTGTTTGATTTTCGGTGTTGGTGTCATTTGCTTCTTGGTATGTTAAGAAAATCTGTGGTTTCAACAATGTGCTGTGAAGGGAGTACAAGACTCGTAAGATAGCCACATATTTAAGTAAGCGTACTCACTTAGTCTATATAGTTTTACTATATTTTATTCAACATCAACAATTTTTTTAAAGAAAACTTACCTACAAAAATAATTTTAATTTTCGGCCACGTTTATATTAAAATTAACGTCCAACCTGTTTGTTGTTTGGCTTTAATGATAAACAATTTTATATAACGAATTTTTTTGTCAGGTATTTAATAATAGATCAATTTTTTTTGAGCTGTTTGTTTGCAATAGTGATAGTTTGGTGCGACTGTACAGCGTTTTACTGCATAAACAGTTGATGGGTCGAATCTCAGTTGGGCCCAAATTTTTTTTTTTATTTTATACTGCTTTTTTTAAAACAATGTTGTTGGTCTTCACTGTATGCATGCCCAAGGTTATGCTTAAGAGCAGTTATATTAAAAAAAAATAGGAAAACAAAGTTGCATTCACTCACAGATAAATTATTGTGACGCCATCGCGTGGATCTAAAAATATTTTAATGCTCCACGTTAACGTGGATCTAGACGCGCGTAAAAAAAAGTAATTTTACATTTTTGACCAAAAACTTTTGTATAATCTTCCGTATAAACTATACATAACCTCACAATTTCGTAAATGGTTTAGAAATTGCAGCAATAGTCGAGTTTTAAGTATAATTGAAATTATCGATATAAATATGATTAACACGTAAGTTCGTATTTTTATTATTGCGTTATGAATTCGAAGAAGGTTTACAAATTTTACTAAATTTCGTTTTTCAGCCTTGTCAAGGTAGCAAATTGAGATACTTGTCGATTTGTCTCAAATAGGTTCTCTCCGTTCTAAAATGGACATTAAAATAGAACCTGAATTTATTGAAGGTACATCAAATTACCAATATCAAAATGAAGTTGATAATGGCATGCTGAAAATAGCTAAAGAAGTAAATGATATCGATAAATCCACAATCACAACTATAGTTAAAAAGGAAGTGAACGAATTTAGTGCTTATGCATTAATAAATATCAAACAGGAAGAGATTGACGTTAAAGAAGAAATCAAAGATCTAAATCAAACAGTAATAGTTACAAGCGCATTACCAAATGAAACTTGCGATGAACAATTGGTAAAACTTAACAAAACAAAGCGCTTTAAATGCCCTATTTGTTCTAATACGTTTTCAAAGAAAAATAATTTGATTAACCACTTGAAAATACACACTGGAGAAAAGCAATTTCATTGCAGGATTTGTGATTACAAATGTACTAGAAAATCATGTTTAACAGTTCATAACAGAATACATACTGGAGAAAAGCCATATCATTGTACGAATTGTGAATACAAATGTAGTACGAAATCCCATTTGACAGTTCATAACAAAATACATACTAGAGATAAGCCATTTCATTGTACTATTTGTACTTATAAAGGTAGTACAAAAGCCAATTTGACAATTCATAACAGAAGACACACTGGAGAAAAGCCATTTCATTGTACTATTTGTGATTTCAAATTTCGTACTAAATCCCATTTGACAGTTCATAACAGAATACACACTGGAGATAAGCCTTTTCATTGTACGACTTGTGATTATAAATGTAGTAGAAGATCCTGTTTAACAGTTCATAACAGAATACACACAGGAGAAAAACCATACCGTTGTGCGATTTGTGATTACAAATGTAGTACAAATTCCCATTTGACAGTTCATAAAAGAACACACACTAAGGATAAGCCATTTAATTGTACGATTTGTGATTACAAATGTAATACAAAATCCTATTTGACAGTTCATAACAGAATACACACTGGAGATAAGCCATTCCATTGCACTATTTGTAGTTTTAAATGTAGTACTAAAACCCATTTGGCAATTCATAACAAAATACACACTGGAGATAAGCCTTTTCATTGTACGATTTGTGATTATAAATGTAGTATAAAATCTAATTTTATAGTTCATAACAGAAAACATGCTGAAGAGAAGCTGTACAACTGCACCAAGTGCGATTACAAGTCTACTGCAAGATATTCCGTAACACTACATATGAAGAATATTCACTTGGGAGAGAAGCCGTATTGCTGTACAATTTGTGATTACAGCTACACTACTAAGAACAAGCTAGCTTATCATCTGAAGACCCACACTGGTGAAAAGCCATACAGCTGCACCGCTTGTGATTACAAATGCATAGCAAAAAGCCACTTGAAACGGCATACCATGATTCACACTGGTGAAAAGCCGCATAGCTGCCCTTTTTGTGATTATAAATGCATAGAGAAAAAACATTTAACGCGTCATTCCAAGATTCACAGTGGTGTATAAAGCCATAACGTTGCAGATTTGTGATTTCATGTGTATGCACAAATTCTAATTGATGGTTTATTTGTGTTCTTACAAACAATTTTGTCGTGCCTGTTTAGTTATAATAGGAAATTAACTACAATCGGAAGTATGGAACAACATATGATTACAACATGGGTTGATAAACGAAACATAATGAGAAGGACAAGTTGCCTGATGAATTCAAAGTTTAGTTGGAGCAACAAGATTTCGTTGAAAACAGTAGCGGATAGAAAATGTTGAAAATGAGTTGACAATCACTTAGTTTACTTTAGTAGTTAATTATATTAAAATACTGTAAATTGTTGAGTATGCATTATTAACATAATTATATCACTTTTGCAAATATATTTTTATAAAAGGAAATTATTTATTATCTACTGAAGGCAAAAGTTTTTAGTTTGATACCTTACTAACAATATATATCTGCTTTACTACAGTAATGGTTACAAAAAATGTCCAAAGATAACAGTTTTTATGGGAAAAGGATAAAAAAATATTCGTCATGCTTGTATAAAATTGGCATTCTATTTAGTAGTTTTGCTAATTTAGCAGTTGTGGAATAATTACGTGTGACAGATATTTTTGCAGCAGAAAGTTAAATAACTTATAATAAACTTGTTTGATAATTGTCCAAAAAATCTGTGTTACGAAATATAAGAAAAAAGCAAACTATTTTTTTGTTGAATATCGAGCTGCAGTAAAATTAGAAATACAAATCTAAATTATAAATTGGTAAATAACTATTTGTTGTTTTTGTTTTATTTTTGAAGTAAATGATTTAACGTGACCATTCAGAAAACAATTGTTTAGCGAATGACCTACAAAAAATTCTTGCTCTTGTTCTTCAGCTTACAGAAAAACTGTGCGCAAATCAGCACATCCTTGAAATAGTACATTTAGTAATTCCTTGTCTCGGTGCGCTCGCTCTCGCTGTCAAAATTTTTTCGTCAACTTATTTAGTTAGCGACGTCATGAATATTTTTTTTATTAGCTAATTTATTAAACATGATAATTTTCTTTACAACAGTATAAATATTATGTGCCAATTACTTACATAAGAAAATTATCAATAAGTAGGTATTATTTTGAGGGATGAAATTATTAAGACGACCTATGAAAATTTTGCTTTAGGAGAATGGTGTGACACATTTAATCATAATATGTTTTAAAATTCATTTAAATCTACCACCAAAAATATTAAGAAATAGATCAAAAAATTTACTATTCTGATCATCGACGCCATCTGATTAAAAGGCATCGTCCCTCCGCCAGCCCCAAATGACCGACCATTTCTGCCGATAAACACACCTACCTAATGGTGAATAGGAATAATTTTCAAAATTGTATTAAAATTGAAGAACGCCCATCACCACTTCATTTTTAATAGGATAGAACGGCTACATCTCTCCTTTTCTCTTCTTACATATTTCATTGGTCTTCTGCCGCTCCAAATTATTCCTAAAAGTCCTAAACATGACCATAAACTTCTCAAACGATTCCACGTCTAAGCTCTAGCACACTTCATTCTAGACTTAAAAGTGTTACAATAGAAATTATGTTAGTTAATTTAGACATTGAGATAAGCGGTATTTGTACAAAAACATTTCTTGAGTAGTAAATCAAAAATAAATACAGAAAGCATGAATAAAATACTTTTTTCGCCGATTGGCATTAAAAGTTTGATTTTATTAACATTTGACAGTCACTGAAGTGTCATTTGCCTAGGCATTAAAAAACGGTCGCGTTGACATTCACTGCAAGCATAATGACATTTATGAAATTAAAAACATCAAGTTTGTCTTTCCATAGCAACATGATGGTTACGATAACATTAAAAATAATTAGAAAATTAATGTTAATTCTAACAAATCGACAAAAACATTATATGGTCAACAGGGCAAAGATGCAGATTTACTGCCTTGGACGCACGCAGGCACACCCACACACATACCGTCTGTCTATAAAGTAACCCCCCCCCCCAATTAAATTTTGAACGACTTGATATTTTACCCCAATATTTGGTGTGCTCTAATGGGAAATTAAATACTATTTTTTAAACATTTTTAAATTTTTTTTTAAACAAAAAGGGGGGTCGAGTGACACCTCATTTGAAAGGTCTTTTAGTTCTGCGTCTGATCTTAGAGTTCCAAAGAAAAATATTCAGCCGTAACAAAATGGCGGATTTTAAACAAATGGACTCACTCAATTCAAAATTGTTTTGATTTTTTTTATCCAGTAGTCCACTTTTTCATTTGCGGGACAAAATTTTTCCAGAAATATCTCAGGTGGCTGGAAATAATATTGAAAACGTTTTGTTCCAACAAAACGGTGCGCCGCCTCATTATTATAGGCCTGTTTCTGACTTTCTCAACGAACATTTTTTTGGAAGATGGATTGGTAGACGGGGGTCTGTAGAATAGCCGGCCCACTCCGCAGATTTAACTTTCTTACATTTTTTTCTATGGGAATATCTGAAACCGAAAGTGTACAGAACCCGTCCAGAAACAATTGATGAACTGGAGCAACGCATTACAGAAGTTTGCAGAAATATCACTCCAGAAACTTATGAAAGGCAGCAATTTCATAACCGACTTTTTATGTGCCAAGAAGTGAATGGTAAACATTTCGAACACTTAATTTAATTAATTTAAGCTTTAATTCTTAGTTTTTTTAAATATACTGCTTTACCTTCAAACATTGTCATTTTGTTATGGCTGAATATTTTTCTTTGAAACTCTAGGATCAGACGCAGAACTAAAAGAACTTTCCAATGAGGTGCCACTCGACCCCCTTCTCTGTTTAAAAAAAAATTCAAAATGGCGTCCAGTCGCCACTTTTCTGGGCTCCTGAAGGTCCAAAACATGTATTTCCGTCAAAATCTGCCTCCATATCTCTCTAGCTTGGGTATGTTCATCCAACCATTTACCCTTAATTTCTTGCGATCCACTGTGACTTTATCAAAGTCACCGTCTCCAGGGTATCCTTACCGAGCGTTGTTTATCTGGTGTTCGTACAAGTGACTTCTTAGTTATCCTTTGTTCCGACATTCGCCAGACATAACCTAGTCATCTTATATGTTGCTTCTTAACCCATCCTATAAGATCCGGACCTTCGAATAAATTCCTTAGTTCGAATCTAAGTTGCGGGCTTCCGCGGCCGTTGTTAATAACATGTAGGCTTCCAGCCGCGTCATCGGTGCTTGAACTGCCGGCGTTTCGTCCTCGATTGCACGGGACATCTTCCAGTTGTGCTCCAGATCCCAAAGCGACCACAGCCCTGAAGATGTCCCGTGCAACCGAGGACGAAACGTCGGCAGTTCAAGCACCGATGACGCGGCTCCATCCCGGAAGCCTAGATGTCCTTAGTTCAAAGTTCATTCTAACCCTCCAGTCTCCTAACTCTGCATCCATACACGACTTAAAATTTTCCTATGAATTTTACGTTCATGTTTACCAATTTTTTGTGATGATGAATTCTATGAATTTTTGATACTCGAAAGTTTTTGTACCCTAAAAACTGGAGACGATAGAAAATTTTTTGTTTAAGCTAAATTGCTCATGAATGGTAATATAATAAGACTCGCAACTTAATTTGTAAATTCAGTAAAAACTAGAAGTTAATTTTTGCTTCTCCTCCCACATAAATATTATAGGACAAATTTGTCTTTCCGTTTTTAGTTTTCGTTAAACCCAAGGTATCTTTTTCCAACAGTCAAACAATCGTATTTATTTTTTATGTATAATGATGATATGCGTATAGGTAGCTCACGCTAACCGAGAGGGCGATTTTAGTTATGCGAACCGCACCAACCACGTTACACTGAAGTAGCCGCCAGCCGAGGTGGCGATAGCACGTCATATTGTATTTTTCGTTGCACCACTGATATCTGTACGACGTGTCGTATTTGCCCTCTGCGGAGTAATACCACTGCAGGTTTGTTTTGTACCGGCACTGCTGAGGCTACAACATTGTGCCTACATACTTACAACATAGGCAAAGTAAAAGTTTCTAAAGTATAGGAAAGTCTAAGCAAAGTGCTTCGCCCATTTTAATATTTCATAACAGATTTATTTGGGAAATTATTAAACAAATTTATTATAAGTTAATTAATTTTACGCTACAAAAATATCCATCACACATAATTATTAAATAACTGTTACTTTTCCCCGTAAAAATGTTTTCTTGGGGCAATTTTCCCTTTACCTTTACTGTAGTAGTAAGCGGCATCACTGCTAGCAGGGTATACTTACAACATCAAGCTTAAAACGTTTGTCTTCGACAGTACATACAGCAGTAGAAATCAAATAATATACTTTCATAAAAATATATTTGTAAAAGTGATACATGTTAATAATACAATATAATCAACTATCAAGAATATTTAATATAATTAACTACTCTCATAAAGCAAGCTAATGTAAATTCCTTTTCCACATTTCCTAGCTGCTGCTGAGACATTTTCCACAAATCCCGTTGAGATAGCAACCTAGGCCTGTATTATTTTGATTATTTACTACAAATAAACTGTAGAACATACTTGTATAAGTGATGCATGTTATTGCTACAATATAATCAAACATTGAGAATATTTTAATTTAAATACATAGTCATAAAATAAGCTAATGTAAATTTATTTTCAACATTTCCTAGCTGCCGTTGACGTTTACTACAAATTCTTGTTGAGATAGCAACCTGGGCCTGTATTTGCTCATTAAAAACAGAAATATGAAGTAAACGGCAATAACATGAAAATAGGTCTTATTATATCGACAATGTTTCCGTGACTACTTATACACCAAGAGTACTAATTTGGTGCGGGAACTATATTGGCACTAAATATTATTATAAATATAAATATTAGTAAATACAGGAAAATAAAACACTTGACTTAGCACTTAGCTATATAATTTGGTTCACATTTGCTACGCATTTCTCGCATGCGCACTTAATCACTAGTCATTAACTATTTACTACAAATCGAAAGAGAAATCACAATTAAAAGTAAGATTGTAATGCTTTATTTATGTTATGTTATACAAACATAAATTGTGTTAAACACTACTACCACAGATAAGGTTAACACTACAGATATACGACCCTTTATACAAAATGTCCGCTCATATTTGGAGACGAAATTAGCGTTAGTTTGGCTACAACGCACCAGACCAATTTTAGGGCGCTGCTATCGCTATTTGTTTATTACTGTTGAAATGTGTTGGAAACTGTTTTATCGCGGATTTGAGTGCATCTGTCACATCATGAATATAATTTAAGTAGAATTGGCTTCAATATTAATTATTTACGAAAAATTGCGATTTGACAATTAAGCATGGCAGATGGCTGTCTAACTTTTGGTTTGAATATGTGCTAAGTAATCTGCTCAATTACAGTCATCTGTGACTTAATTATAAATTGTCATTGTAGCGCCATCTTTTTGCAGATTATTAATCATATAAAACAAGCTGCCGACAGCTCACATATTTACCCTATATCTGTAGTGTTAACCTTATCTGTGCTACTACAAAACAAAATGCAACTAGCATTTGGTCTTTCTTTTAGCCTACTACTGTTTCCACCAGAGCATATTTTTGCAGTTGATACAACCCTATGAAAAGGACCAAATAAATGAACCAAATGTTTTAGACTAGATTGTATACACCGCGACTTGATACTAATTCCTCGCGGTGCATACATAGTCCATGATAATGTTTAACTAAAACTAATAATACCCTACAAACTTTATAAACCATTTGTATGTCTAAAGTGGTAGGTAAATTTACACAAACAAAAATACAAACTAGTGCAGTGACATTGTCTACATGTTTTAAATTATTAAACCTGTCGTTTTACGTTCAAGTCTACAAAAAAAAATTAACATTATTACAACTACGGCAATAACATACCCTTTATCACAAAAAATAAACTGAATACTAGGTATTTCAATATAAATTAACGAGTACTGTTATAAATAATACTTGTTTATAATATGATCCATATAGGGTGTAACAAACCACCCACGCACTATCTTTGACGGCTTAACCATTGAACTTACATGGATGCGATAAAAATTTTTTCTTATTAGTCGTACAAGAGGTATTCAGTAAAAATATTTATACTTTTTTGGGGCTCCAGAAAATGTAGTTTTGTGTGGGGTGGGGGCTAGGAGGGTTTCTCGAAATTTTCAAATACGAAGGTGGGTCAAGTCCTACCCCATTTAAAAAGTATTTTTTGATATAATTAGCCGCCATTTTGAAATGTTTTGAGCTATCAATATTTTCCCACCTTCGTATTTGAAAATCTCAAGAAACTCCCCTAGCCCCCCCCCCAAACTACCCTTTCCGGAGCTCCAAAAAATTTATAAATATGTTTAATGAATACCACATGGGCGATTTATACAAATTTTATATCCCATCCGCCTAGGTTCAATTAGTTTAGCCTCAAAAGATAGTGCGTGGGGTCTTTTACACCCTGTATACATACAGGGTGGTTCAACACTTAATACGCCCCCTGTTTAATTCTGAAACGGATCAAGATAGAGAAAACAATTGTTAATAACAGTTTTTTGGTAACGTTTGACCTACGTTTTCACATAGTTTTAAACAAAATTTAACCAATGTTGTAAGCACTGTGACGCGATCGTAATTTTTTTTAAATAGCAGTCTACTAATTTTTTGCGCTTATTCGGTAGACGATTTTCGTCTCTTTTCATTGGTATAAAACTTGTATACCCTCACATGATAAAATTTTCGAGGAAAACTTTTATATATTAGCATGGCCCTGAATTCAAACAACCACCTACTATAATCGTAGCAATGTGTTTTGAAATTCATTTGTTACCTCTTAGCAGTCAAAACAATTGAAAACACGAAATGCTAGTGCTGTCAAGAAAGTCTATTAATACAAGTTTATTATACACAGTCCATCAAAAGTATGGAAAAGGGAAGGAAAATTATTGTTGGTTCATTTCCCGTGAAGAGGTGGGCCGCTATAGGGGTGTTTCGGACTCCGCACCGAAGTCCTAAGCCCCTCTTCAGCCGAGAAAAGATGGGTTAGAAGAAGGAATTTGGATAAAGGAGATTTTTTGCGAAAAGTGCTGTCCCAGTATTCACCTTTTGGTTCAGGAAAATCGCTAAACCAGGACAGTCGGCCCATCCAAGAATCGAACCTAGGGCCTCCCGAAAGAAAGGCAGACGCGTTAACCGCGGAGCCACCTCTCTCGGCCGAAGTTTGGAATAATTGTTCTGGTGGCGTAAATATTGGTTTTACAAAACTATGCTTTGTATAAAAGTTATTTATTACATTTTTATCTACCTCTCTGTCTACTTCAAATTTTTTTGAAGAAATTCTGTATACGCTGTGACGCATTCGTCATTTTTTTACAGCATTTTACCTAGTTTTTCATTCATTTGATAAAAATTTATTTTCTCTTTTCAACGGTTTAAAACTTGTATATCCGTACATAACAAACTATGCTAGGTAGCAATTTTTAAAGAATGACGATCACTTCACAACGCCTACAGCTTTTTTTTTCAAGTATGCAGAAAGGTAGGTCAAATGTTACCAAAAACTTTTATTAACATTATTCTTCGCTATCTTAATTCGTTTCATAATTAAATAAGAGCATATTAAGTGTTGGACCACCCTGTATATATAATATCTTTCTAATGATAGGCAAGTTTCTGAAACCAAGTGCGGCGTCACCCTATGTGGCTGTAACACAAACATTGGAACTGGCTAACAAAATAATAAATAAGCCGTTTCGAGATATACAAGCATAATCCTTCGTCACGTTATGGGGATTTTAACCGCTATTTTTAATTTATTAATATTTTTGTTCGAAACTTTGCATATGCCAGAGAATTGGATTTAAAACACTTTTTTTGATATTTTCTCAAATAAGGCAATTTTTCGCCAAAACATTTAATGCTTTGAATTTCCCCAAACCTAAAATCATGTGACCGATGCTTAAAACAATTTTTGGTTATCTGAGATGCAGAAGCGTCCCCAAATCGTTTTTGGAAAATTCTAATAAAAAATTTTACCCATATGTTGTATAAACACTATACATTACATTAGTAATGTAAAAATTCAATACAATGACGATTTAAGAAAAAAAAATTAAATATTGTTATCTGCATAAAGCAAAAGGTACAACAATTTTACTACTTCAATGCATTTCTAGGCTCCTTTTACTATTAAGCATAAAATATATATTCCTTATACTCGTAGCAAACAAACATGGGAAATGATGAAGAAAAGTAGGAAATTTCATGTTTTTCAAAAAAATAAAAAACAATAATACAAACCCCAATTTTAACTACTGAAATTGCAATAAAATTTTGCATTACATTTAACTAACTTCTTACGCCCTATCCTGTATGCAACTTTTGTTGTTCTTTCTCATACATTTTCTTATGTAACCCTATAATACTTTTCTACGAACAAACACAAGAAATAGAACAAAAACGTCAAAAAATATACAAGGTGTTATTTAAAACACAGAAGTTACATATTGTTTCCCCAATCTCAGTAGGCCACTCCTTGTTAAATAAGCACTAACATGAAGACCTACAGATATACAATAATTTTTACTCAAACATTTCTTGTAACTTTAATCGTTTAAGAATTAAATGGAGTGGTTACTACAATTGAGACACCCTGTATACATTAAAATGTAAAGATAAACCATGATAAATAATTTGTAAAATATATTAAAAATTACAACTAAGATGATATGTAACTTACAAACTAAATACTCTCGCTTTGTATAAAAGCAAATGATCAGTTCTTTAGTCTCCGTTTTGGTATCTAAATGAATTTTCTTTTCGTTTTTTATAGGTACGCAGTACATTATATTAAGCTGCCACAAACAAGATTTATTTGAGATTCTATTCTTTGATTTTTAAAGAACTTTTGCTGATTTGAGGGACAATATTAATTTTGGGGTACTCTGAGGAACCCACAATCAAAAAAAGGTACCTAATCCCTTAAAGGGGGGCATTTGGCAACGCTAGTATATAATCTTTACTGATTATCACAAATAGCTTTAAAGCTTATACAATTACTTTTACACAGAAGCATTAAAAAAATATTTATGCTAAATAAATATCTATAACCGAGGCACCTACACACATATATATTTGAAACTAGGTCTTAAATTCTCTTGGCGTTTAGGTTGACATAATAAACAGAATGCCCAATACCACCCATCCAACTTATTACATACCTAAATAGCTATTTTGCTTCCAATTCATATGCAACCCATCCTTATTATTGGGTTTCTTGCTTAATCATGTTGTAGTCATATTTAATTTCTTCACCAGTATGAAACATCATATGAAGTGATAGGTCATATTTTCCAGTGGCCTTGTAATCACACATGGTGCACTTCTCCAGGTTCTCTTCGGCGTGTTTTCTGTTATGAACTATAATATTGGATTTCATACTACATTTATAATCACAAATCGTACAGTGAAATGGCTTATCTCCAGTGTGTATTCTGTAATGAACTGTCAAATGGGCTTTTGTACTACATTTATAATCACAAATTGCACAATGAAATGGCTTATCTCCAGTGTGTTTTCTGTTATGGACAGTTAAATGAGCTTTTGCACTACATTTGTAATCACAAAAAGTACAACAAAATGGCTTATCTCCGGTGTGTTTTCTGCTATGAACTATCAAATGGGCTTTCGTACTGCATTTGTAATCACAAATCGTACAATGAAATGGCTTTTCTCCCGTGTGTCTTCTAGTATGAACCGTCAGATGGGCTTGGGCACTACATTTGTAGTCACAAAAAGTACAATGATATGGCTTATCCCCAGTGTGCTTTCTGTTATGAACTATCAAATGGGCTTTTGTACTACATTTATAATCACAAATCGTACAGTGAAATTGCTTCTCTCCGGTGTGAATTTTGAAGTGATGAAACAAATTACTTCTTGTTGAAAAAGTACGAGAACAAACAGGGCATTCAACACGCTCTGTTGTTATTAATTGTTCAGCGCAAGCTTCTTTCGGTATTGCGCCTGTAGCTATTAATGATTCATTTAGATCTCTGGTTTCTTCTTTGAACTCAATCTTCTCCTGTTTGACATTTAATGAAGCATAGTCAATAAATTCGTTCAGATCTTGCTTAACAATAGTTGTGGCATTAGTAATTGTAGATTTATCATTGCCTATTAGCTGTTCGACAACATTTAGTAAGCTGGTACATTTCATGTCATTATCAACTTCATTTTGGTATTGGTAGTTTGTAGTACCTTCATTAAATTCAGGTTCCATTTTAATTTGAATGTCCATTTTAGAAAGGAGACAAGGTAAATGAGAAATAGCCAATATTTTTTCTTCCCTGGCAAAGCTAAAAATTAAAATTTATGCATAAATATGTAACCTTTGTTGAAATTAATAACAAAATATTAAAAACACGAACTTACATATGTTAAATATATTTAAATTAATTGAAAGTATACGTGACGATGCTAAATCTTAACAACCGCACCTTAGAAATTGCGAGGTTATGTTTTACTACGCTTGGGTCTTGCTTTCCCGCGTCTGTATACGAAGGATTATACAAAAGTTTTTGATCAGAAATCTGAACATTATTTTTTTAATTCATATCTGTAAAGCTTAACTTTTTAAGTAAAAATAGTGTAAATTAAAATTATCTAACATAGTCATATAAGAAAAAGCATTGAACCTAAATCAGGAAATATTGTTTAATTCATTTAGGGCTCTACTCATCGAAAAAATAAAACTATTTCCGAAGAAATAATCAGGACGAATATTAAATCTCAAACCTGTATTAAGCTTTTGAATTATAACAAAGCAAGAATTGTGAAAAGTTCTGTAAATAGTAGCATAATATTTAACTTGATTTTATATTTGCATGTTTAGGTACAAGAATTTTTTTGTGTTTACTTAAATCAATACCAAATAGGTTTTATTGTTAATAATATTCCAACGTTTTATTTAAATGATGAGAATAAGACGCTGGACACGCAATATGCTTTGGTTTATAATAAAACACGGTTTTATTAGTCTTCCTGCGGTTTCATTCACATTTTTAGCTCCTTCCACATCAATCTTTGTTTCCTATTTAATATTTTTATATAATAATAGTTTTGACAATTACGGTAGTAGTTTGACACTGACTACACTAGAGTGCGCTGCTACTACTGCTCCCAGTTTTCTTAAACTCGATGGGGTAACAATTATTTCACGAAAATACAGTATTATTGCAAATAGCTTATAAAATAATTTTCCATAGTAAGTGCTTTTTGCCACATTATACCTCTAGATATGTAAAAAGAAAGCCTGGAAAGCTGTACGGTTATCGAACAAAGAATTCAATGTTTTGGCGCAATCATTACATTCCGCCCTTTCTTCGTGATTGGTCGACATGGTGCAGAAAGTAATGTACTCTTGAGGAGCATTCCAAAGCGTCATCAAAATGGCTGCTCATGTACTTTAGTGATCATCAACGTTTTCAACGAGTAAAAGTGAATGTATACGTTAAAAGCATTAATTAAAAGGTAAGTAACGCTTGTATTGAATGAAAGGACATAACTATTAAAAACTTTCAATTAATTTCACAAGTTGTACAGCATAAATGTTACAACAATTTGAAGATTAATCTAACTTTGTTCAGTTAATGTGAACGTGCTTATTGCATTGTTGCTGTACTTATTAAATTGTAAAAAACACAAAACTAAAATTTACGGTTATAAGTATTTATATCATAATTTGTTTTTGTGTAAACACCATGTGATCACATTTTTTTTCTTTTTGTAAAACTATATTATTTCCAGTTCTTATAATTGAGTATTCAATGTGTAAATCTCAGAGTAAAAGTTAGCAAAAATAATAATATATCTTTTAATTGTTACAGAAGGCTTCCAAGGACCTTTCATCGAAACTTTGTGGGTACCCAGGGGTACCCATTAACAATCATTATGTCAGAAGTTGAAAGTCAGCTGGGGAGATGTGGTTGTGCCCGACGGGTTCAACGGTCTGATGTATGGCATTAACGTGCCCCTTGAATTCATCGACGTCCGCTTGTACGCCACTGGGTGGTTTTGGCGGATCGACCTGCTGTATTTCGATCTCGTCATGGATGAGATGGACCTTCCAGGCTCCTTAAAGCCCACCAACTCCTTCCTCCTGGAGAAGCAGCTGGTGTTGTGGATGACGCTCCAGCTCCCGATGGAAACCATTCAGACTACGAAGCGATGATTGACTCGTTACTGCTTTGAACATAACTTTTCATATTATAATTTGTTGGACCGTTAGATATGTAGGTCTATTCTCTAATGCATAACTTATGTGAAATAGCTAAAAAAAATATATTTTAACTATCAAGCGCCTTCACGTACTTTAAATGCTGAACAAGATTTAAATCTATCGTTTTAATTGGTCACATTCCAGTTGGTGGAGAAAATTAAGAACAACCTGAATTTAAGCTAGAGATTTAATATTAAAAAATAATTTATTTTCAACAAGCTTCTACATCAGTAAAAATCCTTTTATTACATTTTTGGTTCATTTTTGATAGGACCAGCAGCTGTTTGGTATGAAAAATTTAGAACATATGATAGTCATAAAGATTGTACTTGGGAAAATGTTAAGAACAGTTTCTTAAAAGAATTTTCAGAAGGTTCAGTTAATCGAGAATTCAAATTAAAATTGCGTTCTAAAAAACAAGGCGATTTTGAAGATATTAACAGCTGTTTACATGAAATATTAGATATTTGTTATAATTTAGATGATAATACGTCTGAAATAGACATAATAGAGTATTTTGAGTCAGGATTAAAGCCTTAATTGCAGTAGCAATATTCTGTGTTAACGGAAGAATATATGACGTTAGAAAAATTTCAGAAATTGGTACTTAAAATAAGTAATGCTATAATTTAAATATGGGGTTTGTTACAAAGCGTTTGTGTATAATCATGTAAGTGTATTTTAGTTTAATATATTGTGTGTTGTGTGAAGATGTGTTTTATTCAGACATATTTACTTATGGGTTAAGACTCGCACATTAATTGTAATAATATCTTAAATGTTGTCGTTGAGCTGCTAGATTTTGAACAGGGAAGAATCTCACAGCATCTTTGTTGCTAGGAAGAACTGAGGAAATCATAAACGCTTGAACAGTAGTAGCTGTTTTTGAATTATCATTTTCACTGATCTTCGGTTTGACGTAAATTTCGTCAAGCATTATGTTTACAGATTTCCCTTCACGATTTAACAGTTTAATTTTTTCTGCGAGATATTTAACATAAGCCTCAATAATACGTGACTGTCTACGTCTCCATACCCTCTACTTTTTCGAGATCTCTCTTGGTAAGACTCAAACTTAAAGACAAATAATTTTTTTCAGAAAAATATATTTTTCAGTCATACATTAGCTGTTACATAACCAATCACCCACAAAAGTTTAACAATAATTTACTCAAATATTTCCTAGCCACTATTGACATTACCTAACATTGTTAACATCAGGTTTTGTTTTTACACAGGTTGAGTCATATGAAACTAAACGTCAAACTAAATCTGATTTTTGTTAGTTTTATAATTACAAAAAGGCACAACAAAATCGCACTTTTTCATTATAAATACAAACCGAAAAGGTGCACTAATGGTGTTTCTGACTGCACGTGTAATTGCAAAAGGTGCAAGCTATAGGACTTGGCACTAGTAGAAGTCTATATCAAACGTTCTAGCTTACAATTAGTTCTGCAGCTGTAATCACACTTCCTACATCAATAAGGTTTTTCTCCCATGTGAATCTTAATATGAAGCTGAGGTCTTACTGTGGCCCTGTAATCGCATATGTTGCAATTTTACGACCATTTTCCGATGTGTATTTTCTTATGAACAATCAAACAAGATTGTGTAGTACACTTATATTTACAAATCGTACATTGAAATGGCTTTTCTCCAGTGTGCATTCTATTATGAACTATCAAACAGGCTTTCGTAGTACATCTATAATCACAAATGGTACAATGAAATGGTTTTTCCCCAGTGTGTGTTCTGTTATGAATCGTCAAATTGGATTTCATACTACATTTATAATTACATATCGTACAATGAAATGGCTTTTCTCCGGTGTGTATTCTACTATGAACAGTCAAGTGGTATTTCTTAGTACATTTATAATCACAAATCGTACAATGAAATGGCTTTTCTCCAGTATGAGTTCTCAAGTGATTAATCAAATTCCTTTTTGTTGAAAACGCACGAGAACAAGTATAACACTCAAAGTGCTTTGACTTGTTAGTCTCTACTAGCTTATCGTTGCAAGCTTCTTTATTTATAGGGCCTGTATCTTTTAAGAATGTACCTACAGTTTCATCTAGATCTCCGAGCTCTTCTTTGATATCAAGCTCCTCCTTTTTGATATTTATGAACGCACACGCACCAATTTCGTTAACTTCTTGCTTAACAGTAGTTGTGTTGGTGATGGAGAACTTGTGGTTATCATTGGTTTTTTTGGAAACGTTGACACTGCTTGTACATTTCATGCCATCGTCACCTTCATACTCGTATTGGTAATTTGCAGTAACTTCAACAAATTCAGGTTCTATTTTAATATCCATTTATAAAACCTCGACAAGCTTTTCACAAGAAATTGCCAGGGATCTTTTACTTACACCCTTCGAGTTGCTAAAATTTCAAATGTTTGAAAATAACCTCTAAAAATAATAAAAATGTTAGCTTACCTGGGATAAACACATTTAATATAGGTGTATTATACCAAATAATATTTGTTGAATTTTCTAAAACAATGCGACTGCGGGTTTGAAGTTGCGGTTATATGCTTGGTGGTTATGGGTTGTAAAAAAGGGAAGGTGGCTTAACTTTCGATTTTGCCAGAACTTGATACTAACTACACTAGAGTGCGCCGTAACTGCTTCTCCCAGTTTTTAATGGCTTTTATCTGACTATATACCGGCAGATCGAGAAAGGTTGTCCAAAAAAAACTACCTTCTAAGTAGTTATCAATGTTTCTTTCTAGTGTGATATTAGCCATACTGCGCAATACATTTGTTCAGTGATGTTCTTTTTAGTCCTTTGGGACTAGTTCTAGTACTTTCAGACGTCAAAAAATACCCTAGTACTCCTAAAGCAAATCTAGTACCCAGCTCAATTTTTCAAAAAAATAATTTTTTTTCAACTGTTGCGTTTGCGCCATCCAAGAAATCGACGAGAATTACTGTACCACCTGTTCTGTCATAATTATTGAATGTGGCTAAGTCGCAAAAATTCTTGCTGAATAGACGATAGATGGCGCAGCTAAAAGGTAAAACTAGAGTCACTGTATACCAACCCTAAACGTAAAAAAACGACACAACAAAACAAACGTAAAGCCACAGTATAATAGGTAAATTCCGAACAGTAGTATCACTCTCGGTTTTTTTTTTATTAACCAAATCATAGATTAATAACTCCTAATAAGGAGTTATTAATCTATGACCAAATCTATACACGCATGATCACCGCGTGGGGTGCGGCGCATTAGAACGAGCACGTGTTTCTTTTTAGAAAGATACTAAAATTTGCTTCAAAATTAAATCCAAAGTCTGTTTTGTCTGGGGAATTTACTACAATTTCTGAATCAGAAATTTTGTTTCCTTACTTACAAATTAATATAGAAAAATTAGATTTTGAATATAGACTTATAAGTGAAACAGATGAGTTAAATAAATACTGCAATAGTGATATTAGTATGACTGAATTTTGGTTAAATGTAGATAGTTTAAGTAATGGACTTGACGAAAGGATGTTTCCAAATGTAAGTAAAGTTGCAAAAATAGTAATGAGTTTACCACACTCTTCTGCTGCAGCAGAGAGGTTGTTTTCTCAATTAAATTTAGTTAAAAGCAAAACAAGTAATCGACTTATAACAAAAACCTGTGAAGGTTTATTACACATGAAAGATATGTTAAAAACTGAAAACTAAAAATGGTTTGATTGGGAACCAAATCCCAAAATGTTGAAATATACCCATTCTTTACTAAACAGCACTGAGGTAAGTGATGAAGATGTTGTTTTTCACAATGCCCATTAAAAAAAATAATTTTAATAAATCTGATGTTAAGCAAGATTGTTTTAGTTTCTTATTTAATATTCGCAAATGATATGTTTTATTTTTGTTAATGGTTGAAATATTTATAAAATATATTACTCACTTGTGTTTCCTTAAATAATTATAGTAGGTTAACAAAGCGTTGTTTTGTGAAAGAAATATGTATTATTTTTTACAAAAATATAAAAAGAATTATTTTATATCTAGATTTCAAAATAATTTTTAGAATAAAAAATTAATTTTATTTAAATTTCCAGCCCGAGATGAAATACTGCACACCATAAAACTTAAATTTACTAGTTTTGGTTTGTTTGTTGACTAATAACAATGTGAAAAAAACACTACGAAATTTAGTCCCGAAATTCCAATTCTAGTCCCCAACAAACTACAAATCTAGTTCTGAAAAACATTTGGTTTGGAACATCACTGCATTTGTTCCGTCGTTTGTTTATGCTTGTTCCGTGTGTTTACGTTTCTTAATTTCACTTTATATTCTTGGACGCTGTTATTATTATACAAATAGTATTTTTCAATACTAATTAGGGATTGTTAAACGAAGTTTACAGTAAGTACAGTGTTTCCAATTAATTGAAAACAGTAATAATTGTTTGTAAATTTAAGGTTATGTATTCCGTTGAACACAACAAGTTTATTATTTAATCTTATTTCCGCAATGGCCAACGCAATGAAAATGATGGTGAATGGAAATATTCAGTAAATTTGTGTGTAGATGAATTCGTTAATCGTTTTCCCGACGTCGACTTCGATTACGATAATCTAAGCAGGCATGTAAAGCGCATCGTACATCGTTTCCAAACAACGGGTAGTGTAGATACACAAAAATCTCATGGAAGACCAACCCTTTTAACTCAGGACACATTAGAGGATATACAGACGCGTATCGAACGCAGCCCTAAAAAACCATTACGACAGTTAGCGCAACAAACAGGTGTGTTGTTTGTAAACTATAAATTTTTGCATTTAAAATTTATTATAATTTGTAATTGCAGGGTTAAGCTATGGAACGTGTCAAAAGGCAGTAAGACGAAAACTGCATTTACACCCATATAAAATTTCAGTAATGCAAGAATTACTTCGTCCCGATTATGAAAAACGTGTGCAGTTCTGCAATTGGTTTAACCAAAATTTAAATAACGATGAAATGCTGGATTCAAGTTTCTTTTCAGACGAAGCCTGGTTCCATCTCACCGGTTACGTAAATAAACAAAATTACAGGATGTGGTCTGCAGAGCCCCCTGGTGAATTTTTACAAACTCCACTGCGTCCGATAAAGATTGGCGTGTGGATTGCCATCTCCAGAAGACGCATAATTGGTCCCATTTTTTTTGAAGATACCTTAACAGCTGACCGCTACATCGGAATTCTAAACACATTTATAAATCAGCTTCACGATGATGAATTACGTCAGGGATATTTTCAGCAGGATAATGCACCTGCACATACAGCCCTTCGAACAAATCAATATATACAACAATTTTATGACGATCGTATCATTGGATTTCCCCCACGGTCACCCGATTTGACACCCCTGGATTATTTTCTTTTTGGGCATTTAAAGAACACGATATATCAGACCCCCATGCACACACTTGAGCAACTGAAGGATGCTATTACTGCCGCTACTGCAAATATAACTGTGCAACAGCTACAAAATGTTTTTAACAGCATGAAAGAAGAGTAGGGTGCTGTATCAACAATAATGGGGCTCATTTCGAACATGAACTGTAATTACTAATTACTAATTTTGTTAATTTATTTTTGTAAAATTTAATATTCTAATTAGTTAATAAAACAAATAATGCTCTAATTAATTCCATTATTAACCGTAATTAAAACTGATTGCAAATAACTTCTTATTTTCATAATTATTTTTCTCTTTTGAATCTACCAGAAATTGCTAACTTCATTTCATACATGACAGCACCATGCAGGTGGAGGATGTAAAGATTGACATACTCTCTGTAGAAAGTAGTTTTTTTCGGACAACCTTTCTCGATCTCCCGGTATAAATAACTAGTTGACGCGGTAATAAATACAAAATTTATTTTTATTGACAACGTATTTTAAAATTTAATTATCCGTTTATACATACATCCAAGAAGTCTTTGGTTGATTTGGAAAAGCTTAATCCATGCATTTAGGCATGCGGAAGAAATATTTGAAAAATGTAAGAAACTGTACATGCATTTGTTCTTTACATTTTATGGGAGGGCAGGAGCCTACTCAAATAAATCCAGATCTAGTAAGACAACATCGGTAGATAACTTAGTGATATTTAAACATGTCCAATGTTACATTATTTTTAAAATTTTGTAGCAGTTGTTTACATTTACGTTATAGAGAGGAAGCAGGAAAACTAGAAACTCTGCTAGCCTTATTTTCATGTACAAAAATGAGAAAAATTGTGCTGGTATCTCAAGAAGAAACTGAAGAGGATCAACAACTCCGAAACATCAATGTCTGTAGCTGCGTCGTCGTTTTTGCTTTCAGTGGTTTATTGGCGTTAATCTGTTTTGTTTTTACATTTTTATATATTTTGCCGCGCTATTTACTATCTTTTGATTATTCATACTTGCCCGAGTGGTGTACTCCTTGACATGATATTTTCATCCAGTCCGATTGGCTATCAGGCCTGCAAATTAGTGGGTGTTGTTAGACATGAAGGAATAAATTTGTGATGTGCGTCGTGTTACTTACCCTGTTGTGTTTCTTTTTTCTTCCAACTTTTTTCCCAGCTACGATGCACTGAAAAGGGAAAATAACTGCGAAACGCTCACAACGGCTTATGGGCGTTAATTTGTTTTTTTTTAGGTTTTTATAGGCAATTAGGTATGTTTTCTCTAATATCCACCTATTAGCTAAAGCTTTTGCCGAAGCATGACTAAGAAAAACATTTATATACTTATATTACATAAACTAGTTAATATCACTTTGTACATACTTGTATGCAAGTTTTATTATTAACAAATAAAATAAAAATAACGGACGGTATAAGTTTCATTATTTTAATATGCACCATTTTCACTTAAAAAGTTAAACGCTTATAGAAATTACCAATTAAAAAAAAACTTAAATTTTTTGGTAAAACACTTTTGCATAGTCCCTCGTATACAGAACAAATCTGAAATCTATGAAATAACCTCAAAATTACGAAGTTGTGTTTTTTAATATTCAGTTTTCAAGTATAATTTCACTTAATATAAATTATATTTTTATCGCATGTAAGTTCGCATTTTTATTATTTTGTAATTAATTCTAATAAAGGTTACACGATTTTCAATTTTTAGCCATTTGAGAAGGGCGTAACTCAAATATCCCTGGCAATTTGTCTCGAATCCTTGGTCGCATTTTTAAAATGGATATTAAAATAGAACCTGAATTTATTGAAGTTACTACAAACTACAAATATCAAGCGAACGAATTTCGAGCTTACGCTTTAATAAATATCAAACAGGAGGAGATTGATATCAAAGAAGAAAGCGAAGATTTAAAAGAAACAATAAAAGTTACAGACTTAATACAGAAAGAAGTATGCAATGAAAAATTAGTAGAGACTAATAAAATAAAGCGCTCTGAACGTGATACTTGTCTTCGTACGTTTCCCACAACAAGGTATTTGAATAACCATTTGAAAATACTTGCTGAAGCTAACCAATTTCATTGTACGATTTGTGATTATAAATGTAGTACGAAATCCAGTTTGACGATTCATAACAGAACGCACACAAAAGAAAAGCCATTTCATTGCTCGCTTTGTGATTATAAATGTAGTACAAAATCAAATTTGACAATTCATAATAAAACACACACTGGAGAAAATCCATTTCATTGTGAGATTTGTGACTATAAATGTAAAACACAGTTCAATTTGAAAATTCATAACAGAATACACACTGGAGAGAAACCATTTCATTGTAAGAATTGTGATTATAAATGTAATACCAAATCCAATATGGTAATTCATAACAGAATACACACTGGAGAGAAGCCATTTAATTGTACAATTTGTGATTATAGATGTAGTATGAAATCCAGTTTGGCAATTCATAACAGAACGCACACTAGAGAAAAGCCATTTCATTGTATGATTTGTGATTACAAATGTAGTACAAAAAATCTTATCTGAGAATTCATAGCAGAATACACACTAGAGAGAAACTATTTCACTGTACGATTTGTGATTATAAGTATAGTACAAAATGCGGTTTTACAATTCATAACAGAATGCACCATGGAGAAAAAGCCGCAGTGTGAAATTTAATTTGATTTTTTAGATTAAGGTAATTAATAATTAGGTGTTCATATATTGGCTAGGTAGTTGCTTTTTCGTGAACTTAAAATTATTAATATTATAATATACACAGATAATTTTATAGTTTTATACCCAAGCTACAATACTAAACAAAAAAGTGTGTAAACTGAAAATGCAGAACATTTGAAAAGTTCAAATTATTCTTCAATTAGTATTAATTTTATACAAGTATCTTTTTTACAATAAAGAATTAAGTATCATATTTTGTTTTAAATGTAATCTAAAATAAAGTTTAAAAGTTGCTAATTAATGCTTTGAAGTATTGTTGAAATAATTAATTTTGAGTACAGTAGAATATAATAACTATTATACTTATATTTGAATTGTTGTCAACGAACTGTTAATAATAAAACCGTCGCTGCCAACAGCATTTAAACTATTAATTATTGTAAGCTGTAGATTTTTTACAAAACCCTTCAGGAAGAATCTGTCAAACAAGGCACTCGAGATAAAATAAATTAAAAATTGATAATTACATAATTTAAACACCATGTCTAGTAGCTCCACGTTAACGTAGAGCATTAAAATATTTTTACATCCACGCAAAACGTCATCTGGAGGGTCTGACTGTTTGAAGTTTATATTACGTGTTTTAGCGACTGCCTGCAACTTCATAGTGGCTTAGGTGGACATGCGGCTGTACAGCATTTTACTGTATAAACAGTTGATGGGTCGAACCTTGGTTGGACCCAAATTGTTTTTTTATTTTTTACTGCTTTTTTTAAAGCAGTGTTGTTGATCTTTACCCCGAGGTTATGGTTAAGAGCAGTTATATTTTTAAGGATAAAATACGAAAACAACATTGCATTTACTCACTGATAAATTAGTGCGCAGGATTGTGACGTCATCGGGTGGATCTAAAAATATTTTAATGCTCCACGTTAACGTGGAGCTAGACAGGGCGTAATCCTAGTATATTGGTTTGTGGGCGTAATCTAATATACCAACCTTATTCCAGTAACATCTTTACAATGACCTGTATATTTCCTTTTTGTTTTTAAACGTAGTTAAATTTAATCACGCCGAGCTGGCGCTCTAAAACTGGTTTTTCTTACTTTAAACGTTGATTGAAGTATTTACTTCAAAAATAATACTTCAATCAACGCTCTAAATAAGAGAGCCCGCCATTTATAGTTTTCTCTTGTTTGTCTACGCCAAAAATATAACCTCACAATTTCCAAGTAGTGGATTTAATTTTTTGCTGTTTTTAAATTTAATTTTTATTAATATAAGCTTGGTTCTTCGCATGTAAGTTCGTATTTTTTTTATTTTGTTAAGAATTAAGAAAAACAGAGGTTACATGATTTTCTAAATTTTCAATTTTTAGGCTGTAAAGGATTCCTGGCAATTTGTTGCAAATAACTTGTATCATTTCCAAAATGGAAGTTAAAACGGAACCTGAATGTGCTGAAGTGACCATAGCTTACGAATATCAAAATGAAGCTGATAATGGCATGACGTTTGGTAGCAGAGTAATAAATGATGATAAATCGAGCATGACTATTCCAGTTATTGTTGGGCAAGAAGTGAACGAATTTACTGAATACGCTTTAATAAACCTCAAGCAGGAGGAAATTGACATTAAAGAAGAAAGCGAAGATCTAAATGAAATATTAAAAGTGACAGACCTAAGACAAAAGGAAGCTTGCGATGGAAAATTAGTAGAGACTAAGAAATGCCATACTCGTCCTCATGGATCATCAACGAGAAGCAATTTGAGTAACCACTCTAAGACACATTCTAAAGAATTGCAATATCATTGTACGATTTGTGGTTATAAAAGTAGTAACAGATCTCATTTGACAGTTCATAACAGAAAACACACTGGAGAAAAGCCATTTCATTGTACGATTTGTGATTATAAATGCAGTACAAAATCCAGTATGACAATTCATAACATAAACCACACTGGAGAAACCCCATTCCATTGTAGGTTGTGTGATAAAAAATTTAGTTTCAAATCCTATTTGACAGCTCATAACAGAGTGCACACTGGAGAAAAACGATTTTATTGTACGATTTGTGATTATAAATGTAGTACAAAAACAGTTTTGGTAATTCATAACAGAATGCACACTGAAGAAAAGCCATTTCATTGTAGCACATGTGGTTATAAATTTAGTACAAAAACTAATTTGACAATTCATAACAGAATACACGCTGGTGAGAAATGATTTCATGGTACGATGTGTGATTACAAAACTAGTACAATGTCCAATTAATAATTCACAGCAGTAGGCATTGCTTGTAAAATTGCCACATATGTGATCACAAGGCCACTGCAAAATCTTATGTATCACTTCATATTAAGATTGACATTGGTGACAAACGGTATAGCTGCACTGTTTGTGATTATAATTTCATTAAAAAAAATCAGTTTGAACACTTAATGTGGAGTAAATTCTCTAATATGTGATGTGTGTTACATTTTTTTTATTTGGTTATTAGCATCCATCTAACATGCAAAGATGGACACATACACCCATGGCGAGGCTGGGACTTGAACCCAGCACGAAACCAGCGGCCTCAACAGCTGCACTACCGCGCCTCCTGTTGTTGTGTGTAATTATTTTTGCCATTGTTTAACCGTTTTAAATAATTTTCCATAACATTAAATTAATTAATTAATAGAATTAATTAAAATGTTTGTAAATAACCATCGATGGCGTACAAAGCTTCCATTAACAAATTGTGAATAACTTAAAAACGATTAGTTTTTTCGCTATATTGTCCTTATACATTTATTGTTAGAAGCAAAACAGTTATCTGATTCTATAAGAAAAAAGCCACGTTGTCATTTAAGAAAATATTGTACTCTTAAAATCGGAAATTCAAATTTTTTTATTAATTTGCTTAGTTAAGAGGAGTTTTACTAATTTGCTTTAAGAACTATAGGTCTAGGTGGCCTATGGCCGCTTTTAGGTAAATAATACTATATAATATTTTGATAAAGCTTTACGTATCATAGGAACAGGAAATTTTTAACCACCTTGTGAGAAGTATTGTATTTATACTTTTCAATCTTTTAAAAAGATGTTAAACTTGGGTACTGAATTTGTATTACAAATAAATGTTATGCTTTAAGAGTTGTATTATTTTTAAACAACAATCTGCTGATTCCAAAACATAATAAATTGATTAAATACTGTTTTGACGTCAAACACATATTTATTGACATAAAAAGCAATAAATAATGTTTTGATGTGAGAACCGTATTTGTTTAGTCAAAAAGTTATGTATTAGTAATAATCTATTATAATTTACGAATAAATCTTTTGTTCTGTTATTATTTTATTTTAAATTGTATGCATATTAACACTTTTTGTGATGGCGGGATTAAGGATAATCGGCACCCTGGAGCTAGTTCAAAGAAAACGCCCTCCTGTATTAATTTTTCAGTTGACTATTCCTACTATTATCTTTATCTTAATAAAAAAAAAACATTTATTTGTCTACAACAGAATTAAATATACATACAACTATTGCGAAAGTTATTGACAAAAATGTAATTTGACTACTCTTTCTTCACAGTGCTCCGTAAGGAAATATTTCCGGACATATGTTTGTTTGAACTTTTCTTTATGAACTAACTCAAGCATTGATCTGCATAAGCTTTGGTACTTACTTAGGAAACACCTTGTATTTCATACTACTTATACAGAATATTCTGTAATTGGGAATTGTAGAACATAACCTTACAATTTCGATATTTGGTTGGATGTTAATATATAGTAGTTTTCAAGTATAATTACAGTTAGTATAAATATGTTTATCACCTGTAACTTAATATTTTTATTATATTGTTATTTATTTCAATAAATGTTACATGATTAAAAAAATATCAATTTTTAGCAATGTGAACATGTGTAAAGGAAGGATCTTTGGTAATTCATCTCAAATAGCGTGTCACTTTTCTAAAATGGACATTAAAGTAGAACCTGAATTTGTTAAAACTACTACAAATGACCAGTATCAAAACGAGGATTATAATAGCATGAAATTTAACCGCAGAGTAAACGTTGAAAAGGAACAAAATGATGAGTATAAATCCAGTATGACTAACCCAACCATTGTTAAGCCAGAAGCGAAGGCATTTAATGCTTATGCTTTAATAAATATCAAACAGGAGGAAATTGACGTCAAAGAAGAAACCGAAGATCTAAACGAAATATTAAAAGTTACAGGCTCGTTACAGACAGTAGCTTGCGATGAGAAATTGGTAGAGATTAACAAAACAAAGCGCTTTGAATGTCTTGTTTGCCCGGGTACATTTACAACGAAGAGAAATTTGACTATCCATTTGAGAATACATTCTGAAGAAAAGCCATATCATTGTGCGATTTGTAATTATAAAACTGGTAAAAAATCCCATTTGACATATCATAACAGAATACACACTGGAGAGAAATTATTTAATTGTACTATTTGTGATTACAGAAGTAATATAAAATCGAATTTGACAAAACATAACAGATTGCACACTGGAGAAAAGCCATTTCATTGTACAATTTGTGATTACAAAAGTAGTACAAAGTCCTATTTGATAAATCATAACAGAAGACATGCTAGCGAGAAGATGTACAAATGCAGCAAATGCAATTACAAGGCCACTGCAAAATTTTATCTAACACTTCATATGAAGATTCACACCGGTGAAAAGCCGTATAGCTGCAGCTTCTGTAACTATAAATGCATAAAACAAAGCCATTTAAAGCGTCATTTAATCATTCACACTGGTGAAAAGCCATATAGCTGCACGTTTTGTGATTATAAATGCACAAAGAAAACGCAGTTAATACGTCATTACAAGATTCACACTGGTGAACAGCCATATCGTTGCAGGTTTTGCGATTCCAAGTATAATAACAAATCCCATTTAATGGACCATTTGGGTACTCATAAAGACAAAATGGGATTTTGTTGTGCTTCTTGTAATTATAAAACTAATACGAAATCATCATTAATTCGGCATTTGAAAACTCATATGACTGCTATGTATGTAAAACAGGAACCTACTGGTAAGGATGAATGAGTTATGTAACGAATTAGAAGTTAAATCAGAGCAACGGGCATTTGTAGGAAGTGTTTATAGCAGCCAGCTAATGTTGAAAAAGAAATTGTAAGAACTTGTATTATTAACGTGTATTGCTTTTACAAATATATTTTTATATAAGTAAATTATTTGTTTTCTACTGTTTGTAGTGCTGATAATAAAGTTTTAGGCTTGATCTATTAAGCATATTCTACTGTAATACTAACCATATTTTAATTTACTTTAATACAGTAACGGTAAGAGGAAAGCTAATCAAAGAAATAATTTTTATAAGAAAAGGTTTTCCTAGAAAAAATACCCACTAGGCTTGCATTAAATTGTCAATTATATTTAGTAATTTTGCTAATTTTACAGTTATCTAACAATTATGTGGTATAAATATAACTTTAGTAGAAAATTAATTAACTCTCTTGATAATTTTCCAAAAAATCTGCGTTATGAAATGTAAGAAAATAATCAAAATATTTTTTTGTTAGATATTTTGCTGCAGTAAAATTAGGGATAAAACTAAAGTTAGATAAACGATGTTTTAAGTAAATGGTTTTAATGTAATTATTCCCAGAAACAAAGTTTATACTTTTAAAACCCCAAATCTTCAAAAGATACCAAAAAATTCCAGGGTCCTAGCTGTTACAATCCTAAAAATCAAAAAATGGAGCAATTAGCCATAAAATGTAAAAAGTCGGTTAAGTGGTCATAAAAAGTAGAAAAATCCGCGTTTTATTGTACATTTTCTAATGCAGAAAGTTATAACATTTTTGTATATTTGTGTTGCCAAATTAATTAAAATATTGCGGCTAAGGAAAACTGGCCACGTGCAGTTGGACAACTAATTCTAGCGGGAGCGATATACGAACAAAGATGAAGTAATATTATTAACCGCTGAATGTATAAAAAAGGCGTACTTTCAAATCATTGTGCTAAATGTTGAGTCACGTGGAGTGTTCTGTGGTGTTTACAAGAAGTAAAGAATAGTACCATTTTTAATCAATGGCGTGACAGTATTTAAAATGCACCAGATGATATTGCCACTTCTACTAATTTTATGATATTCGGTGAACGTGACTATTAAAAATGTTCAATTATACCCTGAAACGACGAGTTCATAAACTTTGTTGAGTTACGTTTGAGAGTTTAAATTCAATTATTATATTTATAGATGTTTATGAGCGGATACCGATTTGGAATTTCTTTCTTTCAATTTATACCTTTTTTCAATGAGTTTTTTAATGTGTATTACTAGTCGATTTTTCTACACAAAATGTATTTGTACAGATATAGCTTTATTTAGCATCCACAAAAAAATAATGTTTGTTTTCTTATTGCATGGGTCGATTTTTTTGTAATAGCCGAAAATTTAAATTTCATATATTTGGCGTTAATTTACTTAGTTTGCATCACAAACACCAAGCGCTACTAACAATGCCTTCAAGTGTTTAAGAGCTTGAAGAGAAAATGCTTTCTAACCCTTTTTCTTTTTACGTTGTTAACATAACCCCACAATTACAAAATTCCATATTATTTTCTAGCTTGGGCAATCATCAAGTATGATTTCAAGTAATATAAACATGATTCTAACAGGTAAGTTTGTGTTTTTATTATTTTCTTAATAATTCAAAACAATTTTGTAATTTACATAAATTTCAATTTTTAGCAATGTGATTAACGTAAACTAAAGCAAGTTGGTAAATTTATCTTGAATAGCTTATAGCGTTTGTGAAATGGACATTAAAGTAGAACCTGAATTTGTTAAAGTTACTACAAATTACCAATATGAATGTGAAGTTGATAATGGCAAGGAATGCACCAGCCGTGTAAACATTGTTGAAGCATTAACCAATAATAACAGTATTTCTGTGACTAACACATCTAGTGTTAAACGAGAAGTGAAAGAATTTAGCGATTACGCTTTAATAAATATCAAAAAAGAGGAGCTTGAAATTAAAGAAGAAATTGAAAATCGAAATGAAGCAGTAGGCACATTATTAAAAGTCGCAGACTCTGTACAAAAAGAAGCTTGCCAGGAGAAATTTGTAGAAACAAACGAAACAAAGCGCTTTGAATGTAATACTTGTCCTCGCACATTTTCAAAGAAAAATAATTTGAAGTGCCACTTGAATATACATGCTGAAGAAAAGCGATTTCATTGTACGATATGTGATTATAATTGTAGTAGAAAATCCACTTTAGCAATTCATAATAGAATACACACTGGAGAAAAGCCATTTCATTGCACGTTTTGTGATTATAAATGTAGTACAAAAACCAATTTGACAGTTCATAACAGAATACACACTGGAGAAAAGCGATATCATTGTGCGATTTGTGATTATAAATGTAGTACAAAATCATATTTGATAATTCACATTAGAAAGCACACTAGGGAAAAGCTGTACGCCTGCAACATATGCAATCACAAGTTCTCCCAAAAACATGTCCTGAGCAATCATATTATGAATATTCACGCAGAAGAAAAACCATACAGTTGTACTTTTTGTGATTATAGATGCTCGCAGAAAAAGCAGTTAATTCGTCATTCTAAGATTCACGCCGATGAAAAGCCGTATAGTTGTCCCTCTTGTGATTATAAATGCATAGAAAAAAATAAGTTGAAACGCCATACCCTAATTCACACTGGTGAAAAGCCATATAGCTGCACTCTTTGCGATTATAAATGTAAACAGAAAAATCAATTAAAACGTCATACCATGATTCACACTGGTGAAAAGCTATATAATTGCACCTTTTGTGATTACAAATGCAATTACAAATCTCATTTGACGGATCATTTAGGTATTCATACAGGGAAAATGCGTTATTGTTGTGCTTCTTGTGATTATAAAACTAATAAAAAATCAGATTTACTTCAACATTTGAAATTCCATATGATTGCAACAGTTGCAGTTACGACGTGTGTAAAAAAAGAACTTACTGTTAGTGACGAATTAGGTAGTAAATCAGAAATTGTTCAGGCGAACGGGCATTTGTAGCAAACGTCAATAACGGACGAATATGTTTAGAAACAATTTATAATAATTTTTTTTTACTACAGTAAGTAGTTACGTATCCCTACTGAAAATCACCTCAGTTGCCTCATAAAACCTCATACAAAATGAACCTGGTTGTTTCAAAAACCGCATAAAACCATATACAACCTGATGAAAACATTATCAGGTTATATGAGGTTTCTATATATATTTTCAGTAGGGATATTAAACCTTGTGGGTGGTTGGTTATGTATATAAAATGTACTGTTTTTGCAAATATGTTTTAATAAAAGTCAATTATTTGTTCTTATAGTAAACTTGAATCTCAAACTGGCGGCTGTTTAATTATCAAAAATGTTAGTTGTAAGTCTACTAACAGAGAAAAAGTGAATGGCAGCCAGCTCATTAGTATTATTAAATTGCATACCAAAAAATTGCTGCCGCCAGTTGAGATTAAGGTCTATTTTACCTATTTATGCCTCTTATAAGAAATGTTTTAAGTATACCTTACCAGGTCTTATCCTAACATACAGTGGCGCACCAAATGTGTAGTAAAACATAATTTGTACAATAAAGAAAAATTTTGTTACATAGTAACATTGTTTCTCTAGGGCTATCATAGTATCACATTTAATTTTGATCTGTAGCCTCGTTTTTGGGTAAATAGGCGGTCAAGTCAAATTTTCAAATACTCGTAGAAAGTGTTGCAGACAAATTAGCGAGCTGGGACGAGAAACAATTTATAGATAAGCCCATCTTTATGAGCCTACAAAATTTAAATAAATCGTGGATTCTGTTTTTTAGCAGTATTTTTCGAAAATTTTCAAAATTTTGAAAATGATTTCAAATTCCAATTTTAATAAATTCAACAAATCTCGTACACAGTAGTGTTGTGTCCCCCTAGAGCTACAACATTAATAAGTTTGATCCAGATCTGTTGACTCATTGTTGTGTATAATCAAACGGTAAAGTCAAAATCTTCAAAAAAAAATTTGCACGCCATTTTGAAGCTAGAGTGTTTGGAAAAAAGCTTTCGATTTTTCTTAGCCGTTTCTATCGCACTGTGTCCCTAAATTTGTGGAAATTTATAAATTTCTGTTTTACTTTGGTACACCAAATTTCATTACAATCGGACAAGTAGTTCCTGAGATTTTGCGTTACACACCAGGGCTCCCAAATGATCCCTTTTTTTTTAACAATGGTCTTTTCAAGTTCCTAATTTTTCATAATGGCCCTTAAAGTTTCTATTAATCTAAGCTTTTACTTTCTTATATATAAAGTTCCTAATTCTTTGTAACGGTCCTTAAAAAGTTCCTATTTTTCGCAGATAATCAGTAGTATCGGATATCGGCCTATTGCCGATACCAAAAACTCTTGCAAGAGTATGTGAAATCCAGATGCATTTAATGAAACGCGGGAAAACCTTCGCCACCCACCATGAACATGCTAAGGTATTAAACAAGGTAGCTATGCAGTTGCAAATCCAAACACGCATTGGTTGTCAATTATTGTCAGCTGTCTGGTTGGCGGGTACTGTGTATTTATTGAATTTTACAAATCAAAACGTGTCTGATGTTTGGAATCGCTGTACAATACAGTCGGACAGTAACCATTTTCTTGTATGTTGTTGAAACATATACTGAAATTTAGATATATGGTATCGGATTGGTGGCATTGGAAGTATCGGTATTGGTATCTGAACCATGGTATAGGCACAGCCTCTTCAACATGGACTTCTCATCAGAACTTTGTTTATAGATTTTTTTAGATTCAGTTGAAAGTCGTCAAACTTTGCCTAAAAGACGGTGGTCCCAAAATCTTAAATACTCATCCGTAACGCTACGACAATGATTTTTGGAATATTTTAGTAATTTAAAAAGCAAACAAAAATACTAAATACGTAAAATATCTATCTATTTATTACAAAAATCTAGATGAAATATTTTATCATTTTTGTTACGACACTGTTTATAATTAATAAAGTTTATTACATAGAAACATATGGATAAATGCAGCTTAAAAAACCTACAACAGTAATTTGGTATACCTCTACATCCCTAATTGCTTCAGAAGCGCACCAACCGTTTATGAGATTAGGGGTATAAGGCATCCATTCAGAAACAAATTTTTAAAAACCCTTTTTGTTAGGTGTTTGGATGTTTAAAACGCGTAGTTTTATTAAAAACTAAGAATTAAACACTATAGTATAAAAACTAAAAAGCCACACTATTTGTTTCTTTCAGAGTTCTTTAAAAAATCTTATCTTTCCAAGCACTTTAGTACAAACTCTACCCGCTTATAGAGGGCAATAACAGCAGTAGGGTAAGTGATCACGGTAGGCGATATCATAGCCGAAACGATTATGCATCATCAACATGTTAGTCAATTGATCAAAGATAGCTTTTAGACATTGTGGCCTCGTTATGGGTCATGAAGGTAGCCATCACTAAATTGAATTCTGTACTCAACAAATTTCCCTAATATGGTTTTCATTATATATATTTTTATCTTCATTTTTATTTGCAACTAAGAGACTTTTTGAATCGTGTAAGGATTGCATATAAAATAATTTTAATAGTATTTAGAAAAATGATACTAGTTCGTTAAGACTGACCATCAGCCGCTTGTGAAATGGGTCTAACACGATGTTCTGGTTACAGAATGTGTGATATTTTAGTAATGTATTTTTATTTCTAAAGAGATTAAAGCCGCATGTCTTAAAACAAGATCCGTGAAACGGTTTAACAATCATCAACACTGGTTTTCTTTATAAAATAACGGTACTGTTAGCAAGCTATCACTAATTTATATTACGATTTATTTGGAAATATATATAAATAAATGCTCAAAATAATTACATGTGTTCCCTTAAAGACGCAAGTGAACTGGTAAACCAGAATTGATTGAAAAATTAATTAATTAACAGTAATTAATTAAGTAAAACATTAAAATAAAGATGTGTAAAAGGAAAATATAATATTCTGATAACGATTGACTAATATTTCTAGGAGACTCGTTCTTCTTAAAATTTCAATCACCAACACTGTTGTCTTCCAACATTTTCCTAACTGATATCCACCTCTTTTTGTTCCAATTTAACTTCTTCTGCAAATTCTGGATGCTCCGATTTAACTTCCTCTTTTACAACTTTTAGTTGCTCCAATTTAACTTCTTCTTTTACGAATTCCAGTTGTTCCGATTTAACTTCTAGGTCACCTACTAACTCATTCAAATCAGGTTCTTTTTTTACACATTTTGGAGTCATATGGGTTTTCATGTGTTGAACTAAGCGTAATTTTTTGTTACTTTTATAATTACAAGAGGCACAACAGAACCGTCTTTCACCTGTATGAATACTTAAATGATCCCTCAAGTGGCTTTTCTGAGTGCACTTGTAATCACAAATATTACAACTGAATGGCAAATTACCGGTGTGAATTGTGCTATGACGTTTTAACTGTTTCTTTTCTATGCATTTATAATCACAAATGGTGCAGCTGTATGGTTTTTCACCAGTGTGAGTTCTAATATGACAATCTAACATATATTTATGGATGCAACTGTAATCACAAATCGTACAGTTATACGGCTTTTCACCAGTGTGAAACGTCATATGACCTACTAGTTGGCACTTGGTCGTGTAGCTGTTATTACACAATGTACAACTGTAGGGCTTTTCTGCAGTGTGAATGCGCAAATGGCGAGTTAAATCCCCTTTTCGAACACAACTATAGTCACAGAATGTACAACGAAAAGGTTTTTCTTTTGCGTGATTTTGTAAATGATAAGTTAGGCTGGATTTTAGAGTACTCGCGTAATCACATATGTTACAACTAAATGGCCTTTCCCCAGTATGGATTTTTCTTACATGATTAATTAAGCTCATTTCTCTTTTACACTTATAATCACATAATGTACAGTTAACTGGCTTTTCTCCTGTGTGATTCTGCATATGATATGTTAGATGACATCGTTGGGTAGTCTTGTAATCGCAAATGCTGCAGTGGAATGGTTTTTCTCCAGTGTGTGTTCTGTTATGAGTTATTAAATGGGATTTCCTGGTAGCCTTATAAGCACAAATCGTACAATGGTACGGCTTTTCTCCAGTGTGTGTTCTTAAGTGCTCTTTTAAATGAGCTTTCGTTGAATATTCACGAGTACAACAATGACATTTAAAGCACTTGGTTTTGTTAGCGTTCTTTAATTCTTCACTATAATCTTTGCTTTGTTTTGCGTCGGAAATGGTAACCGATTTTTGACGTACTTCATTTATAATTACACTCGTAGTGTCTTTTTTGAGCTCAAGCTCCTCCTGTTTGACATTTGTTACAACATTATCACTAAATTCGTTTACTTCTTGCTTAATAATCTTTGTGTTGGTCATGTTGGCAGACTCCATATTTTTTACATCTTCAGCAATCATCACATTCATGTTACATTTCACATTGTTATCCACATCATTTACATATTTGTAATTTGAGGTAACTTCGACATATTCAAATTCAGGTTCTATTTTAATATCCATTTTGCATATTAATTAACAAGTTTCTTTGTTACACGCTTCGCATTGCTAAAACATTAAATTTCTGTAAATCATGTAACCTTAAGTCCAATAAATAAAACAATTATTACAAATATGAACTTGCATGTGATAAACGTATATTTCTTATAATTACACTGAATAATTTACTGAATCTTGGAAACCATGAACCTGTTTAATTACAACTATCTGAAATTGTGAGGTTATGATAGTTATAATGCAATTTTTTTCTCCTATCAGTGTATACGACGGCTTTTACAAAAGTTTCTTGCCTAAAATTAGAACATTTTTCTGCAAGAAATAAGAATGTATTTTCGTATATTTATATATTGTTGTTGAACTTTCGTTTTGCTAGTTGCTTCATTTCCAACTATGTTTTTTATATAATTTTCCCATCGTCTAATAGTTATGAAGTGTAGAGAAAATGGTTTCATTTACAAAAATGAGCAAAACAGTTTGTCTAGAGCTAGACTTATCACAAACTTTAAAAATTTTACCTAAATTGTTACCTATCATATTTACAAAAGCATTTTAGTATCAATATTGACTAAGATAAGATTGCACTTAACACTGCAACGGGAAAAAATCGATTTTTGGCAATATTACTAAATACATCAGTCAAAAAGGTGGCAAGAAGGCGGGGAGAACTAGCCTCTAAAAAAAATATTAATTAAATTTAACGTTATTATTTATAAGCAATATACCTTAAACAGAAATGTTTTAGCACACATTTCCAATTTTCAATAATTCATAGAGGACTTCACAGGGAAATTCTAGCACTTAATCAAAATCAAATTGCAGATATTGTCACATTGTGTCTCTGTAGGTTTGTTTCAATAACCTAAGTTCTGGAAAACTTCTTTTTACTAATCAAGCGTTCAAGTCAAAGTTTTTAAAAAATTGTACCAGCCGCCATTTTAAAGATTTTGGAAAATAAGTTTTCCATAAATTGTTTTTTCCTAAAATGCGCAAATATATTTCCCACTTCAAAGAGAAAATTGACTAAATTATTTCGCCGGTTCGAAAATTTATTTTTGTTCTCTGTAATAATACTTCTAAAGAATAGCAACAGTACCGTTTGTACCGATAGATGGCGCTAAACAATTACCAAATTCCCTAAATTTTCATAGCCGATAGTCTACTTTAAACTATGCATTCCGGACTGTGAACCATAACCTCTTAATTCTAAACTCTCCTCAGGTGGCTTTCAAGATTCGGCATTTTTAAACTATAAATTACAAGTACTTTAAATATATTTATCACATGTAAGCTGCTAGCCTTTTGTTATTTTGTTATGTATTCAAATAAAAGTTTACGTACATGATTTACAAAAATTTCAATTTTTAGCATTGCCAAGGGTGTAAATAAAGGATCCTTAAAATGGACATTAAAATAGAACCTGAATTTGTTGAAGTTACTGCAAATTACCAATATGAGTATGGAGTTGATAACAGCATGGAATACACCAACAGAGTAGACGTGTCCAAAGAACTAAATGATGAGGATAAAAGGACTTTGACTAACCTAACCATTGTCAAGCAAGAAGTGAACGAATTTATTGATTACGCTTTAATAAATATTAAACCGGAGCAAATTTACATCAAAGAAGAGACCGAAGATTTAAATGAAACATTAAAAGTTACAGGCTCAATATCAAACAAAGATTGCGATGATAAATTAGTCGAGACTAGCGAAACAAAGCGCTTTGGGTGTCACACATGTTCTCGTACATTTTCAACTAAACATAATTTGAATAACCACTTGAAAATACATTCTGAAGAAAAGCAATTTCATTGTACGATTTGTGATTATAAATGTATTAAAAGATGCCATTGGATAGCTCATAACAGAACCCACACTGGAGATAAACCATTTCATTGTTCAATTTGTGATTATAAATGCAGTACAAAGTCCTATTTGACAGTTCATAACAGAACACACACTGGAGATAAGCCGTTTCGTTGCACTATTTGTGATTACAGATTTAGTACAAACGTTCATTTGACTGTTCATGGCAGAATACATACTGGAGAAAAGCCATATCATTGTACCATTTGCGACTACAAATGTAGTACAAAATCCTATTTGACCATTCATAACAGAATACACACTGGAGATAAGCCATTTCATTGTACGATTTGTGATTATAAATGTAGTACGAAATTCGGTTTGACAAGTCATAACAGAATACACACAGGAGAAAAGCCATTTTGTTGTACTATTTGTGATTACAAATGTACTACGAAATCCTATTTGATAAATCATAGCAGAAAACATGCGGGAGAAAAGCGGTATAGCTGCAGCTTTTGTGATTCCAAGTATAATCACAAGTCCGATTTAATAAATCATTTGGGTACTCATAAAGACAAAATGCGATTTTGTTGTGCCTCTTGTAGTTATAAAACTAATAGAAAATCGTCTTTAGTTCGACATTTGAAAATTCATACGTCTGCAATAAAGGAAACTAATGATAACGATGAGTTAGGTAATTAATTAGAAATTAAAATAGCAAAATAGCAGCTAAGAAATATTAAAAATGAATTTACAATACCGCTCTAGTTTATTATATTAAAATATTTTAGGTAGTTGTGGTTATGTATTATTAAAATGTAAAAATATATTTCTATAAAAGTAGTGTTTTTTTAACTATTTGTACTACCGAAAACAATTTTTTTGAGCTTGATGTTTCATGCCTATTATACTAACAATATTACCGTTTTAGTGCAATAACGGTAAAGAGAAAAATATTCGATGAAAAAGTTTTTCCAGAGAAAATTATACATTTTAAAAAATGTACATTCTATTTAGGTAGTTTTTGCCAATTTTCGAATAATTATGTGTAAGAAATAAATTAAATTGTAATAAATGCTCGATAATTTTCCAAACCAATCTGTGCTACGAATTATAAAAATAGTCGAAATGTTTATTAATTGTATAAATACAATAATTAAAAGAAAAAAAAATTAAAAGATTGCAGGGAATTGGATGAACATCGCTCGGGACAGAAAGCAATGGAAAAAGTTAGAAGAGGGCTATATCCAGCAGTGGATGGTAACGGCTGGTTGAAGACAAAAATTAATAACTTCAACAAAGATTTATTTATTTCAACCTTATACGTATTTCAAAGTCTTAATGTCACATCAAAAGTAAACGGTGTTGCTATAGCAACAATAGAACTTGATCTTTATCATCTGCGTTTTGCAGATGACTTGATTTCTATTCCAAAACTTCTAATAATGGTGAATTAAAGTTATATTGGAACAGTTATTTGTACTTTGTTTTAAAGCAACATCGTTTATTATTTTAAACCAACTATATCTTGCTCCTTTAATTTTCTTTGTAGATTTTTATCAGCATAAAATATTGCACCGTTGGTGTGTCATCATCAGTAGTCAAATAGAAATACATAAAACTCCTAACAGTCTTAACCAAGACCACGGCTATCCGCTTTACAATGCTTACAAACTACCTTTTTCTACAACACAACATTACACACAACAGTCATGCATTGCAACCGCTACAGCCTGACAGCCACTCACAAACACATCATCACACACCCGCTCGCTATAAACCCGGTGCCTGCACCTTTCTCGCCAGTTGTGTTCCGAGGACGAAACGTCGACAGTTCATTCACGGATGACGCGGCTCTAAGCCGAAAGCCTAGATGTTATTTTATTGTGTGTTAAGCTGTTTGTAGTTCATCAACACATCATTAATAAAAATTAGATACACATATTTTAGTAAATCTATTGTTCCCCCTCCCCCCCTTTATATTACATTATATATTATATTTTAAACAATTTAATAATAATATAAATTTTAAGAATCACTTTGTATGCAAATGTATTTCGTAATTGTACACTGCACATTCCTTTACTTTTCTTTGGTAGAAACCAACATTTGATTTTTCTTTATCCTACTATTAAACTGAACTAAACTTATTGTTGATGGCTATTACTATTAACTAAAACTAGCTGAATCCGTGGGCTACATCCCACGCAAGCCTTCAGGGCCGCGATTCTCGAGTTCGCACGCTTGCCAGGCGTACACGCTAAGGGGCGGATAACGCATACAATTTTTGAAACTGAATTCTCGAGTGATCGTATACGCTAAAAGTCGCCCAACTTTCATGCGCTGCGCAACGAATGCCCATAAAGTATCCGATATCAGAATGACGTGTACGCTGTCAACTTGCGTTTGCGCCGTTGGTACACTTTAATATCTTAAATTTAACCTTACTTACTTGCACTTATTGTTACACCCCTTATATGTTCTGTGTTGGGTTTGACGGTATAACCCAACGATAACGCAGTTCTTCCAATATTTACATTAATATTACTTGTAAAGTTGAAATGGCATTAGATGAACTTGCATTGCTATATGGGATTGATTCTTTATGATGACTGATTTTTATAAAAAAACATTTTAATATTTAAATTTAAATAAAGCAATATTTACAGATAAATAAAAGTCTCAATAAATACAACAAATATTTATTTTAATATTTACCTTATAATAACTACAACAAAACTTTAATTAACCTAAGCTGTATAACAAATTAAACCTAGAAATAATACTGCGGTATATCAAACTTTTCCCAGATTTAAATTTTAAAAGTCCCTAAAAATACTTACTTCTTATTGGTGCAGAGGAGAAAGTATCCGAAGTTATCATAGACTTCAGCTGTCGTATACGTTTTAAGAACTGGCTAAGCGAGTGGTACTCGAGAATACAGAATGCGCTTGCATTGGCGAACGTATACGCTTGACCACTCGTTAAGCGGCGTATACTTTATCATATAGCGCATGAACTCGAGAATAGGTACCCAGAAAGCAAATGCCGCGTCGTCCTACGTGATTATTAGATAAACATTCGCTCCCAATACTGCTAACAAAATAATAAATAAGCGTGTCAAGATGTGTGAGCGTAGTAGGTCTTATATTTACTAAAATATGCTTATGCAATTTTCATTGATGGTATCTTGAACTACAAACAGTATAACCCACATTAACCTATTTAAAACTAATCAACAAACATAAATAAACATACACTTGTTAACATTAAATAATTGATATTTAAAGAATTAGTAACTTTTAAAAATGACCGTTAACTTAACATAGCAACTCACCTTAAGTGCCGTTCATTTATTTAATACGTAGTTTTTTTATTAATACGGTAAATCGCATAGCATTACCGTCTGGTGGTGTACTAGTCAGAACCTTAGTATAATTTTTTGGCGAGAAACAAATGTATGACATCCTTCCTATACAAATACTTGAATTAAAACATAACCTCAAAGTTTTCGCACGAGTCGGTGTTTATGTCGCGTAAGGAATCTGTGGTGTAAAAGATTTTACTGCAGTAATCAAGTACTTATAATTATGAAAAATATCGTTTCCTTAAATGTAAGTTCATATTTTTCTTATTTTCTTATTTTATTCCATTGAAAGTTACACGGTTTAAAGAATTTTTGAATTTTTAGGAATGTGATAGCTGAAACTGAAAGAAGCTTGGCGATTTGTCAGAAGTAGCTTATCGCGTTTCTAAAATGGACATTAAAGTAGAACATGAATTTCTTGAAGTTACTATAAACCACGAATATGAAGTTGATAACAGCATGGAATGTGCCAGCAGTGTAGACGTGGCCAAAGAACTAAATGATGATGACAAAACCACTTTAACTAACCTAACCATTGTTAAGCAAGAAGTGGACGAATTTAGTGCTTATGCTGTAATTAATATCAAACAGGAGGAGCTTGACATTAAAGAAGAAGCAGAAGATCCAATTGAAACAAAAAGTACATCATTAAAAGTTACAGACTTACTACAAAAAGATGCTTGCGATGACAAATTACTGGAGACCAACAAAACAAAGTACTTTAAGTGTAATACCTGTTCGCGTACGTTTTTAAGGAAAACTAATTTGCTTAGCCATTCGAGATCACATGCTGAAAGAAAGCAATTTCATTGTACGATTTGTGATTATAAAACTATAAAAAAATCCAATTTGACCACTCACAACAGAATACACACTGGAGAAAAGCCATATCATTGTACGGTTTGTGATTACAAATTCAGTGTTAAACACGATTTGATAGTTCATAACAGAATACACACAGGAGAAAAGCCATATCATTGTACGATTTGTTCTTATAAATGTGTTGCAAAATCCCACTTGACAGTTCATAACAGAATACACACAGGAGAAAAGCCATACCATTGTACGGTTTGTGATTACAAATGCAGTGTTAAACACGATTTGATAGTTCATAACAGAATACACACAGGAGAAAAGCCATATCATTGTACGATTTGTTCTTATAAATGTATTGCAAAATCCTACTTGACAGTTCATAACAGAACACATACTGGAGAAAAGCGCTTTCACTGTAAGATTTGTGATTACAAATGTAATAGCAAATCCCCTTTGATAATTCATAACAAAAAACATGCTGAAGGAAAGTTGTAACATATGCAATTACAAAGATGTGTGATTATAGCTGCAGGAAAAAGTAAACTGAAACGTCATACCAAGATTGACACTGTGCGCTGCAGTTGCAGCTCCTGTGATTCCAAATGTCATCACAAATTGCATTTTTCAGATCATTTTGATACTCGTGTAGGCAAAATGCGATTTTGTTGTGTCTCTTGTAATTATGAAACTAACAGGAAATCATCTTTAATTCGACATTTGAAAACGGGACTGTAGAGTGTGTTAAAAACGCACCTAATGATAACGATAAATTAGGTAATGAATCGGCAGGTAATTAAAGCAATGGGAATTTCTAGAAAACTTCAATAGTGGCTAACAAACGTGGAAAAAAAAGTAATATTAAGTTGTTTCGCTGCAGTTATTAGTTAATTAAATTAAATGATTATAATATTAGGGAAACATAATATGTATCAGTTTTACTAATATATGTTTGTAAAAGTAATGTATTATTTGTCTCTTAACTGTTTGTACTGGTGATGACAAGTTTTAAGATATGGCGGATTAGCGCCACCCAACGGACTCTGTTGATCGGCATATACTGGTTTTGGGGATAACTAGATACTAGCGCATCTCGCGGTAGTATTTGCAATTTATAGCGGCAACCAAACTCGCAGCTGGTTAGCTAGCTACCGCCTCATAATAATACTATCATAAATAAAAGAAACGGGTCCGATCGTCGAAGGAATGTGAATTATGAACGAGTCAGATAATCAAACGGATACGTTTTTATTTTACATTTAAGCAATTGCTACCTTCGGCGATACAATGTATGAAGTTTCGTGTACGGCGTACCCCCGAAGAGTTGAAATTTATTTTAAATTTTAATTTTGTTCGCCTGTACTTACAATTTTTATTAAACTTTATAATGTGCTCTATAATGTGTTTAGCGATAATGGCACCGCACAGCAGCAAGCGCAAAAAATCGCACACATTGAGAAAACTGATAAAGTATGTTATCTAATTATTTATTATATACTAATAATATTACTTTTTCTGTGAACTAATCGGCTGCGTATAAGCGTATTCGTCCGCTGATCGGACGCGTAGACACTTTCTATATGAAATATAGAACTGGAACCTAACCTCACAATTACGAACTTCTTTTCTGTTTCAAGATTAAGCAGTTCTCAAGTATAATTAGAAGAGATATCAATATGTTTGTTATGTGTACGTTCTTACTGTTATTTTTTTATTATCTATTTGATTAAAGGTTACATGATTTATAAAACTTTCAATTTTTAGCCATGTGGAGGGTGTAAATGTAAGAAACTTGGGAAGTTATCTCTTGTAGCTTTTCTAAAATGGAAATAAAAATAGAACCTGAATTTGTTGAAGTTACTACAAATTACCAATATGAATATGAAGTTGATAATGGCATGAAATGCAACAGCAGTAGTTTAAATGCTGTTGAAGAATTAAATGATAACGACAGTGTTTATACGACTAACAAATCTAGTATTAAGCGAGAAGTGAACGAATTTAGTGCTTACGCTCTAATAAATATCAAACAGGAAGAGTTTGAAATTAAAGAAGAAATTGAAAATCGAAATGAAACAGTAGCAAAAGAAACTTTAGATGAAAAAGTGGCAGTGAATACCAGAGCGAAACGCCTTGAGTGTCAAACCTGTCATCGTACCTTTTCAAAGAAAAATCATTTGATGTACCACTTAAATGTACATGCTGAAGAAAAGCCGTTTCACTGTACGTTTTGTGATTATAAATGTATTAAAAAGTCTGGATTGACTGTTCATAACAGAACCCACACTGGAGAAAAGTCATTTCATTGTACGATTTGTGATTATAAATGTAGTACAAAATTCAGTTTGACATGCCATAACAGAGTACACACCGGAGAAAAGCCATTTCATTGTACGATTTGCAACTATAATTGTAGTACAAAATCAAATCTGGCAATTCACGGTAGAGTGCACACTGGAGAAAAGCCATTTCATTGCGAGGTTTGTGATTATAAATGTAGTACCAAAACCAATTTAACAATTCATAATAGAAAACATACAGGAGAAAAACCATTTATTTGTACAATTTGTGGTTATAAATCGAGTACAAAGTCTTATTTAATAATTCATACGAGAATGCACACTGGAGAAAAGCTGTTCAACTGCAACATTTGTGATTACAAGACGACCCATGACTTAAGCAGTCATATGAAGATTCACACGGGGGAAAAACCTTATACTTGTACTTTTTGTGATTATAAATGCGCACAGAAAAAACAGTTAATACGACATACCAAGATTCATACTGGTGAAAAGCCATATGGCTGCAAATTTTGTGCTTATAAATGCATAGAAAAAACGCAATTAAAATACCATATGGTGATTCACACCGGTGAAAAGCCATATAGTTGCAGCTTTTGTAATTACAAATCAAATTACAAATCCCATTTGACGGATCATTTAAGTACTCATACAGGCAAAATGCGATATTGTTGTGCTTCTTGTAATTATAAAACTAATAAAAAATCAGTTTTAGTTCGACATTTGAAGACTCATGTGAATGCAACTGCAATAGATGTAAAAAAAGAACCTACTCTTAGCGATGACTTAGGTAATAAATTAGAACTTGTGTCAGAGCAACGGGGATTTGAAGGAAACTTCAATAAAAAAAGCAGCTACGATAATATTAAAACGAATTTATAAAAAATTTTTTTTGCATACAGTAGTTGAGTATGCTAAACTTTGGCGGTGGTTAGTTATGTATATTGGGTGTATGGTTCTTACAAATATATTTTAATACAAATTAATTATTTGTTGTTATCTATTGATGCTGCCGATAAGAAAAGTTTGAATCCCTACTGAAAATATATATAGAAACCTCATATAACCTGATAATGTTTTCATCAGGTTGTATATGGTTTTATGCGGTTTTTGAAACAACCAGGTTCATTTTGTATGAGGTTTTATGAGGCAACTGAGGTGATTTTCAGTAGGGAAGCTTTATGTTTTAAGTATACTTTAGCAGGCCTTATCATAATGTCTGTGGGACACGAAATGTACAATGAAAAGTTGTGCAGTGGGACAAAAACAATTTCCGCAATTAAGTGGGATGACTGTTCTGGCTACAAGAAGCTAAATGCTAGAATTGATAGTATGTTAGCTGCCTACAACAAACCTCATTACTGCGCGTGATATGTACTTCCTATCTTGACCAAATAGGACCATGCTTGAGGGCCCCAAATTTCCAGGAGCTCCTTTAAGTAGTAGTAACCATTAACTCCTTATATTCTGAATGTTTGTTTATTAAATTACTTACTACTTAATTGTGTTTTACTGTTCATATTTTTCTGCAATTAGTTTACAAAGCATTATAGTTTACTGGTTTAAGGCTTTTACGATAAATTATTTTAACACTGATGATTTTTCAAAGCTTTTGGGGCCCAAAATAATAATTTTATGTGAATTCACGATCTTCCTCTACGAACAACAAAGACAGCTGTACGCAGTGGTGCTGTAAAAATAGCGGCACAAAGATATCTTGCCCACAAGCGTGCAAAGATATGCAGCGAATATTAAAAAATTACTTCATTTTTTACATTCATGTTACTCATTTTGGAAATGCAAAAATAAAAGTATGCCCATTTCAAATAAAGCGCCATAACGTTTAGTAAATCATTGAATCACGCTTAGGTGGCGCCACATTTTAGGACGAAATTTTCTATCCTAGAAATGTATCTAGGCTAGAAGTCAACTGTGATCATAACCTCACAATCTCCAAGTAGTTGCGCTTTTCATTTTCAAGATTCGCAATAATTATGAAGTATAAATAGAATAAATATAAATATGTTAGTTACATGTGGGTTCGTTTTGTTATTATTTTGTTTTATTTATTTTTTTGAAGGTTACATGATTTATCGAAGTTGCAATTTTCAGGGTGTAAATGAAAGAAACTCGGTAAATTGTCTCAAATAGCCTGTAGCTTTTCTAAAATGGATATTAAAATAGAACCTGAATTTGTTGACGTTACTACAAATTACCAGTATAAGTATGAAGTTCATAACGGCATGAAATGTAGCAGCAGAGTAAAGGTCAAAGAACTAAATGATAACGATCAATCCATCGTGACTAACTTGTCTGTTGTTAAGCAAGAAGTGAAGGAGTTTAGTGATTATGCGTTAATAAATATTAAACAGGAGGAGTTTGATATAAAAGAAGAAGCAGAAAATCGAAATGAAGCAGTGGGTACATTATTAAACGTTACAGAAACGATAGAAATCGAACCTCATGATGAAAAATTATTAGAGACTAACAAAACAAAGCGCTTTGAATGCCATACTTGTTCTCGTAAGTTTTCAAGGAAAGGTAATTTGAGTGACCATCTGAAACTACACACCCGAGTACATGCTGAAGAAAAGCCATTTCATTGCACGATTTGTGCTCATAAATTTACAAAAAAATCCCATTTGATATATCATAACAGAATACATACTGGAGAAAAGCCATTTTGTTGTACGATTTGTGAATATAAATGTAGTACGAAATATAATTTGACAATCCATAACAGAATACATACTGGAGAAAAGCCATTTCGTTGTACGATTTGTGATTATAAGTTTAGTACAAAAACCAGTTTGACAAATCATAACAGAACACACACTGGAGAAAAACGATTTCATTGTACGATATGTGATTATAAATGTAGTACAAAATATAATTTGACAAACCATAACAGAATGCACACTGGAGAAAAGCCATTTCATTGTACGATTTGTGATTTTAAAACTAGTACAAAATCATATTTGATAATTCATAATAGAAAACATACTGGAGAAAATCTGTACAAGTGCAACATATGCGATTACAAAGCCGCTGCAAAATTTTACGTAACACTTCATACCAAGAAGGTTCACATGGGAGAAAAGCCATATTCCTGTACGATGTGTAATTACAGATGCAGTACTAAGTACAAGCTAGATTATCATATAAAGGGTCACAGTGGTGAAAAACGATATAGTTGCACCTTTTGTGATTCCAAGTATAATCACAAAACCCAGTTGATGGATCATTTAGGTACGCATAAAGGTAAAATGCGATTTTGTTGTGCCTCTTGTAATTATAAAACTAACAGGAAATCAACTTTAATTCGACATTTGAAAACTCATATGATTGCAACGTGTGTAGAAAAGGAACCTGATAATAACGATAAGTTAGGAAATGAATTAGAAGTCAAACCGGAGCAGGGAGAATTTGTAGAAAACGTCAACAGCAACTAAGAAAACTGTTGAAAAATAGTTTATAATAAACTGCTTTACTACAGTACTTCATTATATTAAAATATTGTCGGTGGTTGATTATGTATTATTAACATGTATTACTTTTGCAAATATATTTTTATAAACGTAAATTATTTTTCTCCAACCTTTGGTACCGCTGAAAATAAAAGTTTAAAATTGATGTTTTAACCGGTTTTTCAGCCATGTTGTCGCTTTTTTCGTTAATAATAAGTAAGGTTAAGTATCTAGACCAAACAGCAATGCTAGCGCCCTTACATGTAAATGGAAACCTAAAAAAGTGGTTTTCAACAATGCCTGTCTGCAGGTGGGTGTGTGAGTATGTATGTGTGTGGTGCATCATAACTACCGAATGGAGGGTCGGATTTTGATGAGCTTTAGAATTTGGGGCTATATCAAAAATTCATCGACTAAACAAGCTTTTAAAAAAATCCAAAACTTCCAGTGGAAGCTAGACCTAAATTTTTGTTAGCATTTTTCTTTGAAACCAAATTTTATAAATTAAAAACGGAATCCCTCAGAAGACTTTAGGGCAAATGGTAAAGGGGAAGGGGTGGGAGGGTGGGACGGCAGGAGGAAGGGAAAGAAGCAGAGAGAGAGAGGAAAGGTGGGGGGAGAAAGCGGGTTGGTGGAAGAGAGGGAAGGGGGAGTGGGAGGGAAAGTAGTGGGACTGGAAGAGGGAAAGAGCGAGAGAGGGAGGGATGACGGAAGGGAATAAGTGAGGGGGAGAGAAGGAACGAAAGGAGAGTGGAAGGGATGAAAGGAGAGAGGAAGGGGTGATAGAGGGAGTTAGAAAGGGATGGTGGTAAGAAGTGTGGGAGAGGAGGGGGAAGAGTGGGAGGACTGGGGGGCAGGAGGGAGGGAGGGAGGAAATTCACTTAAAATTCTTGAATGCTTACCTAATAATACATTAGAAATTCTAGTTTCTTTAATAAATGAATCTTTTGCTTTGGGACTTCTTCCATCGTCATTAAAAAGAGCGATAATTGTTCCTACACATAAAGAAGGAGACATATATAACCCTTCCAACTTTAGGCCCATTGCAATACTACCAACACTATCAAAATTAATTGAGTAGTAAAAACCAGATTAATATCGATAATTGATAAACATAACATTCTATCACATTATCAATAACCCAAATACAACATGTTCAACCTTTTACATGAAGCTTACTTTAACTAAGAAGAATAAGAAAGTCAATAATTTTTTCTGACCTATCCAAGGCATTTGATTGGGTAAACCATGAAATTTTAGTTAACAAAATTAAGTTTTATGGCTTTTGAGGGCGAGTTTTAAACTGGTTTATAACTTGACTTCCTACCAGAACCCAGGTAATTAAAATCTGAAAATATACTTCATCACCTTCCAAAGTTACCTGTGGTGTACTGCAGGGCTTCGTTCTTAGGCCAATTCTATTCTTGCTTTATATTAACGATATTAGTGATCTTAACATTGCAGGTAACTCAACATTATTTGCCAACGACACCTGTATCCAATGGAGTAATTCGAATTCGGCGACATTACACAGTACAAATTTTACATTTTTAGATGCTATAGCTATGTGCATGTCTTGTGTATTTTTGTATTATTTTTCAGACTACATCTAAATGGTTCAATTTCGTATAAACGTATTATTATTATTATTATTATTAGGAGCGCTTTCAACACGCTGCGCAAATTTGTTGCATTCGTCAGCAATTCGGGTACTTGCAAAATGGTCATCGCGCTTTGCTTTCCATTTCCCATTGACACCGTCAGCGATCTTGAATTTAACAAAAGTTTTCCCAGTTTTCAGGATTTCTCATGTTTCTGCATCGATGGATACTATCTCACTTTAAATTTTGTTGTATTTAAGTCAGAACAAATTAGTTAATACATTTATTAAACGACAGTACAACAGGGAAATTATAACTGTTTTATATTTCAGTGCAATAAGTCTTAAAGTAATCTAGAGCATTTATTGAGCACTTTTTTACTGATCATTTACAAGAGGAACAACCTTACTAGCAATGTTACAAATGTTGTCACAATACCAACTTAACTCTAAATATACAACAATAATTGTACTATACTATAATATTACTATAATAGAAAACAAATTCCATAATTCAGTGCATTGGCGTGTTTACGATTTATTCGTATGATGTATCGAGGTCAACTAAAACTTCCGCTGAGGTACGCTGTTCTAATTCTACTTTGTTTGCTACATTACGATGTGAATAAATGTTTATCGCCTTTTTAGGCTTAATACATCTAATAATCACATGTTCTACATTACGGATTTCTCACCAGTATGAGTTTTCATATGTCTTTGCAAGTTATATTTCAATGTGGATCTATAATCACACACATTACATTTAAAAGGTTTTACGCCAGTATGATATTTTATGTGTCTTTGTAAGAGACGTTCCTGTCTGCATGTATAATCACATACATTACATTTACACGGTTTTTCAACACTATGACGTTTCATATGAAATCGTAAGTGACTTTTCTGTATACATTTATATTCACAAATATTACATTTAAAAGGTTTTTCACCAGTGTGAGTTTTCATGTGTCTTTGTAGAGCACTCTTCAGTTTACATTGATATTTACAAACATTACAGTTAAAAGATTTCTCAGCAATGTGTGTTTTCATATGTGTTTGTAGGGCACCCATCTGTTTAGATTGATAAACACAAACATTACATTTAAATGGTTTTTCACTAGTATGAATGTTCATATGTATTTGTAGGGTACCCTTTCTTATACATCCATAATCACAATTATTACATCTAAAAGGTTTATCACTAGTGTGAAGTTTCATATGTGTTTTTAACACATTCTTCTGTATACATCTATAATCACAAATACTACATTTAAGAGGTTTTTCACCAGTGTGAGTTTTCATATGTGTTTGTAGGACATTCTTCTGTATACATCTATAATCACAAGCATTACATTGAAAAGGTTTTTCGCCGGTATGAGTTTTCATATGAACTTCTAAGTGACCCTTACGATTGCATTTATGATTACATATGTTACATTTAAAAGGTTTTTCACCAGTGTGAGTTGTCATATGTGTGTGTAAGGTACCCTTCTCTCTGCATCTATAATCACATACATTACATTTGAAAGGTTTTTCACCAGTGTGAATTTTCATATGAACTTGTAAGTTACCCTTCTGATTACATTTATAATCACAAACTTTACATTTAAAAGGTTTTTCACCAGTATGTATTTTTATATGTGTTTGTAAGGTAGCTTTCTCTATGCATCTATAATCACAAACATTACATTTAAAAGGTTTTTTACCAGTATGAGTTTTTATATGCCTTTGTAGCCTACTCTTTACTGCATATCCATAATCACATATGTTACAATTGAAAAGTTTTTCTCCTGTAACAGCTTCATTTTTTATATGTAGCTCCTCACCCATCAATGGTTCGAACTTAATACCACATTTCAGATCGGGAACTTCCGATTTTATTTGTATGTCCAACGGTCGAATGTTAGCATCTTCGTGTTTCACTATAATTGAATAATGCTCGTTTTAATAATAATATTGTAAATAATTGCTAAAAGTTATACTATTTTTCAGTTTTTTTTGCTCGTATCGAGTAAGCGATGGGTACTTTAAGAAAAAAAATCACTTACTTTCATCTAATTTAACCGTCTTTGTATCTTTTATAGTTGCCGAAATCTGTGCAAGTTAAATTGGGCATGCCTTATACACTTTGCACTTGCAGTAATTTATTATAACAACGCTATTGATCATGGACTTCTACACTTTTTGTGGTGAATTATTTATTTTTAATTACTTACCTACAGAATGTGGTTCAGAAAGTAGAAATTCTTTCTTCATTTCATTTGAATCGGAAGTGTCAGCTTTGGAATCAACAAAAGCAGACAACCAGATTTCCCTAGTGACTTCAGGCTTTACTTCTTCTTTCATTTCCATACCGGTATATGCACTACCTATAAAACATTTAAAATGTATGTTTATGTTTGCCAATATTTAAAAGATTCTTCTGCTACAGTTAGGAAACTTATGTTTACGTTTGGTGCAGTTGACCCACAAAGATGACTTGGTCACGGTATCCTATAGATGTCTTTTATGCATCCGTAATGCTTGCCGCACAGTATTCTTCATGTAGTACTTATAGTTATCAAACAATTATTATTAAAATTTAAAAAAAATATTATATGTTAGTTACAAAAAAAAAACTAAACAATTCTAACGCAGTATGCAGACGTTATAACCATTCGCTTCTGGTAAGCCATTTAACGCACTTTTTTTTTAAATCTAGTTAAATAAAGTATCATCAGAAAATTTGTGGATGCTGCGCTGCTGAAAATTTGGTTAAAACTAGTACATTTACAACTCTTAGGGTTGCCTTGAGGTTAGCTTAAAATTTGCTTTGTTGTTCTCTTACCTGCTGAAAAGACAACCGTTAGTTTGCGCTTTATTTTCTAGTTGAAGTTTAGAGCGTTGTACGTTTTGTGTCATAAACTAACAACCTTTTTTTATACAAAGAGTTCCTGTTGTAAAGGTAAGCGTGTTTTTTTAAAGATTGCACTCATAATTGTTAATTCATAATTACAGATAGATCGTGGGCAAATATACATCAGGGAAAATTCATGCAGGAAATACTACAACATAAATAGTCGTTGGTTGAACTTTTACCATCATCGCTTAACGTCGATTAAGTCGCATATTATATATAGTTAACGGTTGGTAACAAGAAAAATATTATCTTTTGAGCATAATTTTTAGTGCAACTCTTTTGGATAACTTTAGGCTAGCCTAACAGGTTAACCGTTAAGTGTGCGGTCATTTTAAGGTTATCGTGCGGAGAGATTAAGTGGGACAAAGTTCGCCATTAGGTCTACATTTGGATGCTCTATGTTCACACTTGCAAATCTGTTGCGATTACTATTTTCTCAGCTTTCGGCTGTTAATATCCTTTGTTTTATTTTGAACCTTGATAAATAATCATGTCCGGAGTATAAAGCGATTTATCATTAGTAAATCGTACACAAGCTGCTGCGCTTTACATTTTTTGATTTTAATCACTTACCAATAGATTGCTGCACAAACCCACAACGTGAATTTGGCTCGAAAGTGGGAATTAATTCTACCTTGACTACATTTTGAAGCCAAGCAAACGATGTTGAATCGACAATAGCAGACAACTAGATTTTACCAGCGACTTCTTCAAACTTTAATTGTGAATTCGTACCAGGATGTAACACTATCAAAAATTTAATACATACCTATACTTATTTCATTTAATATTAAATATAGCAAGATAGCTCACCCCTAAGGAAACAATTCCGCAAGGCACAAACACTTTATGGTATGTAAAAATGTTTAAATTAAAACTTTGTTATGATATGGTAGTTATTAGTTAGCATGTAATAAGCTCAAACGGTCAGAACAGAATATGTTTTACGATTTTTATGTGCACTTCATACGTCATTATTTAACTGTGATAACAGCGCGTTTGTCAAAATTTGTAATGAGGTATTTGAACTACTTCATGTACAGGATACTTTTCCACCTGCTTTGGCTCGAATTCAATTTATAGCGTATCGTCAGAACCTCCTTTACTTACAAGCCGGAGCATTGAAATGGCAACATCGCACTTTGCGCGATTTGGGGGCCTAGACAATGGCGCGAATTCAAATTCAGATCTCTAAAAATGTGACAGGACTAAGATTTTCTGCAAATAAATAAAGTAAAAATTCAACAAAAAATTTATTTATTTGCAATTTTGTAAATGTTTTTACTGCTGTCAACACCTGCACCATCACAGCTAAAACATCTATATAATAATTGGAACATATTTACATTAACGTGATTACCATCAGACATTATGCAAATTACTGCGAGTCCACTGCAGTGAAGCAAACTTAAGACAGTTTTAGTCAATTCGAACAGACATTCCCCTGTCATATTTAATACAGGAAAAAGAGCCACAACTTCTTTAAATGAACCAAATATGGAATGAACCATAAAGGCTTGAATTGTTTTTGCCTCGGTAGAAGGGTCATTTACAGCCTGACCAGATAGTTTTACGCCACTATAACTAATTTCATCCAATGTCAAAATCACATACCGCTCCATTTCACTTAAATCATTTGTTACAAAACGTAAAAAATGACGATTCTCTTTTTCAGATTTTGGAGATATTTTTAAATTAGCCGATAATTTTTGTAGGTGTTTAGGGTGTGGTAATGTGACATAATCACTTTCCCTCAATGAGTTGTAGCATGCTGGAGATTGTGAATACAGCATGAATGCCAAGATGGTCATTTCTGGTGAATATTTCTTCTTTGATTTAAATAAGCTCAGCTGTTCTATGAAAAATATTAGCTTATTAAAATTATTGTAGTCATAGCTGTTATCACAGATATAGTTTTTCAGTTTCTGTAGACTGTATTCAACTTCTGCTTCTAGAATTTCAATCGTAACAGCCATGGTTGGAAAAGTTGAATACCTAAAAGTAGTTTTAGTTTAATTAATAACACATTTTCAGCTAAGAGATCGACAAACCTTTCTAATAAATTTTTTAATTGCGACCATGTGGTGATTACTTCATTAGGTAAAATCCAGTTTTGTCTGTATAATTAATTTTCTTTTCACCAACAAAAATGTCCACCTTTAAGTTGCTGTAAATCTTAATACAGCATTTCATTTTAGGAGACTCTTCGTTAAAAGTTACAATGTAAAAAGCAAGATACATTTCACCTTGTTCAACTTTCCACATTTTAAAATTCGTAAATTTTTGTTTGTAATTTTCTGTAAGAACATTCCAATTTTTTACCGTGTTCTCTTCTTTCTTTCTTTTTGTTTAATATTATCAATTTCAGTACGTCTAACTGTAGGGTCTTTTCTATGAAATGACGATTTCGAAAAGCAACTTGGTAAATTGGAAAACATTTTTGGTATTGCATCTTTATTCAAAGTGGGACGTGTTTTCTTCCATTCCTTAGAGTTTCCTTCAGCATCCACATATATTTCATAAAATACGATATCACTGTCTGAAAAATGTTTAATGCACACTACAGAATTTTTTGTAGGTGTCCAATCATCCCGCGGTATGCTCCTCAACCACTTACTTCGAAGGATATTATTGCTTGGAAACTTAAAAACAGTCACATAAGCAGCAGAACTTTTATAGTTACTGGTGCACTTTGGTACGCAGCACTTTTTTGTCATCTACAAATTAAAATAAAATTGAATTAACAGAATGAAGATTAAAAATTAGTTGGGTTAAGTTGTTATTTTATTAATTATTATCAATACTAGTACATTTAGGATAATTTTGATAATTATTCTGAAAATTGTACTTACATTGAAATGTATTTTAATGTTATAAACAAATATTATAACACAAAATAAAACCAGAACCTTAAACTACACGTCAAACTTTTCTGGCCCACAGTGCGACGTTGCCAATGCACCTATGCTCTGGCTTGTATTGTAAGTAAAGGTGGTTCTAGTATCGTTTTAACTCACCGTTTTCCACGATTTTCAAGTTTGTACAGATCGGCACGTCTGATTTCTTGAAAAGTTCGTCGTCTCAGCGTTCAAAAACGTCACCACAAAGAAAAACAATTTCTGAATCAAAGAAGTCAATACTGTGAATAGTCCGATTGTGCTGAACCGGTAAACTCATTCATTAAAAGAAAAGTTATTGCATATTTAAGAAAAAATTAAATTAAACAATTCCTTTAAAATTAGATATATCCTTAAATACTTATGTACATGTTGCCATATGTTGTATCTTCTTATCAGCAGCAAAAGCGGTTAAGGAAAAATAAATTACTTTTATACAAATGTATTTGCATAAGCGATACATTATTATAATCAAACAACCTCAAGATTATATAATAAAATACTGTAGTAAAAAAGTTTTTTACAAAATCTTTTTTAACATATCCTAGCGCTATTGACGTTTTTTACAAATACCCGTTGCTACATTTTAAGTTCTAATTCATTAACTAACTAATTCCTACGAGCACGTTTTTTTTACATACATTGCAGTTACAGTAATCAAATGTTGAACAAAATTTGATTTTTTATTAGTTTTAAACCTACAGAAAGTACAACAATCGCGCAGTTTGTTGGTGTACATACCTTAATGGTCCGTTAAATGAGATTTGGAATTACATTTGTAATCGCAAATGTGTTGTATCTTCAGAAGCCTGTAGCTCCACAATGAAGCATTTTCAAGTCCAAGTTTTTATAAGAAATTTAAATATTTAGATTTGTAGAATCTAATGTTAAAGTACGACAGCCTATTTTCCGAACACTGTTATGGCTGTAATATATTTACAAAAACAATTACAAAACTGCAGCTAATATGACATTTCTTTCGTGTGCCATCCTGTTATGAATTATTAAATTCGATTTTCTACTACATTTAAAATTACAAATTGCACAATAAAGTAGTTTTTCTCTAGTGTGCAATTTGTTATGAACTATCAAACTGGAGTTTTTTATGCATTTATAATCACAAATCGTACAATAAAATAGCTTTTCTCCAGTATGTGTTCTGTTATGAAGTGTCAAACTAAATTTTCTACAACATTTATAATCACAAATCGTACATTGAAATGGCTTATCTCCAGTGTGTATTCTGTTATGAACTATCAAACTGGATTTTTTGGTACATTTATAAGTACAACTCGTACAATGAAATGGCATTTCTCCAGTGTGTATTCTGTTATGAATTGTCAAACAGGCTTTTGCATTACATTTGTAATTACAAATCCCACAATGAAATGGCTTTTCTCCAGTGTGTATTCTGTTATGAACTATCATATGGGATTTTTGGATACATTTATAATCACATACCCTACAATGAAATCGCTTTTCTCCAATATGTATCCTGTTGTGAATTGCCAAACTGGATTTTGTAGTACATTTATAATCACAAATCGTACAATGAAATCTGTTTCCACCAGTATGTATTTTGTTATGAACAATCAAACTGGATTTTGTACTACATTTATAATCACAAATCATACAATGAAACGGCTTTTCTCCAGTGTGTATTCTGTTATGAACTATCAAACTGGATTTTTTGGAACATTTATATGTACAAATCGTACAATGAAATGGCTTTACTCCAGTGTGTGTTTTGTTGTGAATTGTCAGATTCTCTTTTCTACTACATTTATAATCACAAATAGTACAGTGAAATGGCTTTTCTCCAGTGTGTATTCTGTTATGATTTGTCAAACTGTATTTCGTGTTGCATTTATAATCACAAATCGTACAGTGAAATGCCTTTTCTCCAGTGTGAATCCTGTTATGGGCCATCAAATGGGATTTTTTGTTCGATTTATAATCACAAATCGTGCAATGAAATCGCTTTTTTTCAACATGTATTTTCAAGTGGGCAGTTAAAGAATTTTTCGATGAATATACACACGCACAAGTATCACACTCAAAGCACTTTATTTTGTTGGTTTGTAGAAATTTTTCGTTGTAAGCGACTTTTTGTACTGAGTCTGTAACTTTTAGCATTGTAACTACTGTGTCATTTACGGTTGTACTTTCTTCTTTGATGTCGATCACCTCCTGTTTAATATTTATTACAGCATAATCGCTAAATTCATTCCCTTCTTGCTTAACAATATTTATGTTAGTCGCGATGGATTCATCGTTATCATTTAGTTCTGTAGCAAAATTTACTCTGCTGGTACGGTTCATGCCCTTATTAACTTCATATTGGCAATTTGTGCTAATTTTAACGAATTCAGGTTCTATTTTAATCTCCATTTTGGTAAGGCAGCAAGCTATAAAATCAACTAACAGAAGTTTCATTTACAGCCTTCGCATTGCTATAAAACGAAATTTTATCATTTAACCTTTTAAACAAACAACAATAATAAAAAACGAACTTACATATGAAAAACATACACATATTAATCGAAATTATACTTGATGACTGTTACATCTTCTAAATCTAAATTGTTAGGTTATGTGGATCATATTAATTAGTTCAGATTGGATTAGTATACGAGGGGTCGTACAATAGTTTTTTTTGAGTTTTATGGAAAGGATAGCTTTGTACCAGTTTCCAAAATTGCCACTGAAAACTAATGGATTTACTTTTAATGCAAGGTTAACTGTTTCCAGTTCAGGTTTGTCAAACACCGATAAGTTGTAGTAAAAATGGCGGCAAGACATTTTATATTTTAATTAAATGTTACCAATTTTTGTTAATTTGATTTTAAAATAAACCTTTCATAGCCGTGATAACATCAGATCATTATAGTGTTTGTAATCTAGGATTGAAAAAGCCAGCGGTTAGCTTGTATTTTGAAAAAAACTGGAATTGTAGATTATGCTGTGGTACACATTTCCTGTTCAATTTTATACCAGAAAAATGCGATATTAACTTGACAACAACCTTACCTGTACCTATAGTGTAAGAACTCGAACAAAGCGCTTTGGTTTGTAATAAAATACAATTTTATTATTTTCCTGTTTTATTGTTTGATTGTTAGTAGAGGCATCGAGTGGCGGTAGCTCAGAGGTTGGGCGCTCAGTCTCTAACGCTGAAGGTCTAGGGTTCGATTCACTGCCGAAGCCATGCAACAATAAAAATTTATGCCGCAACCCGCCACTCACATTCCCCAATCCGGTGTAGGCAGCCGTGGGGTCTTAATGCCTGAAACCTTCTCCGATATTTAGTCGTTCGGATTCGATGTTAAACTGTAGGTCCCCCGGACTCCACCTTAGCGCCAAGGAGAGGACGTGGCAGAGAAGAGTGCCGGTGCCCAGCAGTGGGACGTAAAAGCTGATTATGAGAGGCATCGAACGAAAAATATTAAAACACAAATTATTTTGTCACCAAAAGATTAACAATTACATTAACATTATACACAAAATCCACCTCCGTCCACCATAGGCAAATGTGTGCCACCGCCCGAGGTAGTTCTTTCGGTAAGATCTTATGTGTGAAGTAACCCACTTTATATGTTCATAAATTTTTAGTAAAAGCTGATACGTAAATAAAAATAAAAAACAAAATAGTTTGCAGTACGTTCCCCTGTAAATAAAACATAATGCAGAAATAAATAAATTTCCAACAACTGTTTTCGTATTTTACAACGAACCATTCAGTACCATCATGACATATTAATTATTAAGTTACCGGCAGCAGTAACTTGTGTACGCTTAGACACCACGTGAAATTGTATACAATGCAGGGTGGTCCAACACTTACTTTGCCCCTATTTAATTCTTAAACGAATCAAGATAGCGAATAATAAGGTTAATAAAAGTTTTTTGGTAACGTTTGACCTACTTTGCTTTTAAAAATTGAAACAATGGTGTATGGGAAGTTACTGGATCGTCACTTGTGAAATAGCATTTGTGCGCACACATACACGCATGCACAGACATGCACGCACCCAACCACACAGGCACACACGCACGCATACACACCCAACCACAGGCAGTCATTTTTAAAATTAGTTTTTTGCGTTCCTGGAGGTCTAAAACATGTATTTCCATAAAAATCTCAAAACCGAATATTTTCGCAATCATAATACATTCCCATACTAGAAGCATAAGAAAAAGAAAATGTTTCAAATAGGCAGAAAGGTAGATAAAAAGGTAATAAAAACTTTTATATAATGTGTTGTTTTGTAAAACCAATATTTACGCCACCAAAAGCATTATTCCATTTTTTAAGGACCATGTATAAATAAGCTTGTACTAATAGTGTTTGTTGACAGCACAATCGCGCAATTTCGAGTACTGGGCAGTGCATGCACCGATGACGCGGCTCCAACCCGGAAGCCTAGCTGTTATTTAAGATGTACATTGGCCCCCACGGTCACCTGACATAGATCGCAAATTTTTTTCTTTGGGGATATCTACATGATATAATATTTATTGAGATAGATACAACAGTGTAGAGATTTAGTCAGATCCATTACAAATGCATTGTAAACATTGCCCACGGAATGCTACGTCGGGCTTCGAATACTGTAGTTCAAGAATTTACTGCTGTCTAGTAAATGATAGTGCCCAATTTGAACAGTTACTATAATAACTACTCTTGTACATATTAATTTAATGATAATTTGACTTATACCATAAAACAAGTAGCTTTCGTTTCACGGCTGTTACAATTATGATATTAAATCAATAAAAGTTAAGGTATGGCGTTATTTGTAAATTTAATTATATTTTAACCTTACACTTTTTTAAAGACAATAAAATGTGCAATTCAAAAATATAAGAAATTCAGGGTGTTTCATTAAAAAAAAAGTCATTTTAACAAATAACTCGAAAACGCGATGCGCAATTGTTTTTTCGTTTTTACCATCGTAACCAGAAGAAAAAGTTACGTTTTTTTCCTAATTTAACCAACTTTGTATCTTTAAAAATAAAAAAGTTGGCAATAGTGGCTCGGTTCCCAACAGCCCAAACTATTAAATTTATAAATATAATTCCTAATCTCCTATGATCGGTAATCTTCCGCTTTACAGAAAAGGTAAACAAAGATTTGAATTTATTTTTTACACTTAATTTTATTTATGTTTAAAGCATTGCTACAATGGACTATATTTACTGATTCATTTGGTGTTTTTATAAAAAAAAAGTGAATGTAGTTAAAAACTAAATAAAAGATAGAAATAGTGTGTAACATTTTACTGAAAGTTATCCAAACTTTTTATGGAATTTTAATAGTCATAAATAAATATCATATTTCGAAATTATTTAAGTATATAAATAAATAAAATTAAAATACTCTCACCTAGTTTGCATGACTTGAAAATTATCTGCCACGTCACGTTCCAAATTCGATTCCGCATAAGGACCGCAGCAGAAGCAGAGAACATGGGGATTGCAACAGAGGCAGCCGAAACACCCACCTATAACCGGTAACCGATTCATTACAAACGTTGAAAAAATGAAATGAAAAGTAGAGATTCTACATTAAAGAATATTTTAACGATAAACTACATTATACATTTTCACTTTTTTAAAGTAAACAATTTTTAATTTTAAGTGAATGTGTAATCATTAATCATAAAATTATTAATAAATATTCAACTACTTAAAATTAATAGTATATTAATAAAATAAAACACTTGGTAAATTGTTTCACAACTTGTTGGTATTTATTTACTCGACTCGAGTTTCAACCATCTCGGTTATCTTCAGGAGTTTACAATACTAACTAACTAAAAATCTAAAGATGTACAAAATGCTTATTTCTAGAAATCGGTCGTCACCGCCCTGATTTTAAGTGTTACCACATGTGTTTCTAAGCTTTGTTGACTGAAGGGTCTGTAGGTCAAGGAGTGGTGAATTACCTAAATCGGTGTGGTCGTTAACTAAATTTTTATTATTCCTCATTGCCTTTTTAATTTCTAAATTTTCTAATTTATTTAATCGGTTACCCTTGTTTTCTATGTGTAAAATTTTTGTATCTGTGTGTTTGAAAAAATGATTGTTTGTAATACAATGTTGGGAGATGCCTGTTGATTTATGATTATATTCAATTGATCTAATGTGTTCTTTAATTCTTGTATTAAAACTGCGGCCTGTTTGTCCTATATATATATTGCATCACAATTAGAACAGTCTATTTTTGATAGATACCATTTTTTGAATATTTTTCTATTGTGTCTTTATTGTTTACTAGGTGTTTATGGAGTTTATTCGGATTGTGTATAGCTACGTTAATATTTAATTTTTTGAGTCTGTTAGAAACTTTATAGCTGACTCTATTTTATAATTGATTTTTGACCATATTGTTTTTTCAATTATTTTTGTCCCTTGTCCGCTGTACAAAAGATGTTTTACCTGTTCCTTTTGTTTTTTCTTTAAAATGTTATCTACAAATTGCTCCGTGTATCCGTTTTTTAGGGCTATAAATTTAATTGTGTTAAGTTCTTTATCGAAATTTTCGGTAGACAGTGGGATATGAATGGCTCTGTGAATCATACCATTGAAAGCTGATTTTTTAATTTTGAGTGGTTGTTTAGAATTCGAATGTATGACCATGTCTGTAGTTGTGGGTTTTCTGAAAATATTGTACCTACTCTAAATTGTTCTCTACTCTTTCTATGCTTAGATCTAAAAAGTGTAGGGTATTGTTATTTTCGATTTCTATTGTGAACTTGATATTGTTATGAATTTTATTAATGTTATCTAAAAATTGTTGTATTTGTCTATCTGTACCTAACCACAAGTAAAAAATATCATCTACATATCTAATCCACTTTTTGACATTTTTACTAAAATTGTTGTTTGAATTAAAAACTTTTTCTTCAAAATTAGACATACAAATTTCTGCTAGTAGGGGTGAAAGTGGGGATCCCATCGGTAGTCCCTCCTCTTGCTTGTAAATTTGATTATTAAATTGGAAATAATTTTGTTCTAAGCAGGTTGGGAGCATGGTTCTGAGTTCTAATTTTTCAATATTCGTCAAATTACTATTGTTTATTTTATTGAACGTTATTTCTGTTGCTTCTTTTACTGGAATGGATGTGAACAGGTTGCTAACATCAAATGAAATTAGTTTTGCATTAGTGGGTACCTGAATATTTTTGAGTTTGCCTATTAATTCTAAAGAATTATTTACCGAATACTTTGAGAAACAGTTTATGTGTTAGGTAATATTCTATTGATTTCTTTACACAGCTTATAAGTGGGAGCGTTAATGTATGAAACGACTGGTCTAATTGGTTTTTCTTTTTTATGTAATTTTAAAAGTCCATATAAAAGTGGTGGGTGTGGCTTCATAATTCTGAACTTAAATTCATTTCCTTTTGGTACGAGATTATTGCAAAATTTTAGAGTTTCATTAACTGTGTTATGGTATTTAGTAGTGGGATCTTTGTCTAATTTTGAAAAACTGTTGTTATTAATAAATGTATCTACTTTGTGTACGTAATCATCTTTTTTCATGATTGTAACTGTATTACCTTTGTCCGCTTTGGAAACAATTAAGTCATTTATTTTAAGTTTCTTTTTTAACCCTTCAAGTGTTTTTTGTGAGAATTGCTATTAATTTTTATGTTTTTTTGTTTGGACTGTGATAGTAGGTCTTTCTTGATGATATCTGCACAAATAGACTTTTCTATTGTAATTGTTTGGTTATCTAAATCTACTTTGTCTAATGCTAAATCTACATCTATTGCCAATGTTTCATAATCTTTTAGTCTGGGTTGTGTAGTTGGTGAAAATTTTAATCCTACACCTAATAGCTCTGTTTCTTTATTTGTAAATTGAACGTCCGGTAGATTATTAACTCTAGGGTAAAAATCGCGGTTCGTGATGGGGTATGTTTTTGCACTATTACTCACTTGACTATTTGCACTAACACTATGTACACTTATGAGTTGATACAATTTTCGTCTTTGTTTGATGTACTGTTGATGGACTTCGTTTGGACATCGTCTCGTATTCTGTTATCCAATTGATCGAAAACTATTTTGTGAAATCGTTGGGCGTGCTCACTGTGAATGGCTTTTAAATGTAATCCTAAATTATTTCTATTACTGTACCATTTTTGTATTTCATAGGATAGCCAAAGTTGTTGTGCTTTTAATATGGCATTTTTTGCTTCTACGGATGTACTGTTGGTATTGATATTTATGTAGTTTGGAAATACGTTGCGTTTTTTGCACTGCTTGTTATACCATATGTGGTTTGAACATCTTTTACATACAAACGAACACTACTAAAATTTAACAGATGTTCAAACCACATATGGTCAAAATGTCAAAATGTCAAAATCTGGATTAGATATGTAGATGATATTTTTTGCTTATGGTTAGGTACAGATAGACAAATACAACAATTTTTAGATAACATTAATAAAATTCATAATAATATTAAGTTCACAATAGAAACAGAAAAGAACAATACCCTAAATTTTTTAGATCTAAGCATAAAAAGAGCAGGGAACAATTTAAAGTACAATATTTTCAGAAAACCCACAACTACAGACATGGTCATACATTCAAATTCGAAACAACCAATCAAAATTAAAAAAGCAGTTTTCAATAGTATGATACACAGAGCCATTCATATCCCACTGTCTACCGAAAATTTCAATAAAGAACTTAGCACAATTAAATTTATAGCCCTAAAATACGGATAAACGGAGCAATTTGTAGATAACATTTTAAAGAAAAAACAAAAAGAAAATGTAAAACATCTTTTGTATAACGAACAAAAGGCATCAATTGAAAAAACAATATGGTCAAAAATCAATTATATAGGTAGAGTCAGCTATAAAGTTTCTAACAGGCTCGAAAATTAAATATTAACGTAGCTATACACAATCTGAATAAACTCCATAAACACCTTGTAAACAATAAAGACACAATAGAAAAATATTCAAAAAATGGTATCTATCAAATAAACTGTTCTAATTGTGATGCAATATATATAGGACAAACAGGCCGCAGTTTTAATACAAGAATTAAAGAACACATTAGATCAATTAAATATAATCATAAATCAACCATCAATCAAATTAAAAAAGCAATAAATAATAATAAAAATATAGTTAACGACCACACCGATTTAGGCAATTCACCGCTCCTTGACCTACAATATACAAAGCATAAAAACACATGTGGTAACATTTAGAGTCAAGGCGGCGACGCAAAATTCCGGAAATGGGTAGGGTAGTATTGTAGATCTTTAAGTTTTAGCTTTAGTATTAGTTTAGTTTGATTTGTAAACTCCTGACGATGACCGTGAAGGTTGAAACTTAAGTCGAGAAAATAAATACCAACAAATTGTGAAACAATTACCAAGAGTTTTATTTTATTAATAATCTATTAATTTTTTAACAGTTAAATATTTATTTTAAACAAAGAATTTTAACTACGGTTACGCAGCATTTTTTTACAAAAATAAATACATTATTTCAGCCCCCGCACACTGTTGTAGATATAAGTGCAGATTTGCACGAGGTGCAAATTATTAAATATATTTCTAGCGCTTTTGCAAATACTAGAATTTATACATACGCTAAGAAAAAAACATTAAGAATTTTAGGACGAAAAGCAACAACTCGACAAAAACTACACAATAGTATTTTATTTTATCATGTACGTATAATTTATGTATATAATGTCATATGTATCCATATATTATCATATTTTGTATTAAGTTTATAACAAAAAAAAATAATATATACCTATTCCAAACAATAAGCAATTCGATTTCTTTTTGTCTCCGTTTGAGCGTTGTTTGAGTTAATATTATCTGTTATATTTCAGCACCAATGACGTTTTTAAGTTTTCATACATGTTCTTTCATTTTATTACCATCAAAAACTAGTAAAAATTGTATAAAAGTTTGATAGATCACGATTTATCTTTCTCCGAGCCGCGCTCGCGATAGGAGTGTATGAGTAAGACAAGGACGCGCGCTCAGTAAACAGCAACTACCCTCTTCTAACATATAGGACCGTCTCTCGCCTAAGCGCGTGCTCCTTCCAGTCGGTAATATAGTTCAATGCATGAACCATATACTTATTGTATTCCTTAAAACATATAACCTCACAATTTAGAAAATTCACGGTAATCAACTATAATTTCAATTCTTGTAAATATGTTTTTTACCTGAACATAAGTTCGTAATTTTTATATATTGTTATTTATTCGAGTGAAAGTTACATGATTTACAAAAATTAATTTTTTTAGCAATGCGAAGCCTGTAAACAAAACGTCGGCCAGTTTATTTCATAGCTTGCTGCCTTACTAAAATGGAGATTAAAATAGAACCTGAATTTGATAAAATTACTTCAAATTGTCAATATGAAGTTGATAAGGGCTCTACCAGCATAGTAAATTTTCCCATGGAACTAAATGATAACAAGAATCAATCCATCATGACCAACACGACTATTGTTAAGCAAGAAGGGAATGAATTTGGTGATTACGCTTTGATGAATACCAAACAGGAGGAGATTGACATTAAAGATGAGCCTACAAATGTAGATGACACAGTACAGGCATTGGTAAAAGTTATATTCTCAATGCATAAAGAAGCTAACAAAACGGAGCGCTTTGACTGTCATACTTGTGCTTGTTCATATTCATCAAAAACGTCTTTAATCTCCCACTTGAAAATACATGGTAAAAAAAAACCATTTCATTGTACGATTTGTGATTTTAAATTTATCCAAAAAGCCCATCTGCTAGATCATAACAGAATACACACTGGAGAAAAGCCATTTCAGTGTACGATCTGTGATTATAAATGTAGAATGCAAACCCACCTAACAAGACACAACAAGATACATACTGGGGAAAAGCCATATCATTGTACGATTTGTAATTACAAATGTAGAGAAAAATCCAGTTTGAGAAGTCACAACAGCATACATACGGGAGAAAAGCAATTTCATTGTACTATTTGTAGTTTTAAATGTAACAATAAATCCAGTTTTATAATTCATAACAGAATACACACTGGAGAAAAGCCATTTCATTGTACGATTTGTAATTACAGATGTACTGCAAAAATGTATTTAACAGTTCATAACAGAGTACACACTGGTTTAAATCCATATCATTGTATGATTTGTGATTATAATACTAGACGAAAAAAATATTTGGTATCTCATAACAGGAGGATGCACACGGAAGTAGCTGCACATTTGTAATTGTAAATATATTACAACGAAAACTGTTAATAGTGGGTGTCCGAAAATAGGCTGCCGTACTTTAACATTAGATTCTACAAATCAAAAGATTAAACGCTCTTATAAGCATGGGCTCGAAAACGCTTCATTACGGAGCTAAAATCAAGTAGTCAAATAGATCTAAGTAATTTCTCAAGATCCCCAAATCATTTCCACATTCTTTCAGGGTAAGTCTTAGAAGTCAAAACAATGGAGAAAAAAAAAGGAAAATTTGTTTCTATTTTAATGTGTAGAATTGAATTTTAAAGTATGGCAACCTAGTTTTCTACATCATTTTAAAGTTCACACTTGTGAAAAGCCATACAGTTGTCGCTTTTGCAAATACAAATCTAATTACAAACTCGGTTTGACGTATCATGATGTATGTGTACCAGCAAGATGCGTTATTGTTGTACTTCTTGTAGGTTTAAAACTAATAAAACTTTAAATTTAGTTGAACATTTGATCACTGTAACTGCAATGCACGTAAAAGAGGAACGTGCTTGTAGGAATTAGTTAGGTAATGAATCAGAACTTTAAGTGGAGCATTGGGTAATTGTAAAAGACCTCAATAGCGGTAAGGATATGTTAAAAAAGATTTTGTAATAAATCTTTTTAGTACTCTGCTATATTCTCTTGAAGGTGTAAATTATGTATTATTTAATGTACCGCTTTACAAATAAATTTTTCTGAAGGTAGTTTATTTTTCCTACCCTACTTTTGCTGCTGATAAGAACACGCAACATCTGGCAACATGTACATAATTACACATATTGTGTCTCCTGACTTTGAGCGAGCAGGACGTGTTTGTGTTTACGTCAGTATAATTTAAAGTTTTTGTTAAATTTGATGTTCTATTTACATTTACAATGAATAAGTGCGATATTTGCGACGATAAATTATCTTGTGATAAGGATTACCTCGTTTGCGGACGATACAATGGAAAGCTATGCTGTACATATTTGGAAATGTAAGGGAAAATATGCGGCGCAAGCAATCTGCCTAAAATAAAGCTAAATGGAGATGTCCTCTTTGTAATACAAGATAATAAGTCAATATTACGTGCCAAGATTATTGAATTAAATACAGTATTGTCGCGAATTTGAATTCAGCTTCTTTAAAACATTCATTATTGTCATTACTAATTATCATAATTATAAAATTTTATATTTCACAATGTGTAAGAGATTGATTTAGACCTAGAGGTTATAATTAGAATTACAAGGGTTGCTCCTGCAAAGAGGCGTGTATGCACTTTTATTGATTGACACATAAATGGGTTTGTGCGACCTACTGATGTTTCTATATAAATGCATGCAATGAGAATACCAAGTTAGTTGACAGATTCGTCTCAAGCAACCCTCTTGCAAATAGGGCTACCCTTAATGTTCATAATGGGTTCAGGTTAACGTACTGTTACATATGTAAGTGTATTTTAATTTAATAATACGAATTATGGTTAATTGTATATATAAATACAAATGTGACAATTTATTATAAATGTAACTCGAAAAGTTAACTGATAAAATTCAGTCTGTGAAACTTATATTTGCAGTTTGTCAACCTTTACAGTTGAAGTATGAAAATTAACAATTCATAGAACGTACGTTTGATGCTGACTGCAGAGTCTAAAGAACTTTAAATCTATCCTATCCATAAAAAGAACCAGACTGAGGTCACAAAAGTAGAAAGAAATTTCAAAATTTTCTCTTTTTGGATAAAAATAATCACATGGTACTTCCGATCACTATGCATTCATATTGCCTGTAAGAAAATCATAAATTAACGGATAATCACACATTTAAAATAGTTTTTTTAATTCGCGAAATTTAATACTAGTAATTGTTTGGTTTACTTAATTGTTTTTAAGATTTGAAAAATACAATTTACTAGAATAATTTTTATTGTAATAATTATATGGACATTTTGATTGCCATCTTAATCGTTCCAAATAAATCGAAATATCCAGTTGATAACATTAAATATGACCCTCTTAAATTTTAATTCGAAAATAATTCAAAACATATATACAGCCACAGTAGAATGCTATACAGGAACAGTAGTATCATTTCGCGTCGGTACTTTTGATGTTGAAGGCAACAAGTGTTTAGTGCGTAGGGTGCCTGGAATCGGTTATTAAAGCTCCTTTTCGCGTGCTGAGGTGCTAGAGTTAAATCGTGCCTGTACAAATTCTATCGCCTCAGAAACCACGGAGTGAGACTACTGTCCTGTAAAGCATTATACATTGATACAGCTAAAGATGAAAAACAGAACAAAGAGGTACCAAAGCGAGAAGTTGCAACTAGGCAATTTGAAAATTATTGAGCAATTCATTAAGATTGCACTAAAAGGTTTAACTAACATTTGAAAAGAGATAGATGTATAAACAGCATTTTTGACGTAACCCCATAGGAAGAAGCTAAATCCGGTGATCTTGGTGGCCACACGACTGTACCGGCTTTCCCTTTCCTGGATCCAAAACCTTGGTTTAAATAATTTTTCGTTACAACTATTTGGTGAGGGGTTGCACCATTATGCTGAATGACAATCTACTGTCGTAACTCTAAATTGACGTTTTCCATCAAAAGGTTCAAATCATTCTCTGTAGAAACTGTAAATAGGCGACTCCTAGTAACGTTCCTTCAAAACAATTGGGGCCAATAACCAATTTTATTAAAATTGGGCATGCTAAGGGGCTGCACCACCTCTATACCACGCTTCTCCTTCTCCCTGTGTCCTAAAATTGTTGTACCAAACTTGAACGCTGTAACTCAAACTGTTTTGTAGTACTTGCTATTATACTGTTTTTCTTCTGCAACTTTGAGGAGCTGTAACTTTCCGGAGTTGTATTTTCGAATAAGAGCATTTTGGGCCAATTGGCTTAATTTTCAGAGACCAATTACCACTTAAGATTTTTTTTTAAGTATTTAAACATACAGTATGTAGGGTGAGTCATTTCTATGATTTCCTAAACTATTGAGAATATCAAATTTGTTTACTAATGAAACTTTTTGAACATTATCTGCTGCATAACTTGTAATTATTACCAATTATACTGGGTGTTTAATAATGTCTGTACAGCACATTACTTTGTTATTTTTTAAATGGTACACCCTGTATATCATTGCATTTTTAAATTCTAAATTTAATTCTTGATCTAAAAGTGTAAAGTAGTACCTATAAAATTAGTGGTTTTCAGGTTATTTAACTTTTTTTGAAACTTTTCGACATTTGTGGACTGATATTAATTAATTAATATTTTAGATACCAAAAATGTTCAACCATCGCTATTTGGCACAGGCTATTAGCATTGTACGAAGTATTAAGCGGTTTGTTAAAAACATCAGATTATTACACAGGATGTTCGTAATTTAATGTCCATTTGCAAAATTTTAAATGTCAATAACTTTTGTTTTTCAACAGAACACCCGGTATTTTTTACGCCATAATTTCTTGTTAAAAGTGATTTGTTGCCTAATGAACTACTTTATGCCACATTTCAAAATTTTCTGTATTGTTTTGAAACTGCCCAGTGACGTCATCGATAACTATTATAAAAATTGGCAACATAAGTATTTTCTTAGGCCGTTAAATAGATTTTTTTCCCGTTACAGTGATATAAAATTTTCACATTCTTCTTACATTAAAAAAGTTATGAACAATTTCAGTATTATTGTGATCACCGCTTGATAACTTCCACCTGCTTAAACACACTCAACTATCAACATCTTCTTCCGATTTATCTCGTTCTGTTTTCCTTTATTTATGTCTTCTTTAATTTATTTTGAGACTTTTTTTGCGCCTTACGACTAGGAAACTCAATAGACCTGCTTTGTTATACATTAACCAAATGGATCACAGAATAGATTTAGTTTCTTATAGCTACCTAGTTACTTTCACAGCCTGAACTGGAACATGAACCCATTGAACTATAATACTGACTGGAAGGAGTACGCCAGGCATGGGCAACCTACGGCCCGCGGGCCGGATCCGGCCCGCGAGGCAATTTCTTACGGCCCGCGAAAGTTTTTCCATTTAGATATAAATGCGGCCCGCGATCACTTATTTTCGTTTACACAAAAAAACTACGTGGTTTTGTATTTACATATAAATCCAGCCGACGATTACTCGTGTCCGACACTGACCATGAATCATAGGTACCTACTGTACGTGCACGTCTGCCAACTTTGACTTCTGCAGTATTGTGATGTGTCTATTTCAGAAGTTGAAAAGTGTTGTGTTGGTGCTGTGTACTACTACTAAGTATTCAAAGCCATTTTCGGAAGGGAAATTTGCAGAAGAATGTTTAATTGCAGCAGTAAATGGAAAGATGTTAAAACGTTTCTAGGATCTGAAAGATACAGTGTACCATTTCATGGATATAAAAGGAAAAACAGTCCATGAATTAAAAAATAATGAATGAATGTGCTTCCATGGTGACATTAAAACTCATTTTCACCCTACAGGCAACGTAAATAGGCGATACATCCATAGCTACAAAAGATGAAAATGGCTAATAACATTCGTTTACTTTTTGCCCTTGACTACGGAACTTAATAGTATCATTTACATTCCTAGGATAATAATTAAAGCAACAAGGTACAGACTCCAATATTTTATTTCGAACAGAATACTAAAATGTTGATTTTAACTGTTCGTTGATATGGTAACAAGCACAGGCAACTTAGACTAATGGGGCTTTTAAAAAATAATTCCGATGACAGCAGTCAAAACGAATTTTTAAAAATATGATTAAATTTCTACCTGTAGCGTGAAAAATTTAATAAGTAACACGGAATGTATCGACTATTAACATTCTCGGCAGGCCCCAAGCCTCGGCTTCGCCTCGGCTCGTATTTACCTACCTTGAATGTTATTACGTCTTTACATTCCTTGTTACTTAAATAACTATTAAATAAACTCAATAGTCAGCTACAAACTCCAGGGAAATTTGTTCATGAGTCTTTTGCAAACATAAATAGTTTTCAAAATAAACTTCATCAAACTGAAAAATACCCAAATATTGCAAGTTTTGTTAGAAACATAATGACTTAGTTTGGAAGTAGGTACCTATTGCCGACCTATTGCCGCGAACAATTTTTTTCAAAGATGAATTTTATTAAATCCAAAACTAGAAGCCAACTCATTGACATTAATCTGGAAAATGATCTGCGTGTTGCATCAACTAATATTTCTTCAAATATGGACCATTTCGTTAGTGGTATACAAATACAAGGATCGCCTCTACTTTTCATTTGAGTTTGATTTGAGCAACAACTATGTGCTTTGACTTTTTTTACGTTTCAAATTTGTGTGCGCAGTCAGCAGCAATTAGCCTTAACGTCCCACTGCTGGGCACCGGCACTCTTCTCTGCCACGTACTCTCATTAGCTCTCCCGCTAAGGTGGAGTACGGGGGACCTACAGTTTAACGTCGAATTCGAACGACTAAATACCAGAGAAGGTTTCAGGCATTAAGACCCCACGGCTGCCTACACCGGATTGGGGAATGTGAGTGGGGGCTTGCGGCATAGGTTTTTTTGGCGGCATGGCTTCGGCGGGGAATCGAACCCTAGACCTTTAGCGTAAAAGGCTAAGCTCCTAACCTCTGAGCTACGACCACTCTTGTGCGCAGTAAAGTACGTTTATTATAAATTCTACTACTCATTTATTTTACTAGTAACACGAAAACTGGTTCGGTCCGGCCCTCAGAACATTTCTAAAGTTTTTATTTGGCCCATCAGCTGAAAAGGTTGCCCATGCCTGGAGTACGCAGATGAAGATTTGAAACGAAACCCGGTCCGCTATGTTAGAAAGAGTCAGTGGCTGCAAGCTGGGCGGTTATCCTTGTTTTACGCACGTGAAATAAACGAGTTTGTGTTTTTCAATCATTTATTGTTATAAATAAAAAAGTTTTTCGCTTAAAATGGTTGAATTCTGTTGTGCCTATGGTTGTGGCAATGAATGGAAACCTAATAGAAATTACCGATTCCACAGGTAAGGATTTATACGAATTTTAAATAAAAAGTTGAGGTTATGCCAGTTTCTTTAAGGCAAACAAAACTGTTTCAAATAATAAAAGATCATGTAAAGGATAAAATAACAATATTCACCAATTCCTTACCTTTTGTATTTTTTATTTGTAGATTTCCATTAAAACGGCCTGATATACTAAAACTGTGGATACAGGCAGTTCAATTAGAAAACTTCAAGCCAAATACACATACAGTAATATGTAGTAGTCACTTCACCAAAAGCAGCTATTTGGAATCATCTTTGAATAAGAAACTTTTAAAGAAAGGTGCGGTTCCTTCAATTTTTAATTTTCCTACACATTTAAGGGAGAAGTCCGCAGTTCCCAGAAAAATTGTTCGCCACCGTTCACTTTAGGGTGTAATTTATCTCCAGAAAATGTTATACCAAAATTTAAACATCCACAAAATGATAGTTACATTTACTGTATCCTAGATCCCTGTCATATGTTGAAATTGTGCAGAAATGCATTTGCTGAAGTTCCTATAACATCTGCTGCTGGCGAAATTTCTTTCAAATATGTTCAAAAACTTCATGACATACAAGAGGAAGAGGATTTGAAGCTAGCAAATCGCTTGTCAGGGCCTCATTAATTTTCATATGAAAAAAATGAATGTAAGATTGGCTGCTCAAACAATAAGTAGCAGTGTTGCCAATGCCATGGATTTTTTAAGATCAACTGGACATCGTGATTTTATTAAAAGCGCAGCCACAACAGAATTTTTAAGGGTTTTTGATAGAATTTTTGATGTTATGAATTCTAGAAATATATATGGGGAGTTCAGTTTGAACATTGGCCTAGAGCAGACGTATAACAACGCAGCTCTAGCTATTAAAAGTAAAAACGAGATTTTTCGCCGTTTAAAATGGCATTTTTTTGGTGCAATTCGATCCTAGAGTGAACATCGAAAGCAGGGTTCGTGAATTGATACCTGTGGCTCAACGTAGCAGGTAAAACAGGTAAAAAAAAGTAGCGCGTCACGGAGGTCCTTTGTTTGGCCAGAACAAAGCAGGTGCATTTGAGTGTTTAGTGCGCCAGTGCTCAAAAACAATCCAATTCAACAAAGCTAGATCAAAGAATAGAGGAACAAAGTGTAGTAATACCACCCGGACGATACGTAATATTAAGTAGTTTATTAGTTATTAGGAAATTAAGACATTTTCAATTTGTAGTCTTAGAACAATAGATATGTGTGAAATAAGAACAATGTGAAACTTTTATACCAAAGTTTATTAAGTTAAAATGCATAATCGCATAACGGTCTTGGTTGCGTACTCAAAAACCCCATTGATGCGTAGCCTACTAACTACCCGGTGTTGCAGCAGCGGTGTCTTGCGGTATGCATTGCAGACATGCTAACGCGGTTCAACACCCCACCCGATCCCACCTATCACATAAATTCCTACCTACCTACTGGCATGGGGTGGGCCTGGCGTAATCCAGGATCGACCCTCGAGTCAGCTCCATGTCAGATGATGATGATGATGATGATAATGATGATGATGATGAATTCTAGAAATATATATGGGAAGGGTTATAAGTCTCCACTGTGTTTAAATAATAAAAACTATTGGCAAAATATTTTTCGAGAAACTGAAAATTATATAAGGCAATTGAAAATAAGGGGCAGTGGTATTTTACAGCATGCAAGAAAAACATTTGCACTTGGTTTCCTTCCCAGCTAACATGGTCACGTCAAATTGACGGCCACAGGAAGTGATTATTCGTCAGCGACGTCGATTGCTCAATAACTGACGTATTTTGTACGTCATATTATTAACGAATAAGAAACGTTATCCTGTGACGTCTAGAGGACGTTTCAGGAAAGTCATTTTTTATTGATTTTCATGTTATCGATATATTATACCTATATAAAGTGGATATATTTTGGTAATAAAGTGCCTACATGCCTACACATTCGTTAAAAAGTAAAAATTCAGGTGTGGAGATTTCTATATGGCATCTAAACATTTTTCTATTATATAATGATATATATCGTTATATAATTTTACCTCTATACTAATTATCGAACAGATGTTAAAATTAATTTTTCAGGTAATTTTAAAATTTGCGCCTGAAGACATTCAGAATCAACGTAGTCACACGGCGCAGAAGCCCGCATAATCAAATTACCCACGTCCGTTTCCGCCATTACTGCGCAACTCACTTTGAAGGCTTATGTTCTGTGCTATCAAGTGCTTTAGTGGATGTTTGATCTGTAATTTTGCTTTTGTTTATTATTTTAGTTGCTGTCCTGTATAATAATTGGTAAGTACGTTTAAACTATAAAATTACCATTGTTGCTATAATCTTCTGTCTGTTGAATACGTTATGTATAATTAATACTCTTGCATGTTTGGGTTAAATATACATAACCTCAATTTTTGTTTGCACGTTGTTTACGCGGTAAAGCAAAACTTTGCTAACCGTGTTCTTAGTATTAATCGGTAAATGTATGGCTTATTTTTATTTGTTAGGGGAGATGTACAGTATGATTAACAAATTTTTCGATAAGGCTTGGCCATGGAAAAAAAAATTATTTTTTATTGGAATTAGAAGTTTTGACATTAGTTTTGTTTTCCATGGCCAACCCCTATCGAAAATGTTGTAGATCATACTGTATGAACAAAGGATAATAAGTTTAATATTCCAGGTTTCGTACGTACCTCCTGTAGTCTGTTGTACAAGCATGGTATTTGTGGGCGTTAAATTTGAGGAGAGCGTTGGTGGTGGTGTTGCATTGGTTAACAGCTTATGGCTGACGCCACGAAAACGTGAAGTGTTTTGGCCACCTTTTAAACAGCAGCACGAATATGAAAGCACTAAAAAAAATAGAAGTACCAGTAGATTTATCATCATGGCAGTTGTATTCAATAAAACGTAGCTTTTTTTAATGTGGTGAGTGTAGTTGTTATAGTTTAACAACTTTCCAAGTAATCGAACTTATTAAAGTCATTTACAATTTTATTAGATGACTACATAAAGGCTGTAAAAAAGCTAAAGCAGTCCGAACTAACTTCAGATGTGCAAACTGACATAGATGAAGAACCTTTAAAAAGGCAAGTTCGACTACCCCGTAGGATTATTTGTGAGTCGAGCGACGAAGATAATGAGTGTTCTGAAAACAAGTTAAGAAAAAAGGCAGCAGTAGCTCGTCCGGCCAGAATTGATTTTCAAAAAAAAAATGAAGCTGTATCATCTATTATATATCTCATTATTAGAATCAAACTATAGTGTAAGTTTTAAGTTCAGTGTTGTGCTACTGTATAACTTCTTGGTAATATTATTTATTTCCTTGTATAATATATTAATTTCCTCCAATAAAATTATAGCGTTTACAGTATTTTTTTTACTTTCATTTTGTTAGTAGAACGTCTATTACTAGTCTTTAATAAGTGATTTATAGGTGAAAAAGACGTCTTTCTTACGTTATTGAGAGTTATTAATTGGTGAGTGAATGACGTCATATTTACATAAAAATATGACGTCATTGGTCTGTGACATTTACCGTCATAATTACGTCATACTTACGTCATATCTAAGGTATAACTGACGTAATGGGTGACCAAAAATTCACGTCATAATTACGTGACCATGTTAGCTGGGTTGTTAATATTTTCAGCTTTCAAAGTTTAGCCTTAGATCTATTGACTAATACTGAGAAGCCTCTCAAGTATTTTTTGGCTTATAAATGTAGTCAAGATCACCTAGAATTATATTTTTCTTGTATCCGATCGCGTGGTGGGTGGAATAATAACCCAAATACAATGCAGTTCATGTGGGCATTGCGAAAGCTTCTATTTCGAAATAGTGTAAAAGGTAGCGTAAATTCAAATTGTGCTGATGTCGGTTTCGAATCAACACTGTATTTAGTTTGTGCAATTCGCAGCAATCCACAACTTCTTCTTGTAGTGCCTATTCTAACGGATGTTGGCGACCAATAAGGCTATCTGTACTTTAGACACCGCAGCACGAAATAAAGATGTTGTAGATTTGTTATACCAATTGCGTAAGTTTTTCAGCCAGGAAGTTCGTCTGCGACCAGGACCTCTGCGTTCTTCAATTCGGCCTTGCAATAAAAGCTGCAGCAATTCGTATTTTTCTCCTCTCATCACGTGACCGATATTCCAATTTCCGCTGTTTGATAGTGGACGTAACTTCTAATGAACAATTCATTCTTTCTAATATCTCCACATTGGTCACTCTATCTGTCCATGGTACACGCAGTATGCGTCTGTACGTCCACATTTCAAAAGCATTGATTTTATTACATAGATCTTCGGTTAACGTCCAAGCCTCCATTCCGTACAGAAGCACCGAGAACACATAACATCTTAAGAAACGCTTTCTTAACTCCAGGTTTAAACTGCGGTTATTCAATATAGGTTTTAATTTATTAAACGTATATCTTGCTTGGCCGATGCGACTTCGTACTTCCAGTTGTTGTCTTCCCTCACTACTGATTGTGGTACCTAGATATTTATATGTAGGCGTTAACTCTATTGCTTTGTTGTTTATTGTTATTCCCACTAATCTCAACTGTTTCTTTGTAATTGTCATATACTTCGTTTTTTTAAGATTCATATCTAGTCCGTAAACTTTACTGGTTTCATATACTCGATTAAAGAGAGTTTGAAGCTCATGTTCTGTTTCAGCGATAAGAACGGAGTCGTCGGCATAACGTATGTTGTTTACTACAATACCATTGATTTTTATACCTTCTGTGCTGTCTTCTAACGCTGTTTTAAATATTATCTCGGAGTAGATATTAAACAGCAATGGTGAAAGAATGCACCCTTGCCTAACTCCACGTTTTATACTTATTTCTTCAGTGATGCTTTCTGTTGTACGGACCTGAGCTGTTTGTTTCCAGTATAAATTTGCAATGATCTGTATATCTTGAAAATCTAAATTTATTTGTTGAAGAATTTCCACAAGTTTATTATGGCGAATTCGATCAAAGGCTTTCGTATAATCTATAAATCCTACAAATACGTTCTTGTTAATATCTAAGCATCGTTCGGCTAGTATGTTTAGGGCAAATAGCGCTTCGCGTGTTCCATATCCATTTCTAAAGTCCAGCTGCGTTGCTGACAAGATGAATTCGCATTTAGTGTATATGCGGGAATGTATAATTTAAAAAAATATTTTCAGGGTGTGACTCAATAAACTGATGTTTCTATAATCTTCACACTTTCTTGGATGTACTATTTTGAGGAGTGTAACGAATGTGGATTTTAGCCACTCTTGAGGGATATTTCCTGACTTATGTATTGCATTAAATAACTTAACTAATAAATCTACGTTTCCTTCGTCAATCAGTTTTATCAATTCTGTAGGAATTTCGTCTGACCCTACCGCTTTATTAATTTTGGACTTCTTTATTGCATTTACAATTTCTTCCCTCGTTATTTCAGGTGCCTCTTCTTTATTTGTTATGTTTGTTACGTTTGTCGATTCCGTTCTTTCATCATCATACAATTCTTCCACACATTCCTTCCATCTAGCAAGCTTTTCCTCTGTTGTTGTAATTATTTTCCCTGTTTGTCTGTAAGCAAACCAAACTGTTTGGTTTTACGTAAATTGCATATTTCTTTTATCGTTTTATGTACCTATGTTTCTTGAATCGTATACTTTCTCCAGTTCTTCTATTTCTATACACTTTCCTGTTACCCATCTTTCCTTAGCTTCACGTATTTTCCTAGTTATACTTTTATTGATTTCTTTGTATTTTTTGTCATTTCTGAACTTCATTTCTCGTCTTCTGTCCATTAGTTCCAATATATCTACTGTCGTCCACTCTTTCTTTCTTTTTTGGTGTAGATTGGTTTTTAAGATTACTTTAGAAGCGTTTCCAATTTTTTTTTAATAGTTGTCCATGTGTTATCTGTGTCCTTTTCGTCAATTGTGTTTCTTGCTATTTGTTTCAAGTCTTCGTTGATTCGTGCAATTAGTTTGTATTTAATATCAGGTTCAGTTATCTGCTGAGCGTTTAACCGCTTGGGCTTTTGCGTACCGATCAGCTTTTTGAGGCGCAAGTAAAACGTGGCTACCACTGGATTATGGTCAGAAAATACATCCGCCCCCAGATACGCCTTGACATTATACTATTTCTATATCTTTCGGTGATAAGAATGTAGTCTATTTGATTGCGTTTTTGTTGTGATTTGTCTGCCTTTTCAGGTTTCGTCCAAGTGTAAAGTCTTCTGGGGTGATGTTGGAACATAGTGTTGGTGATTATATAACCGTTTTCCTCGCAGAAATTTACTTATCTTTCTCCCCTATCATTACGGTTTCCAAGTCCGAATTTACCAACTGCAGTACCTTGTTCTCCTTTGCCCACTTTGGCACTGAAGTCCCCCATTATAATACTAATGTTTTGCGAGTTAAACTTACTTTTTAAGTACTCTATTTCTTCGTAAAATTTTTCTATTATTTGTTCCTCTTTTTGCGCCGTTGGAGCATACGCCTGTATTATGTTAATATCGATCGGGGTATTTTTTATTTGTAAAAGCATGGTTCTATCTGAGTACGGCACAAAGTTAACTATTGATTTTTACTTTCCTATACTTTCAGTATAGGGAAGTATTGATTTCATGCAAATTTTCAAAATCGAGATTTTGACGGAAATACATGTTTTGGGCTTCCAGGATCCTAAAAAAGTGGTTTTTAAAAAATGTCTGTCTGTGGGTGTGTCTGTGTGTCTGTGGGTAACGCTCATATCTCCGGAACGGCTGGACCGATTTCGATGTGCTTTGGAATGAGGAAGTATATCAAAAATTCATCGACAAAATAAGCTTTTAAAAAGAATCCGAAACCGGAAGCGGAAGTTAGACATGTTTCTTTGGTAGCATTTTTTTCAGAAACGGAATTTTGGAAATTTTAATAGTGGAGATTAAAGAAGGCCTTAGGACAAATCAAACAATTTTTTACCGAACTCTCTAGCTTCAACATGGCGGCCGCTACGAATTTTTGAAAATTTCGACTTTAACGCCCATTTACTCAAAAACCAGTTATCTGATTGGAATCAACTACATCTTGTTTGGTAGCCCTTCAAGGGTACTATACCATGAAATATCATTAATTTTGAAAATATAAAAACGATCGCAATGACATCACTCCAAAATTTTGGAATTTTTCAAAAAAAAATTTCTCAAAAACTGCCCACACGTTTTTGTTTAAACTTTTTAAGCTGATAGAGCTGAGAATCTTCTACAATTTATTTTTTTGCGCATTGCTATAATTTCACTGTGACGCCCTCTGTGATTTTTTAAAAATTGAAAATTGGTACCCTTTTATTTATTTAACGGGGGGCAATAAAATATTTCTGTTAAAGCAAAATAGCTCATCATTGATAGCAAAATCCGAATATCATAATATTTTTTCGATAATTTAATATTTAGGGGGACTACTGATCCCCCTCCCCCCCAAAATTTTCGCTACAAAATTAAAAAATTGATTTCTTCTTTTGTTTGCTCTAGGAGAATCTTTTTACAAAAAATCAAAAAATCGAATTTTTTGCCCCTAAATAATCTTTTTGTCCTTAGAAGAATTTCACATACTTTCTACAGCAGTTGTATTCTTGTACGGAAGTGACTAGAGTTTTGAACGTTCTATGCATTTCTATTGCGCACGCATTCAATAGGCACTTATTTAACGATAACGAGTAGGTTCGGAATAGCATGGATGGATATGCGGGTGTGTTCGAGTGTACTGCCGTTTTACTGCATAAGTAGTTGTGGGTCAAAAGTTTTTTTTTATTTTATAGTTTTTTTTAAAACACTGCTTTTGCGTTTCTAGACAGGTGTATATCAAAAGTGTTGGAAAATATTAAACAATGTTAATTTATAAGTATAGAAAATTGGAATAGTGGAAATTATAGAAAGCCTTAGAACAAATCAAACGTTTTTTTACCGAACTCTCTAGCTTCAACATGCCGGCCGCTACGAATTTTTGAAAATTTCGACTTTAACGCCCATTTACTCAAAAACCAGTTGTTTGATTGGGATCAACTACAACTTGTTTGGTAGCCCCTTAAGGTTACTATACCATGAAATATCATTAATTTTGAAAATCGAAAAACGATCTCAATGGCACCACTACAAAATTTTTGAAATTTTCAAAAAAAAAATCTCAAAAACTGCCCACACGTTTTTGTTTAAACTTTTTAAGCTGATAGAGGTAGGCATCTGCTACAATTTTGTTTTTTTCTTATTGTTATAATTTCACTGTGACGCCCTCTGTGAATTTTTGAAAATTGAAAATTGGTACCCTTTTATTTATTTAACGGGGAGCAATAAAATATTTCTGTTAATGTGAAAGACCTCACCATTAATAGCAAAATCCGAATATCATAATATTTGTTTGATAATTTAATATTTAGGGGGGCTACTATTCCCCCTCCCCCAAATGTTTTCGATAAAAAATTAAAAATTTGGTTTCTTGTTTTGTTTGCTCTAGGAGAATCTTTTTACAAAAAATCAAAAAATCGAATTTTTTTTTATTATAGACCTTTTGTGCTTAGAAGAATTTCAGCTACTTACTATTCTTGTAGCATAGTTAGTATAGACTAACTTTTTTATTTCATTAGATAGACTCGCAAACCCAAGAGTAAAGTTGTAGGGCAAATTCTTCTTGATTGTAATTAAGAAAAAAACTTGAGTTTCCAATTTTAATATGGCGGCTACGAAAAAAAAACCTTTTTTATAAATAGCAACGTGACATTTTGGCTTTAAAATCAGAGAGGTTTCTAAATTCTAAACACAAATTAATAAGTGTAATTTCTTGCAAAAAATAATACTTCTCGAGTTATTAATACATTTTCAAACATCAACACGCTTCTTTACTCGTGCCTCCGGTTCATTTCAGTTCGGTTGTTTTACATGTACTCAGTTGCAGGCGGACCCAGCGTGGTAATGGTAGCTTTAAGTTACGCTCTTCACGATTGAAGTTTTTATAAACGCTGTTTACTTTTACTAGCCGGGTCTAGTTACGAATGCGTTCGTGCACGGTACGTAATTTCGCTGATATTTCGCGAACCCGTACTTCGCTTTTGATGAAAATTGGAATGCAGAGCTATATCAACAATTCATCGAGAAATTAAGCTTTTAAAAATATACGAAACCGGAAGCGGAAGTTAGACATGTTTTCTTGGTAGCATTTTTTTCAGAAACTGAATTTTGAAAATTTAAATAACGGAGATTATAGAAAGCCTTAAGACAAATTAAACGATTTTTTTAACGAAATCTCTAGCTTCAAAATGGCGTCCGCTACGAATTGTTGAAAATTTCGACTTTAACGCCCATTTACTCAAAAACCAGTTGTCTAATCGGGATCAGCTGCATCTTGTTTGGCAGGCATTTGAGGGTACTTTACCGTGAAATATAATTAATTTTGAAAATCTAAAAATGATCGCAATGGAGATTCTCTCAAATTTTGGAAATTTTCAAAAAAAAAATTCTCAAAAACTGGTCACACGTTTCTATTTAAACTTTTTAAGCTGATAGAACTGGGGATCTGCTACAATTTTGTTTTTTGCTCATTGCTATAATTTCAATGTGACGCTTTCTGTGAATTTTTTAAAATTCTAATTTGGTATCCTTTTATTTATTTAATTTATAATGTCTTTTTGACAAATTTCTTTACATAAATGTTTAGTTTACTTTTCTATAATATACACCCCCTTATCTTTATTTTCCATCAGTAATGCAGTCCTTCACATCCATATATAAGTTGCAACCATCCAAATATTTAAATCTCAAGATAAATTATACCCAATATCCGCTTTTACTTGTTAATTACCATTAACATCCCCACATGCCATCGTAGATATTTCCGGTTCTCCCATGTTATCCTCCTACATATCTGTTTTTATAAGTTTTTCTTACTTTTTTTCTCTTCAAGAAATCAAAACGTTGTCCTTGTTGTCGTTCTGAATTTTTTGCATGATTTTTTTAAATGTTTAATTTCTAAAGAAATTAATTGCATATTATAAGAAATATGAATATTTTTTCTTACTTCAAGTGTAGTATCTCTTATTTATAATTTTGTTTTCTCTTTTTTTCCTGCGTTGTTTCTTTTTAAGATCATAACACAAAGCCAATAAATGTGAGTTACGTTAAAGCAAAACTCAGGAAAACTACTATTAGTGTTGCCACACGGACTTGTACTACATGTATTTCTTCTTTTATTTAACAATTTTTTTTAATCATGTTCTGTTGTTTGTTTTTCGACATAAAGGTTTGACTGTATTTTACGAGTACGTACATACTTTGTAGTTTTACAATGTTTAATAATGACATAAAATAACAGAAAAGCCTTTTTTTATTTTTTTTATTACATTTTGTGATTGGTACAGGTGTTCATGAGACAATAAGATGTAAGTGAGTTTAAAAGGCCATGATTTTTTCACATGATTGTGGTGTTTTGTGCGCTTTAATAAATAAAGCACTGTTGCACTGTTGTGCCCGCAAAGTACAATTAGCAAGCTAAATAATTATTTAGCTTGCTAATTGTACTTTGCTTTACCCATAGAGGGTGCCAGGCCCGTAGCGACCGCCAAGCAGGCAGCGAGAGGACCTCTCCTCAGAGTCGGGTTGCTTCAGAGTGCAGCCCTAAGTGGGTGCTAAACTCCATCTAAGGCTAAATACAACCACGAGACCGATAGCGAACAAGTACCGTGAGGGAAAGTCGTATTATAATACGACAAACGTAAGATTATTAAATGATATTTAATTTTCACTGGTTGTAGAAGGTTTATAAAAGCTACAAATATGAGCTAACTTTAACGTTTCTAGAAACGGCCATTTTTCGAAAAGTAACATGTATTGGGTTCCCAAATCCCTTTACCTGGTATGAAATATTTTAACTACGGGTAAATTTGGGAGTACAGCTTTAAATTTATAAGCAGCTTAGTGCTAACAAAGAAATATTTTAACTAAGTGAACCTTCTTGAGTGCATTTGCATGTTGAACCACAGATAATTACTTAAGATTTTCCTTATCAGTTAAGTTACTTTCTTACAGTGTCACTCACTTACTATTGTATTTCATTTTCCACAAATAATTTGTCTTCGTCTGGAAGTTCTTGCAATTTCATTGGTTACAATTTTGCTAAAACATAGTGGGGGGTTAGGTTTGCAAAAATAGTGTACACTTGTCGAATACATTACGTTTAATTTGATTTTGAATTTTGAAGCGTTCGGAATTTTCGAAGGTCTTTAGTTTCAAAGTGAATATTGTATTTATTCGGTTTCTGCTTTCGTAACAAGTTCCTTAGGTTCAGGTAAGTTGTATTATATAATATTTTGTGTTTTTATTGGTATTATTATTGTAACATTTTTCTCAGGTTACCGCTGGTACTTATAACTATAAGTTTAGTGAGTTTTACAGAAAACAATCACTACTATTATTATAGCTATTCTTATTAAATTAAATTGCATTAGGTTTGACTAGTATTGTATCTTGTGACTAACAGTTTTAATAAGCCAGCAAGGAACCTTATATTTTTATATATAAAATAATTTTCTTTTTAGCATACTTTTTTTTTATTTGCTTTCGTGAAAATAGTGCGTTTTACTAACAATTTTTTGTACTATTGTTTTTTGTCGTTTTTTTTTAAGTTTTCGTTTTCGTTAACCTATATATTGCATTTAGTTTATTCAAGTTTTGGTACTATTTTCTTTTCCATTTTAACTTAATTCATTTTATAATATTTTTTTCCTACATTGCTCTTTAGTTTATTTGTAAACGTTTAACTTAAATTGAGAAAATTATCCATGAGTATACAGGTATATTATTATACTGATTGCGAAAAAGAAAGTTTGTGATTAAATTTCTTTAAACCATTCTAAAAAAGATGAAACCAAAACGTCTAAATTTTAGAGTTAATTCTAATTTCAAAAATCCGAAGCATATATTAGCAGGAACTACTCATGATCGAAAGAAAGCTTTTCTTGAGACTCATTCTACAAATCTCGGATCGGCTGTTATTGCTTCATGCTATAGAATTTTCAAATCACCGTATTTATGGACTGCCGACGATATTAATAACATTTTGTATTTAGGGCGGGACACAAAATTTCAAATGACAGATTTCGTTTGTGAAAATTCAAATAGTTTATTGATTCAATATGAAATGATAAAAATTAAAAATATGCGTTACAAGGTAAATGCAAATCACTTAGACATATACGAAGGGCAATTTTTGGGGAATATTAGCGTAACATTTAGGAATTTTTTTGATAAATTTCAGGGTGGTATATTATCGTGCAATAATAAATCCGTAGCTTTGTTTAAAGAGATAGCGAATGACACTAATGAGTACTGGATGTTTAGTTCTCAAAGCAGCTCTTCCGTTACCGGCAAAAATGTAAGTAATGGGGTTGCGGTAAGCTGCAGTTTTGAATCGTTAGATGATTTAATGCTTTTGTTAAAATATAATTTCATTGAACGTTTACATGTTCCTGAAAATACCGCTTTCAAATTATATCCATATACAATAATTCAGACAACCGCTAATAAAAGAAAACATGCACATACCGTGCTAAAAAATGAAGCAACAAATATACGACGGCGAGTGCAAAGTTTCAGAAATAATTCCCAAAATAAAATGAAAGAGTTAATTAAGAGGAAAGCAGGTATGAAAAAATTGAGAGGAAATGTAAAGTATAGTCAAAAAGAATTACTCAGTAGGAAAACATGTATGAAAAAATTGAGGGAAAATGTAGAGTATAGGAAAACAGAAATGATCAGGAATAAAGTAGGTAAGAAAAAATTGAGGGAAAATGTAGAGTATAGGAAAACAGAAATGATCAGGAATAAAGTAGGTATGAAAAAATTGAGGGAAAATGTAGAGTATAGGAAAACAGAAATGATCAGGAATAAAGTAGGTATGAAAAAATTGAGGGAAAATGTAGAGTATAGGAAAACAGAAATGATCAGGAATAAAGTAGGTATGAAAAACTTGAGGGAAAATGTAAAGTATAGTCAAAAAGAATTAATCAGTAGGAAAACATGTATGAAAAAATTGAGGGAAAATGTAAAGTATAGTCAAAAAGAATTAATCAGTAGGAAAACATGTATGAAAAAATTGAGAAATAATCCTGCCTATAGAAATGCGGAAAAAACAAAAGAAAAGAATCGCAAACGGGGAATTAGGGAGAACAAGGAAGAAGTTAGATTATTGGAACAACAATGTGATATACAAAGTAAACGAAAAAAGCGCGATATTATTATATTACGGTTTAGGGAACAATTTTACAATTCTTTGATAAGGGAAGATACGGATTCTGCAAAATTAATGTTAGAATTTATAAAGGCTCGGAAATTAACTCCAAATTATGTATGTTGCTGTTGTGAAGGACTATTCTTTCAACACTCTGTTATCAACTTCAAAATTGAAAAATTGGAAAAATTTACCGGCTATCCACTAGATACTTTAGTTAGTTTAATAGTTAATTTTGATTCGCCTTATATTTGCAGAACATGTGATAGATACATAGGTATGTCAAAAATACCAAAGCTAGCAACCAGTAACGACTTAAAGTTTGTAAATTTGCCAGATTGTATCAAAGAAATGTCACCATTAGAAGAACGAATGACTGCCCCTTATATAAATTTTATGCAAATTCGTTCCTTAAAACCGTTTGCTTTAAATCCGCAATTAGGTCTTAAAGGCAGCGTTGTCAATATTTCCGTTGAAATCGCTGATATGCTACAAATTCTTCCGCGATCTTTTGACAATATGGCTACTGTCCAGGTTAAATTAAAAAGGCATATTGAGCATAAATCAGATTACATGTATGAAACTATTAGACCAGCAATAGTTTGCGATGCGCTCTATTATTTGAAAAACGCCCCTTTATACAAGAAGTATAACATTCAAGTAGATGCCGAGTTTTTTGCGCGCCACGATCGTCAATATAGCGAAAATGTAGATTTTGTTGTTGACAATAGCGATTTAATTGAGGATAATTTTATGTCGATCGAGGAATCATCTATAAGCAAAAGTACTTCTGGAGAGACCCTTTTAACCAATTTTCCGGAAGATGAAGTGGGAAATGATGAGGTATTAGTAATGGATAGAAACCAAGAAATTGTAAATAACGTTCAAGTTATAGCGCCCGGACAATGTAAGAAACCAGTACCTTGGCATATGATACCACACATTGACGAATTGTGTTTTCCTAAAATTTTCGCGGGTCACGCTTTTAACGATAGTTTAAAAGTTTCTTACTCCGATCGCGTCAAATCGGAAATTCGGCGTCGAGATCGGAGATCGTGCGTTCCTACTCGGTTACTGTTTATGGCGAAAAAAAAATTAGAATTGGCTTGTTTATCAAAAATTAATATTTGCATGCGGAAAGCGAAAAACACTAAAACCGTTAGAGTCGAAAATGTATTAAATACCGAGTTTGTAGAAAATATGATAAAATTTGATGACGGCTACAGGTTTTTAAAGCAAATTAGGTCTTCCCCTTCCTATTGGGAAACAAGAAAAAAAGAACTGTTGGCTACTATTCGGCAATTAGGTAAGCCTACCATATTTTTAACATTATCTGCGGGGGAAACTGTTTGGCCCGAACTACTTCAAACTTTAGCAAAACTGATTTATTCTAAAAATTTGTCAATTGCCGAAGCAATGAGCCTTACGGACTACCAAAAATCTGATTTAATAAAAAGCGATCCTGTTACGTGTGCGCGATATTTTGATTTCAAAATTTCCAAATTTATGTGTTACTTAAGGCAAAAGGATGGCCCTTTCGAGGAGTATCACGTTGAAGACAGTTCGGAACGGGTAGAATTTCAGAACAGAGGGTCACCCCACGAACATATTTTGTTATGGTTAAAAGGCGCTCCAGAGTACAATCCTGAAATTCAGAACAGCGTGGAAAATTGCATTAACTTTATAGATAGGTTTATTACATGTGAATATAACGAAAACGATCCCTATATTTTGCTGCAAAAACATAGACACACACATACCTGCAATAAAGGTAAACGGAACAAATTCAAATGTCGTTTTAATTTTCCAGCGTTCGTTATGCCTGCAACAAAAATTTTGGAACCTCTTCCGGAAGAAGAACAAAACGATAATTTGAAAAATATTTTAAAAGAAATTAAAAAGCTAATGAATATTTATTATAAACAACCGGAACTAGTACAATTTAATGATATTTTATCAAAATTGTCAATATCTGAAGAGCAATATTATCTCGCGATTCGAAGCCCATTAAAAAAAACTCAAATATTTTTGAAACGCAATAGTTTGGAAGTCGGAATCAACAATTACAATAAAAATATTTTGCATTTATTTGAGTCGAATATGGACATTCAATTTGTTTTGGAGGAATACGGGTTGGCTTCTTATATTATTAATTACATTAGTAAAACTGATGCTGGACTTTCAAAATTGTTACGGGAAACGGCATCAGACATAAATAACGGATACACAAGTGTTAGGGAAAAATTTAGAAAAATTTCTAACGTATTTTTAAATAGTAATTTAATGTCCGCGCAGGAAGCCGTATATCATGCTTTGTCTTTACCTTTGTGGAAAAATTCACGTAAAAGCATTTTTATTAACACTCACCCGCAACAGGAGAGAGTGCTAATGTTAAAGTCAAAAAAAGAATTAAATACATTAAATTTAGAATCAGATGAGGTATTTATGGAGGATATATTCCGTAAATACAGTAAAAGACCTTTATCGCTCGAAATGGTGTGTCTAGCCGATTTTGCTTCAAATTATACTAAATTTTATATAAATGATAATGACAACGAAGACGACGACGACGTTGATGAAGATAGTAAAAATTATAGAAGACGACAAAAACCGGCTATTATTAGATATAGGCGCTATAAACTTATTCAAGATCCGCTGAACTATTATAGAGAAAACGTACTTTTATTTTTACCGTGGAGAAACGAATATTCAGAGGTGGAAAATTCTAACTGCGAAGAAATTTAAAAAAAAAATCAAAATACTATTAATTGCAATCGCGAAAAGTTTCAAATTTTGGGGGATGATGTTTTAGACGAAGCAATAGAAGCTGCACAAAATAATGTGCTAGAAATCGAAGAAGACGATATTGATGAATTCTCAAAGAGTGAATTACCTGCCCACCAACAAATAGATATATTACAGCAAGGGGGTTCAGAAATTATTAAAGATCGCAGTGTTAATCAATTTAGTAGTTGCCCTCCCAGAGTATCCTCACAAGACATTTTTCAATTAATGCAAAAATTAAATTCGCTTCAAAGGAAGTTTATAATGCATATATTACATTGTTTCAAAACGAACCGGTTACCTTTAAGAATATTTTTAAGCGGATCTGCCGGCGTAGGTAAAAGTACGGTTATAAACACTATTTATCAATTAATTACAAATTATTTTGATAAACTCCCGGGTTCAAACAAAGAAGAAATTGCTGTATTATTGTGTGCACCGTCCGGCAAAGCAGCATTTTTAATAAACGGTCTTACTTTGCATACCGCGTTTGCTTTACCTGTAACACAGTTTGGTGGACAAATGCCAGAGCTATCTAGTGACCTAGCAAATAAAATTCGCGCAAAATTAGTCAATTTAAAGCTGCTTGTTATTGATGAAATTTCGATGGTCGGAAGCCGTTTGTTATCGCGGGTCGACAGTCGGCTTCGCCAAATCATGGGTAATCACGAATCATTTGGAGGAATATCGGTTTTAGTTGTAGGGGATTTGAATCAGTTGCCTCCTGTAATGGATCGCCCTGTATTTTGTTCACCAAATAGTACAAATTTAAGTATTTTTCACGTAGATTCAAATCCACTGTGGGACGAGTTTCAGTATTTCGAACTAACAGAAATAATGCGGCAACGGGATGAAATAAAATTTATTAACTGTTTAAACAATTTAGCAAAAGGCATTATGAGCGATGAGGATATAAAATTAATTAGATCGAGAGAGGTGGCAGAAACTGAAATCCCCGAAACTGCGATTCGGTTGTATGCAACAAACGCTAACGTGGATACGTATAATGAAACTCGTATAAACAATACACCAGGGCATGAATATGCATCTATTGCGGACGATATGATTTTAGGCAAAGTCTCTGAATTCACAAAAAATAAGGTATTAAGCGCATTAAAGAAGAAAAAAACGTCAGAACTTGGAGGTTTGCCAACACATTTACGAATAAAATTAGGCATTAAATACATGGTTACTTCGAATATTGATGTCGAAGATGGACTAGTAAATGGCTCTTGCGGTATACTACGACATATTTCATTTGAACCAAATTCAAAATCTCCAAGCAAACTTTGGATCGACTTTCATTCAGGCATAGTAGGTAGCAAAGTGCGAAAATCATTTGCTGGGTTAATGAATGCGGAAAGTATTGATACAAAATTAACTCCAATAACTAAAAACGCGTATCCTTTAAGCGTATCTAAAGATTTGCAATATCAAATCATCAGGCGACAGTTTCCAGTGACACCTGCAGAGGCCTTAACGATACACAAAAGTCAAGGACAGACGTACGAGGAGGCTTGTATTGATTTTAGAAAATCCCAAAAAATTACTAGACAAATGATGTATGTAGCTTTGAGTAGAGTTAAAGCACTTTTCGGACTTTATATTTTGGGTACTTTTCGACCCCCAAAGCCACCAAGGGAAAATGACCAAATTTTGAACGAAATCTTGCGACTAAAACACAATAAAAATATCACTTTTTTTTATGACGATTTTACTGATAAAGACAAAATTAAAATTGTATATCATAATGTTAGGTCTTTGCGAAAACATATATCAAACATCATCAGCGATGTTTGGTACACTAGCGCCGATATATTAATATTTTCAGAAACATTGACGCAAACTAATAACACTATAGGTATTCCTGGTTTCAATACAATTTTTCACTCAAATTCTGTTAATACGCGAGGAATTATTTGTTTTGTTAAAAACGCTATTAATTGTTGTAACATTCAGCACGCGTTAAAATATGTAGGGAAAAGTCATGTTGATTTGTTTTGTTTTAAAGTAAAAAATATTCACATTATTAGCGGTTACAAGTCTCCTACCGTTACACATGCGATGTTTGAAAGTTGTTTTAACGAAATAATCAGTAAGTTACCCTTAAATTGCAAAATCATTGTATTAGGAGATTTTAATTTCGATATGCTTAAGTTTGATACAAGTTCCTATTTTTCAAAATTTATGTCAAACTATCACCTTAACACTGTCTTAAATTGTAAAACATCTACAACGGATAACAACACGCAAATAGATGTCGTATTTAGCAACGATAAAGCATTAACAGCAGGTGTTTATGAGAGTTACTTTTCAGATCATAAACCTGTGTACGCTATACTATGTAATTCGTCAGGACAATCGGTTGTAAGTCATGCCAGGGATTCGTGCGTAACAACTTTTTCGGGAGAGTCTACTACTAATCGTACTATTCCAAATTACGGGAATCATTATATAGGGTTTGTTAATAGCGATGGCGTTTCTTGTTATGCAAATAGCGTAATTCAGTTTATAATAGCGTTAAACGATTTCAAGTATGATTTATTACAAAATTTAAAAAGTGAAAATTGTCTCAGTAACACAATTATAGACATAATTAATCAGGTAAATGACAAGTGTAATAGTGTTTCCACTAACCGTGTTAGACATATTTTAGCTCAAAAATGCGACGTTAATTTCAATAACACTGTACAACAAGATGCTCATGAATTTTTACTAAAACTGTTACAACACTTAGAACTAGAAAATGAAGTATTATGTACAAGATTTTATCACGAAAGAACTTTATTAAAAAAGTGTTTCAGCTGCGATTATGCCAGGGAACAATCGGAATTGGATACTTGTTACTTTCTTCGGTTCCAAAATAATACCCCTTTAGATTTTTCTAAACTTGCTCGGCCTTATTGGTTTGAGACCGACATCGCCTGTCCTAATTGTTCGATTTCCAATTTGTTAGAGAAATGTACAATATCTTCTGTTAATGAGTACATTATAGTAGTTTTGACGCGATTTGATAACAATGCAAAGTTAATGAATCCAGTATTGAATTTTAAAGAAACAGACGTTTGTATTGATGGAATGTCTTTTAAAGTTAAAGGGGTAATTTTACATCATGGGCACTCTATACACGAAGGTCATTACACTTGTATAATAAATGTCGATGGTTGTTGGGTTAGTTATAATGATTTGGAAACGAAACGAGTCGAGTTTCCAACAAATTTAGAAAACGTTTATTTGTTATTGTTACAAAAACAAATCAGTAATTAAGACACAGTTCTGTATATGTCTAGCTATTTTTTTATGGTGGCTTTTATAAGTTTTTCGTGATATTTCAAGCTTCCTTATATGTCTGATATCTTTTGATTTCTTCATACTCCTCTGCAGAAATTAATTATTAGTTTATAAGAATACAAACGTTTATAATCTTTATACCAGTGATATTTAAATTGTGATAATTTTATTTATGTAGTTAAATACGAAGTTTTGTACAGTTCTATTCTATATACCAGTGATACAGAATCCGTACTAATTTTAATTATATACGCAAATACGAACCTTTTTACAGTTCTATTGTAGGTACTAGTGATATTAAATCTGTGGTAGTTTTAGTTAGGTAATATGTAATATAATTTTGCGCTCTATGTATACTGGAATGTGCCCGTACTGTACAATCTTTATCAGTGTTTGTCGTCGCTCTTAGCGCTTCGCTTTATTAAGCGATGAGATGATAATAAACTTTGCTGGTCAAACTCAATATGCCTTTAACAATTACAATATACTATTTCTATAAACGTTTATACAATACGTCTGTCGCAGCGTCAGGGTACATTTTCTTATTGCTCTATATTTTCAAAACTGCTATTATTTTTCATTTCAACAGTGCCGACTCTCTGCCAATTTATATGGTGGGTGCTGTTTGAAATTCTAATCTATTTTTTTGTTTTATTTTTCTACCTTACGTATTTTTAATATTTTTGCTCTACAAAATATTATTTTTCATTTCAACAGTGCCGACTCTCTGCCAATTTATATGGTGGGTGCTGTTTGAAATTCTAATCTATTTTTTTGTTTTATTTTTCTACCTTACGTATTTTTAATATTTTTGCTCTACAAAATATTATTTTTCATTTCAACAGTGCCGACTCTCTGCCAATTTATATGGTGGGTGCTGTTTGAAATTCTAATCTATTTTTTTGTTTTATTTTTCTACCTTACGTATTTTTAATATTTTTGCTCTACAAAATATTATTTTTCATTTCAACAGTGCCGACTCTCTGCCAATTTATATGGTGGGTGCTGTTTGAAATTCTAATCTATTTTTTTGTTTTATTTTTCTACCTTACGTATTTTTAATATTTTTGCTCTACAAAATATTATTTTTCATTTCAACAGTGCCGACTCTCTGCCAATTTATATGGTGGGTGCTGTTTGAAATTCTATTCTTACTTTTTTTTTCTACCTTACACATTTTATTTTTTTGATCTTACAAACTATAATTTTTCATTTTAATAGTGTTGACAATTTATTGCTATTGGAAATGGTATTCTAACTTTTTGTTTAATTTTTTTCTTACCCATTTTTGATGCACTTATATAATTGCGGTAATAATAGTAACAAAACACAAAAAACATAATTTGACTTGGACAAATAGCATTGTAAAACGGAAAATACATAATTTTTATTGATCCGAAGTGTTTTCGAATCAGAAGTGACTGTCAATAAAACAATTACCGTCGTCTGTATTTCGATTTTCTTATTTATATACATGTTTTGGTTTCATTGCTTCTGTTCTACCAGATTTATCTTTTACAGTTATTAAAAATTCAAGTTTTCTTTTACTAATTTTTCAGAATAGTGCGACTTTACAAGTTTAGTTTATAAAAGTAAAATGATGGAGGAATGTAGGTGTAGTTTGCTAGAAAAATTGACATATACAGGGTGTCCCAAAAATGGCGCAAAATATACATGGGGCGTTGTAGGTGACTGACAAGGGAGTAAGGGAAAAGTAATAAAAAAATTCTACCTGCCGTGTTTTTGTAGTTATTAACCAAAGAAGATGTGCACAATCCGCCACATGCACATTTTATAACTTGTTAGGAAGCTATCTATTTTGATGGTTACCTACTCATTATTACCTTGGAAGCCAACGACCTGGTTTTTAAATCGCAACACAATGTTGCCAGACCCATTTTCGCGCTATCTCGATGTAAAAATTTTCTTCAGTATTAATTTATTAATTTGTAATTACGTGCTTTCTGCAATTTTTTAAATTTGGAAACAATAAAAGACATTATTTTCTACAAATAGAGTACCCTTAGCCAGCTTCATTTCCAATTTTTAAAAAGTTAAAAGTGTTAACTTTACATCTTCATATCTTACAAATTTGAGCGAAAACATTTTTTTTTACATATTTCTCACACTTGTTTAGCGGTACTGAACAGCGTACCATATATATTTTGCGCCATTTTTGGGACACCCTGTATAAATGTTTTGGCTGTATATGTTACTATAAACAATGTTGATCAATACAGGTAAAAAAAAAAGTTTCCTAAGAGTATATTTTTGCTATTTTAATACTGTTGTTGTTATATTGCTGAGCAACATTTTTGTTCCTATTAAAAAATAGTAGGGGGTGCTTCGCTGGGTGCAGGTATATTTTCAGATTGTCACAATTTTACTGACAACATAGAAATATGTGCAATACGGAAACACTATGAGATATAGACGGTGTTCGGACTAAGTGGGGATTCAGTTATCCATGGATACTTTTAAAATTTTTTTCTAATTTGTCACTGAAATTACCCTTTCTTGTTGCACTAATATCCTTTCTTGTCGCACTTATTACTTGCCAATGTTTCGTAGTTTACTGTAAAACAGTGACAATTTGTATATAGCTGGTAGTAAAAAGGTTAAGTCACAAGAGAATTTTAGATCTTTATTATGATTTATGTATATTTAATTATGTATATTTTAATTGACACTTCAGATATTTAACAAAAAAAAACTTTAACAAATAATGGAAAATGTAGATTTAAAATACATCTTTGCATGATTGGATATTTAAATATGTAAGTAATTGTAGGTAAAGAAGAACATTAAGTAAGGTCAATTTAATAATTAAGCAATTAGCAATTACTTAATAGGGAATTGCGCCAGGGTAGTTTTCCGTTACAGTTTTAAACAATTGTGCCTTATAAGTAGTGTACGGCATAAATAAATAAAATTTATTTCGCTTGTGTATTAATGTTAAATTTGTAGTTATCACAAACTCGCAGCTGTCAACCTTTGACAATATTAAGTAACTCATTGAAAGCTATAATCCTTACTCATTTCAAAAATATAAATCTAGTAAAATTATTCGTATACTATTACGAACACTAGCTCGCTAAGATACGAACTGCCAATTTCTACGAAATATAATGTAGTAACTTCCAACGCATAATGAGTTTTTTTTGGCTCCGCGTTATTATAAAAATAGCGAAAGTAGTAAATACCCATACTGCACTTATAGCAACCTCATTATAATTATAACTATAACGGAGCTTTTTAAACAACGAAAAACTACCCCATCAAAAACTCTATTAAGTAAAACACGTTATATAGTATTTTTTAAATATAAGAATAACTACTACTACAGTGTGATCAACAAAATACATAATCATAAGTGCTTTGAGAAGAATTCCGTGTGTCTTTCATTGAAACACAATGGCGGTTGTATGCTGTGACTGCATTGTTTTATAAAACAACCCTCGACAAAGTAAAAAGAAACCTAGGTACTTGCGATTAAGTTTGTTGTTGATTACACACTATAAGTATATGTTAAGGTAGAAAGTATTAGTTACCTATGGTTAGTTTACTTTTACGCAGGCAGGGTTTCCACACATTTTTACGTTTTTAATAATGACTATTTAAATTTATTTGGAAAAATTCCAGTAACTAACTACCTACACTCTCTTTATACGATGTATGCCAATCAAAGAGGCATTTAAAAATGTTTGGAAGGTTTGCATTTTCCAACATATAATTTAAAACTTTAAACTCCAAGATTTACACCTAATCCTTTCCCTTAATCCTTCCCCTCCCGGTAAGGGCTGCTCAACACGTTCTCGCCGTCCTTACTGAGCGATAAGCGTGTGTATTTGAAATCACGTTTTTCGGCGAAGTTTGAGCGAATGCATATTATGACTAACTTTCTGCAGTTTTTGTGATTCGTTAAGCAATAACTACATATAAGTATAGCTTCAATTATTCTATATGATCTTAAATACAGTTCTATTTGTGTACTTAATATGGTTTACTATGAATAACAATTGTTTTATATTTTGGTAGACATGCTAATTATTAACGGCGTCGTTACATTCCTTGGAGACTCCATTATGCGGAGATACCAACAAAGCATATTAAAGAAACATAGCTCCGTCACAAGTAAGTGATTCCGAATTGCGATGTAGCTAGATATTCGTAATGTGTCTTACATTTCAGGTCTTAATGGACGAAATGCAAAATATTGCGAACTGGCTATGGGAGGGCAAAATATTAGCCAATTAAAGAAAAGGATTGCTCGATGTATTTTTTCATACTTTCTACAGCAGTTGTATTCTTGTACTAGTCGTTTAATGTTCCCCCTCCCCCCCAAAATTTTCGCTACAAAATTAAAAAATTGATTTCTTCTTTTGTTTGCTCTAGGAGAATCTTTTTACAAAAAATCAAAAAATCGAATTTTTTGCCCCTTAATAATCTTTTTGTCCTTAGAAGAATTTCACATACTTTCTACAGCCTTTTTGTCCTTAGAAGAATTTCACATACTTTCTACAGCAGTTGTATTCTTGTACGGAAGTGACTAGAGTTCTGAACGTTCTATGCATTTCTATTGTGCACGCATTCAATAGGCACTTATTTAACGATAACGCGCAGGTTCGGAATAGCATGGATGGATATGCGGGTGTGTTCGAGTGTACTGCCGTTTTACTGCATAAGTAGTTGTGGGGTCAAGCCTCGGTTGGGGCCAAAATTTTTTTTTTATTTTATAGTTTTTTTTAAAACACTGCTTTTGCGTTTCTAGACAGGTGTATATCAAAAGTGTTGGAAAATATTAAACAATGTTAATTTATAAGTATAGGAAAGTCCAGGCGAAGTGTTTCGCTCATTTTTCTATTTCTTTCGTCACTATTACTCCTACACCATATTGATGCTGAGCATCGTCGCCGCCAGAATAATATGTTACATGATCTTTTGTCTCCAGTCTACCGTTTCCCCGCCATCTCATCTCGCTTTTGCCAAGGATGTCTATTTTGAGTCTTGCCATTTCGTGCAACACATTTGCGTGTTTGCCTGCCTTATACAGGCTGCGAGTGTTCCAAGTTGCTATCTTTTTGCTGTTTTTATGTACATTTGATACTGATTTATTCTTTTCACAGGGATTTCGCTTGATGACGACCTTGGAGGCCCTGAGGTTTGTTTGTGTGATTCCTCCCCTGCCGACTCTTGGTTTCCGAAAGCCATGAGTAGTAGTAAAATTTTGCTCTACATTTCTGAATGCCATATTGGTTATACTAGGGATATCCTTGCGGATCTTTAATGTGGTAGTCATCCCGTGGCTTTCCACATCCTTATGCCATTGTCTACTTAGAACATAGAAAAACTTAGAAGATCATCGGCCTTCAGGGCCAATTTCTTGACCTTGGGACAAAAGAGTGTCCATTTCTCTACTTGTTCGTCCACCCGTAGCTGTTGACAAGTTGAGGAGGAACGCTTAGCCCGGCGTTCACTCGGTTGGCTCAAAGAAACCATTAAATCCACTATTTGGAAGTTGCCTTCTAATACACCCTTGCCTGGAAAGGATAGGGAAAGGATACTGTATGATATGGAAGGGAATTAGGGAGGTTGAGTCATGCTTTCTCCCGGGTATAGGAGGTGGGAGCAAGTCAAGGCTCGCGTGGGCAGGGTCGCATCCCTGAAGTAGACCTGCCTCTGCCGGGATCGCAGAGAGTGTCTACCCGCTACCCCCTACACAATCCACAACTGTATTGTGTAATGTAGATATTGATCCATTGGATAATCAAATAATAGAATTAATGTCACACCTTGCCCGTATAACCACACAATACAGAACCTATATCGAACCTGTATTTAAATCTTTAGTCGATACAGGCTTTCTGTACCCTATGGATAGCGCGACGATAGAGATTACATATCGATTGGGTATAGTTGTCTTTACTAACTCTGTATATAAGATGTAAAGCTCCTGTACAGACAACATATAGTTAAAGTACAGATGCAGTTAAGATTGCGTATAGAGCACATGAAGGTACTGTAAAGATACGATATAGGTTTTTAAAGATACTATTCCGATGCTGTATCGTCCAAATTAAGGTGCGGTATAGATAATTCAAGCAATTAATTTTAGATAAAAACAAAAAAATATTTTTTTACGCTATATATTTATTTAGCGGATAAATTTTCTTTTATAATATTTTATACAACTTCTGTATTTTTTTAGCTAATTTCACTTACACTAATGTATTTATTGATAAATTTTTAATTTTAAAAATGCGCTACATACTTTACCTTAGCGGGGAATCGAACTGGCCATCTTTGGTTTGTGAGTCGGTCTCCTTGCACCCCGAGCTAATCTCGCCTCTTATAAGATTCGACCGCTAAATGTTTTAAGAGTATTACATTAGGTTATGATGGACAATATGATACAAATGTACTACCAAGAATTACAGGTTAGGGTTAAACCGTTTTCTTTTTTGCAGTAAAATTTATAGTGACGTTGCATAATATCTCGTTAATAGTGTAGAGTAAAATCATTTTATAAATAGTTGGTAAAGTGTATCGTTTGCAGCTTTGCTAAGTTTTTAATAAACTGATGCCGAAACAACAAAAGACAACTACGTAGTGTGCATACAAGCGAAGTGGGAAAAAGCAGATATAAACGACGTTAGATTATATATAGTATTAAAATTTCAAGAAACACGTGAAAACAGACTATTTTGATAGAGTAAAGTATTAAGAAAAATAAACAGTGAAGAATTATAGGGGATAAAATATAAAACAGTTTTAGTAGGTTCAGACATTTCGAGAATCTTACTTCGAAATAATTGATGTCTTTGTATTATTTTACCACCAACTATTTTAAAGTACATTATTTCTGAATTTCCCGCCATTGCTGTCAGAATTGTAATTTCAAGAAAAAAATATCACGTAATTGTTCATGTTGATGTCGGTTCGTACTTTGTACTGCTGGCGCTGAGATAAGCTTTAAATATCTTTATCTTTTTGGTGAGTGGACTTTCCAAACAGGTCTGTTTATAAACCCCCATAAAGGTTTAGAGCTATTCTTCAGCCATGCATTGTTTAACGTCCGGCTTGGTTTTAGGTTTTACCGTTAAGAAAGTTTCTTTGCAATTGAGTCATTCTTATTGTGTTTCGCTGGAACTTTTAGCCGTTGAAATATATTTATTTACAAAGTTTTTCCAATTACATGTTCAAAAACACTTTACTTCTAGTGCTTTAGGTGATTTTTTGGCCTTCTGGGGGGGTTAATTACCCCTATCGAAAATAACTCCACATTGGAGACAGCAGCCTTGGTTAATGATTATGTCATAAATTATTATTATAATTGTAGGAAGCACACAAATCTCCAAGGTTCCATCAAATTCGTAAACTTTAAATTCTTGATTTTGTTGATGCGCCATTTTTAACGTTTTTACACACAAGGCCAACAAATAAAGATAGTGTTTAGATTGACGCTATACACAGCGGTTTTAGGCTTAAGATAAAACTGTAAAGACAGGCAGTATATATTGCAATGATATGCGTGGTCTTGTACTTACCAGGAAACAATCCCTAAATGCCTGTCATATACGCAACTGCAATTATATTTCGTATGAGACTCTTATTAATTCTCTCAGGGTCGTTATTTAGCTATTTAGTTTTTTTTTTTTTTTAATAAATAAATAAGAAAAGGATAAAACACAAAACAAAAATCAACGTTACAAAACAAGAAACAGGTTTTATTTTAAAGAATTTCTAAATGTGGTTTCCGAAAAATCAAAAAAAGTTTTACTAACTACTATCGTCTTTTTTAAAAACAAAACACTTATCTTAGTGTGACCTTCTTAGGATATTCTTCGCTCGGGTACAACGCTGAGCATCCAATCTCTATTACGCTCCGCTGGCTTCTCAAATAACCACAGGAATAACAGTACAAAAATCCAAGTGTTGGTCCACCTATATTTAGGCTAAGTTTTGATCGTGGTACATCATCTGCATTCACTCTGGTTTTTCAACAATTCGTTGCCAATCACTTGTATCCTCTTCTTTTATATTCAAAATTACTTTTATATAGCTTTTAAACTCGTTCTTTCTCTTTAGATTTCCAGAGGATCAAAATTCTCTGTATCTATTTACCAAGACGAGCCGTTACTAACCCAAACAAAATTCTTTTTTTTTCCCCTTCCTTCTTTGATTTTCATTTTATCACAAACAAGTAAATCTCATGTCCATGAGTATATCATTCTTTGATACGTTTATGAAACTTGACACTGACATCCAAACTGACATATATCAACGCACAAAATCAAGTAACTCTAAAACTTTTTATAAACTAAACCTTTTTAACAATTCTAAATTAAATTCTAATTACAATTAACATAAATACAAATCGTATCAATCTGATTGTGTTTTTCTTTTCTTTTAGTGCAAACAAACTTCACAAATATGAAAATACAAATTATTAGAATATGTAACAAGAAATTATAGCAACAAAAATACGCAACCCTGAGTTTTATAAGTCAGAACATTAAAATCTTACAAGTCTTCATAAATCTCCAAATGCAAATTGAACTGCAACAAACAATCCAAAAATTGCCTTCCAGCAACCACAATACCCCAGTCAAATCAAACACCTCTAAATATCATAGCAATATTTAGCGAATCTAGGAATAAAGAGCCGTGGAAAAAAAATCCGGGGTATAAAAAGCCGGGAAAAAAAAGCCGCGGAAAAAAAAGCCGGCGGAAAAAAAGACCGATGGTATAAATATTAAACATATTTAATAAATAAATACTTATTAAATCCCAAAATAACAACTACTACAATAATTTGTACAAACTTTATTTTATGTCAGAAGACAAAGTGTTATAATAATACACATTATTATACATTATTATTATATTATTATATTATAATACACACAATTATAGTAATACACATTAAAATTATAATAATCATCATAATAATAATATAGAGACTTACACATTTATTTAATTACAAATGTAATTGAGTAAAAGAAAAACACTCTTTACATTTCCCATTAGAAAGCAAACAGGTTTCTAAATTTAGTAGTAGTGGTAGTAGTTAGATGTAAGTCTCTATATTATTATTGATATTATTTTAATTTTAATGTGTATATAAACAGTTTGTCTTCTGACATAAAATAAAGTTTGTACAAATTATTGTAGTAGTTGTTATTTTGGGATTCAATAAAAATGAAACTTCACAATTTTTTAGTCATTCTATGCTCCCTTAGTAGTGGATCAAATCATTGTTTTCTTTGCTTCAAGTATTTATTTATTACATATGTTAAATATTTATACCATCGGCTTTTTTTTCCGCCGGCTTTTTTTTCCGCCGGTTTTTTTTTTTCGCGGCTTTTTTTTTCCCGGCTTTTTATACCCCGGCTTTTTTTTCCACGGCTTTTTATTCCGCCTACCATATTTAGCACAGATTCGATAAAGACAAAATCGGTAATTGCGCTACAGGTGCGATATAGCCTGCATGAAGATATTGTAGAGATTTGTTAAAGGTACAACTGTAAAGACAATCAGTATATATTATCTACAGATCCGATAAAGATAAATCCCTGCTTGAAGTACCGGTGCGGTATAGCATAGAATAAGATGTGATACAGATGTGATAAAGATAAAACTGTACTGGAAACAAGTATAGATGTCATATAGATGCGGTAAATATTTAATCTATACAGTTAAGGTATAGGCTAAAGTACAGCTCCGATACATATTACACCTGTATCACGTAATCTTTACCGCATCTTTAAATATCTCTATCGCCTAGGACATCTTTATAGATTTGGTTATACGGGTGATACGGTAACACTTTCACCTTATAAGGAAAATGTTCTATCCTATATTGGTGGTTTTATTATAAGAAAATTTATAGAAAAACATGATTGTGTACATTGCCAGCAAATTTTAATTCAGGAGTATGTACCTGATCACAGTTACACTATCAACATAAAAAAGCATAACTCATTTACCAGATTTGTTTCAAACGGTAAACTATATGTACCTTCAGATGGTGTGTTTGAAATTATTAAATTTACCGAAAAAGCATTCAGAGCTCAAATTGCATTGGGCTACAGAAATAAACAAAATTTTAAGCAAAGAATTTTAACTACGGTTATGCAGCATTGTTTTTACAAAAATAAATACATTATTTCAGCCCCCGCACCCTGTTGTAGATATAAGTGCAGATTTGCATGAGGTGCAAATTATTAAATAATATATTTCTAGCGCTTTTGCAAATACTAGAATTTATACATACGCTAAGAAAAAAACATTAAGAATTTTAGGACGAAAAGCAACAATTCGACAAAAACTACACAATAGTATTTTATTTTATCATGTATAATTTATGTATATATTGTCATATGTATCCATATATTACCATATTTTGTATTAAGTTTATAACAAAAAAATAATTATTTATGGTGCAAAGTGCAAGTGAGCAAAGTGGAACTTTTTTTGATCGAGCAGAAGTTTAAATCACGAGCGTCAGCGCGAGTGATATAAATCTGCGAAATCAAAATAAGACACTTTAATCATGTGTTCTATATAAAATTCTATCTACAACAGAATAATATGTACAATTTTCAAAAATATTTAAATTTTTGACGTTTTAAAAAATTTTGACGTTTTAAAAATGAAAGCATTGCATCACAATGCCTTTGAAACAAAACATAAAATTGCTGACTTTACTAATCGCAACTTGCATCGCTTTACTTTGAAAACGAAAATAGTATATTAAAGTATAAGTAGATAAAAAGGTCTTTAAAACACGCGCGATTTTTCGAGCACGACGGCGCAGCCGGAGTGCTCGAAATAGAGCAAGTGTTTTAAAGACCAGTTATCCACGAACACTTTACGCTATTTTTTTTTATTGGTGGCACTTTGAAATCATAAATACTAGTATTATTACTACAAAAAATGGAAATATAAACTAATAATGTAAAATGGTTGAATTCGTGATGTGACATCAGTATACCTTTCGTTGTCATGGAAATGAGAAAAACAGAAATTAATTTGCAATTTGTCATCAAAGATTAATTGTTGTCGCCGCACTGCTTAAAAATGAATTCTAATATCGATTTTTTAAATAGTAAAGTAGAATCGCGGTTAATACCGCAAAAATCTAATGATGCGTATAAAAAAGAATATGACAAGTTCATCAAATGGATGAAAGAGCAAAAGGTAACAGATATAAATGAACGAGTTGTGCATGCTAACCTTCAGAAAATGTCAGAGCAGTACAAGGCGTCGACTATGTGGGCTATCCATTCGAAATTACAATGTTTGTTGAGGATAAACAAAGGTGTCGATATAAAATCATTTGTAAAAGTCATGCGTGTGCAACTCCACAGGCAAAAATCAAGAAATGTTTAGTTCTAACACCGTTTACCGCGGGCGCTGCTTCGGTATCAATCGTATGTGTTCGGATTAAATCGCCGTTAAAAATTTTGCAGAAAATTTGAATTTGCTTCTATCTGTCAAACTTACTTTTATGTGCGTCATATTTTTAGATTTTCCGACTACCTATATAATATGTACACTTGCTGTGTACCGCAATGTTTAAATACAAACGCAATAAAACACAGATTTCCTACTTTAAATGCGCAGGTTAGTATTTTTTTTTACAAATTATGAACTTAAAATTTTAAATCTGCATTCCCTGCGTAATCTATTAGTTTACTGTTGTTCATATAAAAATAGATTTTTTTGAGATAAACAACATGCTCAGCTTCTATCAGTTAAGTACACAAGGGACTTGGAAACCAGTGTAGTCGTTCATTAGATGAAACACAACATTAAAAACACCGAGTTTTTTTAGGTTATGAAATACTAATAGCAAGAAGTGCGACAAATTAATTAATTAATGTGTATTATTGCTTAGTGCCTTGGTGCACGACTTCGAAGGCCGAACGATGAGCATCTTGCCACTAGAACGCGAATATTAAATTTTTAGCAGCAAATTAAAAAAAATTACGTTTTTTAATTTGAACCACCAGACAATAAAAGTTAGGTTCTGTATTTTTTTAAATAAATGTTTTCGAATTTCCTTTTGATTTTTCTTGTAGCTTTTAAAAATATTCGCCATAATTTTAAATTTCCCCCTCTTTCCATTAGTGCTTACACCGTTGTACATTGTCGCTAGTGTATACATTTATTTTAAAATTTTGTATAACAGTTGCATATCTATATACATATATATATATATTTCTAATCTGTGGTAAAAGTGCATGCATTCATGAAGGCAATTAGTAAGAATGACGTAGCCAAGAAGGCATATGTATTCTATGAAGATGATTTGCGGAAGTTTTTCATAGATGCACCGGACATTAGTATTTATTTTTGAAGGTGGTAGCCATTTGCGGAATCTTTGGGTCTTGTAGAAGATGTGAATTATGCGATTTGCGCTTACATGATACCAAAGAAGAAGGAAGCGTATTGGTTATTACTATACGACCGTCTAAGACAGTGAAGGGTCGACGCTTTACTGTAGCCGACAGTGAAGCAATTAGGTATGTGCGTTTGGTGAAGCAGTATTTATCATTGCGCCCCCAAAATGTAAGTACAGACCGAGTTTTCTTACGATATGATAAGGGGAAATGTACCAATCAAGTGGTTGGTAATTGGCATTAATACATTTGGATCATGTCCCTTGCAAATTGCACGTTATCTTAAATTGGATGATCCTGAAAAATACACGGGACATGCTTTTCGACGTACGTCCGCTACCATTATGGCAAATAGATCAAATCCAACGACAAGTAGGATGGAAATCGGCAGCTGTGGCGACTGGTTACGTTGAAGAGAGCATTAGCAATAAGAAGAATGTTTCAAACATTATTGGGAGTGCCATTAATGGAAGTTCAACCTCATTGAGTTCTGTGAATGTTCACAGTATTAATTTAAATACCATTTCCTCCGATTTAAAAAATCGAAATATAAATATCTCAAACAATACTAACTGTACTTTCCATTTTCATTTATAAAATTAAAATTGTTAAATAATGTTTGAATAAAGGTTTTGCATTTGTTAGTAATATTTTATTTGACGTTACAAGGTACTCCTGTCAGATCAATAATCAAAAAATTGTCATTTAGACTTCACGTTTCTCGAGTTGTTGATGTTGCCATGGTAACTTTAAAAAACGCGCGTTTTTGAAAGTTCGATTTAAACACGCTGAAGCGTGCTTTAAATAGGTAAAATGGGGCACCAATAAAAAAAATAGTATATTAAAGTATAAGTGGATAAAAAGGTCTTTAAAACACGCGCGATTTTTCGAGCACGACGGCGCAGCCGGAGTGCTCGAAATAGAGCAAGTGTTTTAAAGACCAGTTATCCACGAATACTTTACGCTATTTTTTTTTTATTGGTGCACTTTGAAATCATAAATACTGGTATTATTACTACAAAAAATGGAAATAAGAACTAATAATGTAAAATGGTTGAATTCGTGATGTGACATCAGTATACCTTTCGTTGTCATGGAAATGAGAAAAACAGAAATTAATTTGCAATTTGTCATCAAAGATTAATTGTCGTCACCGCACTGCTTAAAAATGAATTCTAATATCGATTTTTTAAATAGTAAAGCAGAATCGCGGTTAATACCGCAAAAATCTAATGATGCGTATAAAAAAGAATATGACAAGTTTATCAAATGGATGGAAGAGCAAAAGGTAACAGATATAAATAAACGAGTTGTGCTTGCTTACATTCAGAAATTTGTTAGTAATATTTTATTTGACGTTACAAGGTACTCCTGTCAGATCAATAATCGAAAAATTGTCATTTAGACTTCACGTTTCTCGAGTTGTTGATGTTGCCATGGTAACTTTAAAAAACGCGCGTTTTTGAAAGTTCGATTTAAACACGCTGAGGCGCGCTTTAAATAGGTAAAATGGGGCACCAATAAAAAAAATATATAAAATGAGGTAATGTCACCTAGAGAGTAAATTTCCACTTTACTCACCCTTATGAGTGAGTAAAGTGGTCACTTTACTCACTGTTGTAGATAAAATAATATATACCTATTCCAAACAATAAGCAATTCGATTTCTTTTTGTCTCCGTTTGAGCGTTGTTTGACTTAATATTATCTGTTATATTTCAGCACCAATGACGTTTTCAAGTTTTCAAACATGTTCTTTCATTTTATTACCATCAAGAACTAGTAAAAATTGTATAAAAGTTTGATAAATCGCGATTATCTTTCTTCCGGGCCGCGCCCGCGATAGGAGTGTAAGGAGAGTAAGACAAGGACGCGGGCCCAGTCAACAGCAACTACCCTCTTCTAACATCTAGGACCGGATCTCGTCTTGGCGCGTGCTCCTTCCAGTCGGTAATATAGTTCAATGCATGAACCATATACATATTGTATTCTTTAGAACATATAACCTCACAATTTAGAAAATTCACGGTAATCAACTATAATTTCAATTCTTGTAAATATGTTTTCTACCTGAACATAAGTTCGCAATTTTTATATATTGTTATTTATTCGAGTGAAAGTTACATGATTTACAAAAATTAATTTTTTTAGCAATGCGAAGCCTGTAAACAAAACGTCTGCCAGTTTATTTCATAGCTTGCTGCCTTACTAAAATGGAGATTAAAATAGAACCTGAATTTGATAAAATTACTTCAAATTGCCAATATGAAGTTGATAAGGGCTCTACCAGCATAGTAAATTTTCCCATGGAACTAAATGATAACAAGAATCAATCCATCATGACCAACACGACTATTGTTAAGCAAGAAGGGAATGAATTTGGTGATTACGCTTTAATGAATACCAAACAGGAGGAGATTGACATTAAAGACGAGCCTACAAATGTAGATGACACAGTACAGGCATTGGTAAAAGTTATATTCTCAATGCATAAAGAAGCTAACAAAACGGAGCGCTTTGAGTGTCATATTTGTGCTTGTTCATATTCATCAAAAACATCTTTAATCTCCCACTTGAAAATACATGGTAAAAAAAAAACATTTCATTGTACAATTTGTGATTTTAAATTTATCCAAAAAGCCCGTCTGCTAGAACATAACAGAATGCACACTGGAGAAAAGCCATTTCAGTGTAGGATCTGTGATTATAAATGTAGAAGAAAAACCTATCTGACAAGACACAACAGGATACATACTGGGGAAAAGCCATTTCATTGTACGATTTGTAATTACAAATGTAGAGAAAAATCCAGTTTGAGAAGTCACAACAGCATACATACGGGAAAAAAGCAATTTCATTGTACTATTTGTAGTTTTAAATGTAACAATAAATTCAAATTTATAATTCATAACAGAATACACACTGGAGAAAAGCCATTTCATTGTACGATTTGTAATTACAGATGTACTTCAAAAATGTATTTAGCAGTTCATAACAGAGTACACACTGGTTTAAATCCATATCAATGTACGATTTGTGATTATAATACTAGAAAAAAAAAATATTTGGTGTCTCATAACAGGATGATGCACACGGAAGAAAAGTCATAAGTAGCTGCACATTTGTAATTGTAAATATATTGCAACGAAAACTGTTAATAGTGGGTGTCCAAAAATAGGGTGCCGTACTTTAACATTAGATTCTATAAATGAAAAGATTAAACGCTCTTATAAGCATGGGCTCGAAAACGCTTCATTATGGAGCTACAGGCTTCCTGAGGGCTGACAATTCTTGAACTTTTATAACTGAACACTATTTAATTAGCTTAATATTTCTACTATTTTCTTTTTGAATAGCATAGATATATTACAAGTAAAGTGGATCGATGCTAGAGCCAATGGAACTGTGCCAACAGCTTTAAGGGACGTGAGAGAAAGAGAGAGAGAGAGAGAGAGAGAGAGAGAGAGAGAGTGAGAGAGAGAGGGTGAGAGAGAGAGAGAGAGAGAGAGAGAGAGAGAGAGAGAGAGAGAGAGAGAGAGAGAGAGAGAGAGAGAGAGATTGAATAGTGGGGTTCCAATGTTAGCATATGTACAATAGTATAGCAATACGGACAGACATACAGGACAAAAAAATACAGGTGTGTATGTAATTCACTGCACCAATAATTAGTGCACAGTGAAGAGTGAAGTTTTTTATTTAAATCATGGTTGAATAGGTGCACTAGCGGTACCCATATGGAAGGGGAGAGGGGTTGGACATTTACCAATTTTGAAGTTGTTTCTATAAAATATGTTTCTGCATACAGAAATAGACAAAAAAGGAAGTTAAAACTTGCTAAATCAAACAGTTTTCGAGATAATTGATTGTTTATGTAAAATCAAGTAGTCAAATAGATCTAAGTAATTTCTTAAGATCCCCAAATCATTTCCACATTCTTTCAGGTCTTAGAAGTCAAAACAATAAAAAAAAAAAGGAAAATTTGTTTATATTTTAATGTGTAGAATTGAATTTTGAAGTATGGCAACCTAGTTTCTATATCATTTTAAAGTTCACACTTGTGAAAAGCCATACAGTTGTCGCTTTTGCAATTACAAATGTAATTACAAACTCCATTTGACGTATCATGACGTATATATGTGTACCAGCAAGATGCGTTATTGTTGTACTTCTTGTAGGTTTAAAACTAATAAAACTTTAAATTTAGTTGAACATTTGATCACTGTAACTGCAATGCACGTAAAAGAGGAACGTGCTCGTAGGAATTAGTTAGGTAATGAATCAGAACTTTAAGTGGAGCGTTGGGTAATTGTAAAAAACCTCAATAGCGGATATGTTAAAAAAGATTTTGTTATAAATCTTTTTAGTACTCTGCTATATTCTCTTGAAGGTGTAAATTATGTATTATTTAATGTACCGCTTTACAAATAAATTTTTCTTAAGGTAATTTATTTTTCCTACCCTACTTTTGTTGCTGACAAGAACACGCAACATCTGGCAACATGTACATAATTACACATATTGTGTGTCCTGACTTTGAGCGAGCAGGACGTGTTTGTGTTTATCTCTGTCAGTATAATTTAAAGTTTTTGTTAAATTTGAAGTTCTATTTACATTTACGATGAATAAGTGCGACATTTGCGGCGATAAATTACCTTGTGATAAGGATTACCTTGTTTGCGGAGGATACAGTGGAAAGCTACGCTGTACATATTTGGAAATGTAAGGGAAAATATGTGGCGCAAGCAATCTGCCGAAAATAAAGCTAAATGGAGATGTCCTCTTTGTAATACAAGATAATAAGTCAATATTACGTGCCAAGATTATTGAATTAAATACAGTATTGTCGCGAATTTGAATTCAGCTTCTTTAAAACATTCATTATTGTCATTACTAATTCTCATAATTATAAAATTTTATAATATTTCACAATGTGTAAGAGTATTATTGATTTAGACCTAGAGGTTATAATTAGAATTACAAGGGTTGCTCCTGCAAAGAGGCGTGTATGCACTTTATTGATTGACACATAAATGGGTTTGTGCGACCTACTTATGTTTCTATATAAATGCATGTAGTGAGAATACCAAGTTAGTTGACAGATCCGTCTCAAGCAACCCTTTTGCAAATAGGGCTACCCTTAATGTTCATAATGGGTTCAGGTTAACGTACTGTTACATATGTAAGTGTATTTTAATTTAATAATACGAATTATGGTTAATTGTATATATAAATACAAATGTTACAATTTATTATAAATGTAACTCGAAAAGTTAACTGATAAAATTCAGTCTGTGAAACTTATATTTGCAGTTTGTCAACCTTTACAGTTGAAGTATGAAAATTAACAATTCATAGAACGTACGTTTGATGCTGACTGCAGAGTCTAAAGAACTTTAATCTATTATATCTGTTCCGTATTCGACGTTTATTTAATGATTTTTTGAGTTGCACTGGCACATGTGTCTTACCAAATGAAGTGTGCCATTTTTTTCGGTAAAAAAAACAAAAAAGTTGTTGTTATCAATAACCATTAGTACAAAAAGGGTTTTTTCCTCGTGGTCTTTTAAGTGCTAAAAAAGACAGATTTTGCAACTTGTGAAGAAGACACCAGCGTTAAAGGGGACCCCTATACATTGGCGAACTACCTGAATTGGCGTAGAACTGACACTTTCAAAAAGGTAGGAAACAGTAGTGTAAGTGCAACTTGTGTTTCTTATAACCGCAAACAGTTATTGATCCTTCGTTCCGTATTCAACGCTTATTTAATGATTTTTTGAGTTGCACTGGCACACTATCCATAAAATGAACCTGATTGAGGTCACAAAAGTAGAAAGAAATTTCAAAATTTTCTCTTTTTGGATAAAAATAATCACATACTTCCGATCACTATGCATTCATATTGCCTGTAAGAAAATCATAAATTAACGGATAATCACAGATTTAAAATATTTTTTTTTATTCGCGAAATTTAATACTAGTAATTGTTTGGTTTACTTAATTGTTTTTTAAGATTTGAAAAATCCAATTTACTAGAATAATTTTTATTGTAATAATTATATGGACATTTTGATTGCCATCTTAATCGTTCCAAATAAATCGAAATATCCAGTTGATAACATTAAATATGACCCTCTTAAATTTTAATTCGAAAATAATTCAAAACATATATACAGCCACAGTAGAATGCTATACAGGAACAGTAGTATCATTTCGCGTCGGTACTTTTGATCTTGAAGGCAACAAGTGTTTAGTGCGTAGGATGCCTGGAATCGGTTATTAAAGCTCCTTTTCGCGTGCTGAGGTGCTGGAGTTTAATCGTGCCTGTACAAATTCTATCGCCTCAGAAACCACGGAGTGAGACTACTGTCCTGTAAAGCATTATACATTGATACAGCTAAAGATGAAAAACAGAACAAAGAGGTACCAAAGCTAGAAGTTGCAACTAGGCAATTTGAAAATTATTGAGAATTTTATTAAGACTGCACTAAAAGGTTTAACTAACATTTGAAAAGAGATAGATGTATAAACAGCATTTTTGACGTAACCCCCAGCTAAATCTGTTGATCTTGGTGGCCACACAACTGTACCGGCTTTCCCTCTCCTGGATCCAAAACCTTGGTTTTTCGCTACAACTATTTGGTGAGGGGTTGCACCATTATGTTGAATGATAATCTACTGTCGTAACTCTAAATTGACGTTTTCCAATAAAAGGTTCAAATCATTCTCTGTAGAAACTGTAAATAGGCGACTCCTAGTAAAGTTCCTTCAAAACAATTGGGGCCAATAATCAATTTTATTAAAATTGGGTATGCTAAGGGGCTGCACCACCTCTAAAGCACGCTTCTTTCCAATTTTCTTCATATTTCACCAAATTATTATTTATGGAATATTTCCTAAAATTGTTGTACCAAACTTGAACGCTGTAACTCAAACTGTTTTGCAGTACTTGCTATTATACTGTTTTTCTTCTGCAACTTTGAGGAGCTGTAACTTTCCGAAGTTGTATTTTCGAATAAGAACATTTTGGGCCAATTGGCTTAATTATTATAGACCAATTACCACCTAAGTTTTTTTAAGTATTTAAACAGACAGTATGTAGGGTGACTCATTTAAGTGTTACTTCACTATGGTTTCCTAAACTACTGAGAATATCAAATTTGTGTCATACTGAAAATTTGTGAACATTATCTGCTGCATAACTTGTAATTATTACCAATTATACTGGGTGTGTAATAATGCCTGTACAACACATTACTTTGTCATTTTTTATGGTACACCCTGTATATCATTGCATTTTTAAATTCTAGATTGAATTCTTGATCTAAAAGTATAAAGTAGTACCATATTAAAATCAGTGGTTTTCCAGTTATTTAACTTTTTTCAAACTTTTTGACATTTGTGGACTAATATTAATTAATTAATATTTTAGATACCAAAAACGTTCAACCATGCTATTTGGCACAGACTATTAAAACAGCACAAAGTATTAGGCGGTAGATTGTTACACAGTATGTTCGTAATTTAATGTCCATTTTGCAAAACTTCAAATGTCAATAACTTGTTTTTCAAACAGAACACCCGGTATTTTAATATACAATTTCATTTCGAATTAAAAGTAATTTGTTACCTAACGAGCTACTTTATGCCACATTTCAAAATTTTCTGTGTTGTCTCGGGACTGACCAGTGACGTCATAGATAATTTTATTAATAGCCAACATAAATATTTTCTTAGGTTGTTAAATAGATTTTTTCCCCGTTACAATGATATAACATTTTCACACTCTTCTTACATTAAAAAAGTTATGAACAATTTCCGTATTATTGTGATCACCGCGTGATAACTTCCACGTGCTTAAACACACTCGCATTGTGATGTAAAAGAGTATGGAGTTTGCACTCTATTCAATTGTTTTCATCCTCAAACTTTGACAATCTCAGGGCTCCTTGTAAATTTTATCAACAGATGGCGCAACTGTAAACGTCAATTTTATTTTGAAATAAATTTGAAAAATAAGAAGTGTTTTTATTTATTTATCCACAACTTACATATTATAGAGGCATTATTTTACTATTGAGAGACGTCTTATGGTATGAATAAAACACATGGGTCTAACAAAATCAAACTATATTTTAAATTTCTTGTTAACATTTACATTTATATTCACATTAAAATAGAAAATATTGTCGGTTTTTACTCACATTCACATTGATATTATTTGTATTTATGTGGTTTAATCCATTTAATTAATCATTATGACAATTTTGATTAGTGACAACTTGCTACTCTGATCTTTCATATAATTTAATTCGATGTTTCAAAATGATCAATGTTGGTATTAGGCTAACCTTATCTGTGGTATTAGTGATCCACATAATTATGCCTCTACAATATTGTAAGTTGTGGATAAAATTTTGTTGTATTTGTGGATTACCTGCAAATAAAACTCTTGAAAATTTAAACACTCTGCCTTGCGGCCTCTACTCATACAATAAATAACTACTGTTATCACGGTAATCTTCTAGGCAAAAAATGGCAAAATGCAAGCTATCAAAGGGCGATAACAAAGATTTACCATTATTTGCTGTTTCCAAGGTCAATTTAGCTATTTTGTTTACCTATGATTGCTAATTTTGATGGAATTGCAGACTAAAGCAGAACGCGAGAATTGAAGTCGAAATTTTAAAAAGAAAATACCAAAAAATGGTTTTATTTGTAGTAGGCATTTTAATGCCACCATTCAAATTAAACATAGAAGGTGGATACTCATTAATAAAGAAAATTTGTAAGACTTCCATCACCATCAGTATTCTTCTATGATAAAACTAATTTACAAATAAATTTCAGATTGTTTACTGCAGATAACCCTAATGCGTTTATACGATAATGAGAACATATCAGGCAATAAATGGTTTGTATTTAAATTATGCTTTGTATCAAGTTAAGTTTATGCAGTCATTTGAAGTAAAGTGTTACATTTTTAAGTAACGAGAGCTACCATGCATGTACCTAAAGGTATTTTTTTGATAAAATCACCACCCAACTGTTTGCAACCAGTGACCAATTTTAAGAAAACATGCTAGGCATGCATGCTAGGCTAGCAAACCTACCTACCTACAGTTGCACGACAATATGTTTGAACGGCAATTATTGTTAAAAATTAGTAAAGATTTTTTTAAATATATTAGTTTACATACCTGTCCTTTGATTTATTTTAATAAACTAGGAAAAAAATTACCATAAAAAATAAAACGAAAAAGTATTGTAGTTACATTTTAAAAGTAACTAAGTAGTTTATTGTAAATAAAACAATTCTTAACTTCCTTCAACAGGTTTTTATTTTAGCGTTATTTATTATTAATATGATTTCAACATGTTTATAGGTCAAGAACTTCAACCAAGTAAAGGCCGAACTTGTAAATAAACTAAGTAGTTACTTTCAAAATCCACATAAGTATAATGGTAACTATAGTTACTTATATTGCTTATGTAACTCTGTAACTAGTATTATTTAAAAGTAACCTTCCATTGACTGTTTATGAATCTTTGCAGTTCCAACAATGTTTTTCTTTTATAACAGCTGCTTTCTTCTGATGATTTAATATTGTGATTTTTAAGAGAACACACAACAATAATTGACTAGAATATTGTAGCTATTGCATTGAATGCTTATAAAAATGAAGTGAGTGGCCTAAAGGATTCAGGGCCAACAGTACAATTTTGTCAAGGAACCAACAAAATCATCGACATAATGCATTCTTCATCACCATTAAAGACACTCATAAAAGACTCTGATCAATTCAAGGTATCCTATTACCTAGAGCACAATAACTAACTATGTACATATAAAAATAAACTTATTAAACTAAACTACTAAGCTGTTGATCACACTTTTCAATTAAAAAAATATATTTTAAACTACCTACACATAATTTAAAAGCAATACATTACTCTTTCTAAATCTATTATACAATATACACATACATAACCATCAGGTACCTAACATTTGCAAATTTACAAACTTTGAAGAGCATCTAACCAAATTGCTGTTTTAGGAGTTGGAAAATTTCCTTGTATATTTGGATTTGTGGGAAGCTCTCCACCAGAATACTTCTTGTCAAATTCAACTTTTGATGGATTTAAAGCAACAATATCTTGTACATTAAACTTGGTTGAATATTTAACAAAGGAGATTGGCTTTAAATATCCAATGACAAGTAGAATAGCAAATCAAGATAATTTAGAACTAATATTTTAATTTAAACATTTCAACAGCGTTAACTATAAATTATTTTAGTATTTTTTTGGTATGATGAGAAGCGCAGGTGGATGCAATAGCCATCCTGAACCATTACAAGTTGGGCAAATATTTAGATTAATGTCTATACACTCTTTGGTCAAACCACCAAGGGGCAGCAATGTTTCTGGGGGCCACATTGTTAAGTATTATTATTATTATTAGTTTGTTCTGGGCTTTGGCCTTAACTTGCCTTTCGTCACTGCGACCCTTGATGGTTCTGTTGTGACTTGTGAGCCCTTGTCTTGTTAGAGAAGTTGTAGGCTGTTGAAAAACCTAAGTACCTATATTTCTGAGATTCGATTCCCTTATTTCGGTAGGTGTGATAGTCTCCTTTCCGAAGATATTGTGTCTACGACGACCGGCAGCGTTGCATCTGCATAGGATGTGTTCTGCCGTTTCTGCTGCCTCGTTACATAGTCGGCAGATTTGGTCCTCAGTCTTACCAATCTTGAAAAGATGGTATTTTAGTGGAGCGTGGCCTGTTAGAAGGCCAGTGATTGTTTGTAGCTCGTTCTTGCTGAGAGACAAAGCATTCCTTGCTTTCTTTTGCGAAATAGTTATAAACTGTTTTGCCTGACGTTGTCCTGGTATGTTTTCCCAGTACGAGGACGTCATTAGTTCCTCCCATAGACTGACCTCGTGTTTTATGTGGCTTTTCTGTACACCACAGCAAGGTTCAGGTCCAATGTAAGGCGTCGTTGCTCCTCTTTTTGCGAGTTCATCGGCCTTTTCGTTGCCTGGTACACCCTCGTGCCCTGGAACCCACCATAATGTTACGTGGTTTTTGTTAGCCAGTTGCTTGAGGTTACCCAGGCATTCCCAGACAAGCTTAGATTCGCAAGTGTAGGCTTTAAAAGCCTTTATTGCTGCTTGGCTGTCTGTGAGTAGGTATATCAATTTTATTGTTGTACCTCTATAGCCCTTCTTGAGGTTTATTCTTGTGCAGAGGTTTATGGCGTATACCTCAGCTTGGAAGATGGTAGTTTTAGATCCAAGGGGTTTATAAATACGGCACCCAGGACCGTAGACACCCGCTCCAGTTCCCCCTCCTTCTATCTTTGACCCATCCGTGTACCATTGGAGCGATCCTCTTTTAAAGGGAGGAATTCCTGAGGACCATATAGCCCGGTCTGGGATGTTCACTTTGAAGGGTTGATCAAAGTTGTATTTTATTTGCATAAAATCCGATACGGTGTAGGCCGTTCGCTCTAGATGGGCGAGGCTTAAGATTTCTAGGTGGCCAGTTAGGTCCCCTGATTTGAATTTGTTTATCCTAACGAGCGTCAGCGCATGTGACATCGCCTCCTTTTGCACTTGTAGGTGTAGGGGCGTTAGTCCTAACATGGCTTCCATTGCTGCGGTTGGACAGGTACTCATTGCACCTGTAATACTCAGGCAGGCGAGACATTGTATCTTCTCTAGCTGTGACTGAGTAATGGCTTGTTTAGTTTTTGGCCACCATACAAGTGATGCGTAGGTGACCATGGGTCTTATAATAGTCACGTATGACCAATTGATCAGTTGTGGCTTTAGACACGAGTTTCTTCCAAGAAGCCTACTGTATGTTAGGGTTGCTACCACCGCCTTCTTCTGAAGTTTTTTAATATGTGAGTTCCACGTTAACCTTTGGTCTAGTGTAACTCCAAGGTATTTGACTTCATTGCTGAAGTCGATGGTCGTTCCTTTTAGCGTGGGAGCTTTTAGGTTTAGCTTCCTTCGTCTACTAAAGGGAACTATGACCGTTTTCTTTGGATTTATGCTTAGGCTGTGATCTCGACACCAGCCCTGGATGGTGTCGAGAGCCCTCTGCATGCGTTGTGACACAATTGTGTCGAATTTGCCACGGACCATTATCACTAGGTCGTCAGCGTATCCCTGTGTTTCGAAGTCGTGCTGTATTAGCATGTTTAGGAGATCGTCAACTACCACAGACCACAAAAGAGGCGATAGGACCCCTCCTTGGGGGCAGCCTCTTGCGGCTGTTATGGTAACTGTTTCTCCTCCCAGCTTAGCTGTAATTTTACGACTTTCCAACATGGCTTTGATCCATTTGATAATCGAAGGTTCGAAACCTTTCTTGATGGCAGCTCTTTCTATTGCTACGAAGGAGGTGTTGTCGAAGGCACCCTCAATGTCAACGAAGGCACAGAGAGCTATTTCTTTTGCCATGTACGTCTTCTCCAGTCCTTTAACAAGACTGTGCAGAACCGTTATAGTTGATTGGGCCTTTTGATAGGCATGTTGATTGGGGTGAAGCGGTCGGTTTGGAAGTACCTTGCTTCTCAGGTATTGATCTAATACCTTTTCCATTCCTTTTAACAGGAAGGAGGCGAGGCTTATGGGTCTATACGACTTGGGATGGGTGTTTGAGCGCCCTCCTCCCTTAGGTATAAAGACCACTTTCGCCATATCTTGGGAATATGTCCAAGGCAATAACTAGCCTTGTATAGTTTGCAGATGGTGAGCAGCAGGTCCTCTACAGATTTCCGTAGTAAGGCCGGAAAAATGCAGTCTCCGCCGGGTGACTTAAAGGGTTTAAAGGCAAGGACTGCCCATTTAACCCTGTTTGGCGAAAATATTTTGTTGGCCTGACTTTTGACCCTTGGGTGGGGACGTATTAGTTCCATTACCTCCGGATCAGGTTCGTCAGGCCTGTAGGTTTTAGAGCCAGGGAAAAGAGTGCCTAGAAGTAGCTCCAACGTTTCTTTTGTGCTCTCAGCAAAGTGTCCATCAGCCATCTGCAGGTGGCCAATGTCGTTTGTGTGGTCTTTTGCTAGGACTTTTTGTAGGCGAGCCGCTGTTGGGGTGTCTTCTACCCCTTCACAGAAGCTACGCCATGTCCTTCTTTTTGACCTCCTAATTTCAAGGTTATATCGTGTGAGGGCCTCCTTATATTGGTCCCACGTTTCTTGACGCCTCTGTCTTTTGGCTTTATTAAATAGCCTTCTTGTTTCAGATCGTAGAGTTTCAAGCTCCCCGTTCCACCAGGGCACTTTGCGTGTAACCCTTCGGCTTGTGATAGGGCAGCTTGCTTCATACGCTTTGTGTATGAGGTTGTGTAGATTCATTGAGGCTAGTTCTAAGTTCTCTACTGTATCTATCTCACTGTTGAGTTCGTCCACTTCAGATCTGATATGCTCCTGATAGAGGCACCAGTCTGTCAGTTTAGGGACTCTTACTTCTTCGCTGTGTTTGCCCGTAACCTTTAAGTCGAATCTAATATGTTTGTGATCCGACAGCGAGGCTTCGCGGGAAACATGCCACTTTATGATGTTTGCGCTAAGTAGGGGAGACGCAAGTGTAATAATTATCTAGTACCTCCTGCCTAACTTAAGTATGGAGAATATCCAACAGAATCCTGAAAAGAAAAAAATGGAATTAACTTTTAACATTGTGGTGGACAATGACACAAATTTATTAACAGACTGCAAAGAAGCGTTTGCTTACCTATGTGGATTTCTAGCAAAGAAATAAAAAAATATGAGCTGCCCAGCCTGCAAAATTAACATCGTTGGACATAGTAGTTAGAGTTTCAACAAAATCATAACTGAGAAAAGCAGAGGCTTCTTAACATATGCATCAGAGCTCCTTTATAACTTTCTGATTGATGTAGAAGCGGTCGTCGGCCAGATATTTAAAAACGAACTGGAAAAGAATGCTATTGGTGATGATTACTGTAGCCATAAAGAATCATAAATTCAAATATTTATTGGGATGTCCTTTGCATTCTGAAGTCCTTACCCAAGAAATATTACATAATTTCATTATAGTGCGTTTAACACTAACATGTCAAAAAGAAGGCAGGAAACGAAACAGTTCCCGTAAATCTAAGCAATATGCAAAGCTTGCAAAACTGCAGTAGTATTTTTTCATAAATTGTTAAGCATCAATCATATAAATTTAATTTCACTTACCTATTATCATAAATTAAGATGCTATTATTCTAGTAACTATTGTTAATACAATTTCCTTCTGGGCTTTGCACTATAAAACCAGCTTACTGTGGCGACTTGTTTATCCCATATTGTTGGTTATTGGTATTTTGTGGATTATGCCTTTTTTCCAACGAAAAACCACGTAAAAATGCTGAATAAATGTTTCACTTACTTGCATATTTCATTAATAAAAGTAAGAACCAAATTATCTAGATAACCTAACCTTAATAAATAAGTGTTGTGCACATGTTCAAAAAGCGCCAAATTTGAAATATACCTTAAATTTGAAGTCTTAAGAGCGCGATCTACGCGCAAATATTATAAAGAGCCCTGAAATTGTCAAACTCGGAGGATGAATTTTTTATATGTATAGGTAATTAGTGGGAGTTGAAACACCGGTCCTTTATTACATCACTCGACTATCAATATCTTCCGATTTATCTCGTTCCCTTTTCCTTTATTTATTTCTTCTTTAATTTATTTTGAGACTTTTCTTGCGCCTTAACTCAATAGACCTGCCTTGTTATACATTAACCAAATGGATCACAAAATAGATTTAGTTTCTTATAGCTACCTAGTTACTTTTACAACCTGAACTGGAACTTGAACCATATTGTATTCCTTAGAACATATAACCTCACAATTTAGAAAGTGCAGGGTAAACAACTATAATTTCAATTCTTGTAAATATGTTTTTTACCTGAACATAAGTTCGTATTTTTATTATATTGTTATTTGTTTGAGTGAAAGTTACATAATTTCAAAAATTTATTTTTTTAGTAATGCGAAGCTTGTAAATGAAACGTCTGCCAGTTTATACCATAGCTTGGCTGCCTTACTAAAATGGAGATTAAAATAGAACCTGAATTTGATAAAATTACCTCAAATTGCCAATATGAAGTTAATAAGGGCTCTACCAGCAGAGTAAATTTTCCCACAGAACTAAATGCTAACAAGAATCAATCCATCATGACCAACACGACTATTGTTAAGCAAGAAGGGAATGAATTTAGTGATTACGCTTTAATGAATACCAAACAGGAGGAGATTGACATTAAAGACGAGCCTACAAATGTAGATGACACAGTACAGGCATTGGTAAAAGTTATATTCTCAATGCATAAAGAAGCTAACAAAACGGAGCGCTTTGAGTGTCATACTTGTGCTTGTTCATATTCGTCAAAAACATCTTTAATCGCCCACTTGAAAATACATGTTGAAAAAAAGCGATTTCATTGTACGATTTGTGATTTTAAATGTATCCAAAAGTCCCAGTTGGTAATTCATAACACAATACACACTGGAGAAAAGCCATTTCACTGTACGATTTGTGATTATAAATGTAGTAGGAAAAATTATCTGACAAGTCACTACAGAACACATACTGGAGTAAAGTCATTTCATTGTACGATTTGTGATTTTAAATGTATCCAAAAATCTGGCTTGATATATCATAACAGAAGACACACCGAAGGTACGGTATTTCCTTGTACGATTTGTGGTTTTAAATGTAGTTCGAAAGCCGGTTTCATAGTTCATAACAGAATACACACTGGAGAAAAGCCGTTTCATTGTACGATTTGTAACTACAAATGTACTACAAAAGCCAGTTTAAGAAGTCACAACAGGATACATACTGGGGAAAAGCCATTTCATTGTAGGATTTGTAATTACAAATGTAGTGCAAGATCCAGTTTGAGAAGTCACAACAGCATACATACGGGAGGAAAGCCATATCATTGTAGGATTTGTAATTACAAATGCAGTACAAAATATTATTTGATAATTCATAACAGAATACACACTGGAGAAAAGCCATTTCATTGTACGATTTGTAATTATAAATGTACTGCAAAAATGTATTTAAGAATTCATAACAGACTACACACTGGTGAAAATCCATATCGTTGTACGATGTGTGATTATAAAACTAGACAAAAAAAATGTTTGGTATCTCATAACAGGAGGATGCACACGGAAGAAAAGTCATAAGTAGCTGCACATTTGTAATTGTAAATATATTACAACTAAAACTGTTAACACTTGGTGTCCGAAAATAGGCTGTCGTACTTTAACATTAGATTCTACAAATCAGAAGATTAATCGTTCTTATAAGCATGGGCTTGAAAACGCCTCATTGTGGAGCTACAGCTTCCTGAGGGCTGACGAGTTGGAAATTTTATAACAACATTACTTAATTAGCTTAATATTTCTGCTATTTTCTTTTTGAATAGCATAGACATGTTACAAGTAAAGTGGATCGATGCTAGAGCCAACGGAATTGTGCCAACAGCTTTAAGGGACGTGAGAAAGAGAGAGAGACAGACAGACATTGAATAGTGGGGTTCCAATGTTAGTACCTATATGTACAATAGTATAGCAATACAGACAGACTTACAGGACAAAAAAATACAGGTGTGTATGTAATTCACTGCACCAAAAATTAGTGCACAATGAAGACTGAAGTTTTTTATTCATATCATGGTTGAATAGGTGCACTAGCGGTACCCATATGGAAGGGGAGAGGGGTTGGATCTTAACCAATTTTCAAGTTTTTTTCTATAAAATATGATTCTGCATACAGAAATAGACAAAAGGGGAAGTTAAAACTCGCTAAATGAAACAGTTTTCGAGATAATTGATTGTTGTTGTAAAATCGAGTAGTCAAATAGATGTAAGTAATTTCTCAAGATCCCCAAATAATTTCCACAATCTTTCAGGGTAAGTCTTTAGAAGTCAAAACAATGAACAAAAAAAGGAAAATTTATTTATATTTTCATGTGTAGAATCTAATTTTAAAGTATGGCAACCTATTTTCTCTATCATTGTAAGATTCACACTGGTGAAAAACCATATGTATGTTAACACCTTTAATTAGCTTAATTATTTTTTCACGCTACCGGCAATGTAAGTAGGCCTTACATCCATAGCTACAGGGATCGTAAGTGGCTGATAACATTCGTGTACTAGTTACCCTTGACGACGGAACTTAATAGTGTCACTTACATTCCTAGGAAAATAATGTTGATTTTAACTGTTCGTTGATATGGTAACAAGCACAGACAACTTAGAATAATGGGGCATTTAAAAAATAATTCCGATGACAGCTGTCAAAACGAACTTTTAAAAATATGATTAAATTTCTACCTGTAGGTTACATTGCCGGTAGCGTGAAAAATTTAATAAGTAACACGGAATGTATCGACTAATAACATCCTCGGCAGGCGACAAGCTTCGGCTCCGCCTCAGCTCGTATTCGCCTACCTCGGATGTTATTACGTCCTTACATTCCTTGATACTTAAATAACTATTTTGTCACGATTATTGACTTACTATACACATGTACTATTGTATATTTTACCAAGTCACGTCGCTGTTGTAAATAAATAAGTTTAATTTAATTTAAACAACATTTGGATATTTTTACCTAAATAAATATAAATGAGCAACTGTGAGAAAATTAAATAAAGAAAATTCAAAACCCTTTAGTTCTCACAAGAACTTTTGTACTCTAAATGTACATTTCGACTGCTAAGCAGTCATCATCAGTAGAAAAAATACAAAAAGGAGAACTACAGCGAAAACTGAAATCACAGTTACGGTGCAGAAACGTCCCTTGTGCTTGGTAAGTCAGAACTCGCGCATTGTCGATGAGTGCGTCTGTTTTTATGGTTTCGTGGATCCTCGGTTCTATTTGCCGTGCGTGCGTTGAACTTAAGTAATGATGAATTTGGAATTATGCCGGAATCTTGATTTAAAATGTTGTCTTTGAATTTGTAAATAAATCTACTTTCCCATGCATCGAGTTCCCTGCTGTTATTTACGGATTTTAAGAGTTTTAAAACCGTTATTAAAATAGGATGTTCAGAATCTAAAATATGTGCTGCTACACAAGATTTTTCGGGTCTGTTAAAACGAAAGTGCGATAGGTGTTCTTTAAAACGTGTGCCTAATTTCCTTTTGGTTTGTCCAATATAATGCATGGGACAAGTAGAACAGTTTATTTGATAAATTCCTGACTGGTCTTCTGTCGACAAAGGGTCCTTGGTGTTACCTAGTAGATTTTTGAGACTATTTTTCGTTGAAACGATGGGCCGAAAACCTGCATTTTCAAAAATGCTAGTAATTTTATTAGATGTAGGTGGGAAGTATGTTAAAGGGGTCCAATGTTTTTGAGAATATGATCTGTCTTTTGTGTGTGTAGTTTTAAGAGAAAATTGTTTCTTGGCATTAGATTTTTGTAGGATGTTGTTAACCAATGAAGGGGAGTAGCCATTGAATTTTGCTATTTCAAAAATATAATTTAATTCTTTGTTGTATCGTGTTTGTGTCAGAGGTATATTGATCTATGAATTAGTGAATTAAAAGCTGCCCGTTTATGTGCGGGTGTATGATGTGAATTTTGCATAATGTATCTGTCAGTGTGTGTGCTTTTTCTGTAAATATCAAACTCTATATTTCCCTCAGTGGTTCTAATAACTTTCAGGTCCAAGAATGGACGTTCATTAGATTTTTCGGTTTCAATAGTAAATTTTATTGATGGGTACATATCGTTTAACTGTGCGAGGAAGTTGTTTAAATTTATGGATTTATCAAAAATAGTAAAAATATCGTCGACATATCTGTACCAAATTCGGGGGAAATAAGAGAAATTTTCTTTGGCTGTTTTTTCTAAGTGGTCCATAAAAATATTGGCCAAAAAAGGGGACAAAGGGTTTCCCATTGCAGTGCCGTGTGAAAGAAAGTAAAATTGTCCATTAAATCTGAAGGCGTTTTGTGTCATGCACAGGTTTGTTAGTGAGATATATTCGGAGATTTTTTCGGAAATGATGTCTTGTGTTGTTAGCCAATCTTTTAGAACAGTTAATGCAACATCTACTGGAATGCTGGGAAATAACGATATGACATCAAAAGAGACCATCATTTCATGATTTTGAATGTTTGTTTGTTTAATGGAGTTGACAAATTCTAAATTATTCTTTACTGCAAGACTATTGTTTGGTAAAATTTAAACAACTTCCTCGCACAGTTAAACGATATGTACCCTTCAATAAAATTTACTATTGAAACCGAAAAATCTAATGAACTTCCATTCTTGGACCTGAAAGTTATTAGAACCACTGAGGGAAATATCGAGTTTGATATTTACAGAAAAAGCACACACACTGACAGATACATTATGCAAAATTCACATCATACACCCGCACATAAACGGGCAGCTTTTAATTCACTAATTCATAGATTAATCAATATACCCCTAACACAAATACGATACAACAAAGAATTAAATTATATTTTTGAAATAGCTAAATTCAATGGCTACTCCCCTTCATTGGTTAACAACATCCTACAAAAAGCTAATGCCAAGAAACAATTTTCTCTTAAAACTACTCACACAAAAGACAGATCATATTCTCAAAAACATTGGACCCCTTTAACATACTTCCCACCTACATCTAATAAAATTACTAGCATTTTTGAAAATGCAGGTTTTCGGCCCATCGTTTCAACGAAAAATAGTCTCAAAAATCTACTAGGTAACACCAAGGACCCTTTGTCGACAGAAGACCAGTCAGGAATTTATCAAATAAACTGTTCTACTTGTCCCATGCATTATATTGGACAAACCAAAAGGAAATTAGGCACACGTTTTAAAGAACACCTATCGCACTTTCGTTTTAACAGACCCGAAAAATCTTGTGTAGCAGCACATATTTTAGATTCTGAACATCCTATTTTAATAACGGTTTTAAAACTCTTAAAATCCGTAAATAACAGCAGGGAACTCGATGCATGGGAAAGTAGATTTATTTACAAATTCAAAGACAACATTTTAAATCAAGATTCCGGCCTAATTCCAAATTCATCATTACTTAAGTTCAACGCACGCACGGCAAATAGAACCGAGGATCCACGAAACCATAAAAACAGACGCACTCATCGACAATGCGCGAGTTCTGACTTACCAAGCACAAGGGACGTTTCTGCACCGTAACTGTGATTTCAGTTTTCGCTGTAGTTCTCCTTTTTGTATTTTTTCTACTGATGATGACTGCTTAGCAGTCGAAATGTACATTTAGAGTACAAAAGTTCTTGTGAGAACTAAAGGGTTTTGAATTTTCTTTATTTTTACCTAACTTTTTATTAACCGGTGCGCAGGAACCGGTGCGCAGGAGCCGATGCCTGTAGTCACGGCGAACGCGCCGCGCCGATCCGAAGGCACCTTTCATACATTTCTACAGCCCAAACTATTAAATTTACAAATATAATTCCTAATCTCGTATGATCGGAAATCTTCCGCTTTACAGAAAAGGCAAAGCAAAATTTTTCGATATTTATTTTAGTTTCCATGGGCAGATGATTAAAGCTCGAGCCACAATTTAAAACCGTTTGTTACCGATATTAATTAACTATCAAATTTCTCCGTCATAGTTTTTACCACAAACGTTATTCATGTAGTATAGAAGCCGGTAAACAAAGATTTGAATTTATTTTTTACACTTAATTTTATTTATGTTTAAAGCATTGCTACAATGGACTATATTTACTGGTTCACTTGGTGTTTTTATAAAAAAAAAGTGAATGTAGTTAAAAACTAAATAAAAGATAGAAATAGTGTGTAACATTTTACTGAAAGTTATCCAAACTTTTTATGTAATTTTAATAGTCATAAATAAATATCATATTTCGAAATTATTTAAGTATATAAATAAATAAAATTAAAATACTCTCACCTAGTTTGTACGACTTGAAAATTATCGGCTACGTCACGCTCCTAATTCGATTCCGCATAAGGACCGCAGCAGAAGCAGAGAACATGGGGATTGCAACAGGAGCAGCCGAAACACCCACCTATAACCGATGCATCTTCATTACAAACGTTGAAAAAATGAAATGTAAAGTAGAGATTCTACATTAAAGAATATTTTAACGATAAGTTACATTATAAATTTTCACCTTTTTAAAGAAACAATTTTTAATTTTAAGTGAATGTGTAATCATTAATCATAAAATTATTACCTTAACAAAAATTCTAGAGCTGAACAAGTCCTCTTGCTTTATCTAAAATAAGATCAAGCACAAAGTAAAAATTTAAATAAGGTGTCATACCTGTATTGTATCCAATGGCCTGTGTAAATATTATAATTATTATAAAATATACGGGCGTTAGAAATACAAAAAACTACTTCAATTCCCACTTGAAATCAAAAAAAAATCCTACACAAAAAATAATCAGATAACGAGTACTAAACAGTATTTACGAAAATAAAAATGTAATATTCTATTAATACTTACCATAAGAAACAAAGTATTTCAAATTGTTAATTACGTCACACTTAGTAACACCCAGACACCATAACTACACCACCGTCGGAAGAATAAAAGCCGGCCACGACAAACGAACGCAGTAAAAGAAAACAGCTGTATTAAGTAATTAACACATTATTTTGAAAAAATCATTATTAATTGATACTGAATCAGTACTTACCATAGGAAATAGGGGTAGGTAGTGCAAGTTTGTTATTGAATACACCAGACACATTTAACTACACTTCCGAAAAACAAATAGCTACAACGATTAAAAAATGGCAAAGTAGCCATGAAGAAACGGGCGAAGAATAATTTCACACCGACCGACGCAACGATTTGGTTTGCAAACAATTCAGCGTTACATAAATATTAAAAAAAAAATTAACAAATAAATACGTAACAAATACCTTTCACTAACATTCATTTTCAGTTTAAACTCAGTATGTAAAGCGTCATAAGTAACAACCTAAAATATGAAGCTAAAAAAGCAATTACTTAAAATACTAAGTAGTGTACCTACTTACTATACCTATAATGTTAAAATCAAGTATTGCATTAATACTCACCATGCTATTTTAAATTGTATAACTGATTTATGTATCTTGCACATAACTACAAACAACGACTGCGATTCATAACTATTGTCAAAGCAACAATAATTGAGAACTGCGTTTTAGGGCGCATATAGTAACGAAAAATTCAGCGTAAGAAAAATCCGGTAGCAATTCAAAATACCTTGTAAAACTTGAAAAACAGAATATTATCAAATAGGAGTACATTAAATATATAGCTCTTAAACATTTTGAAATCCCCTTTTGCCACCCTAGATGAAACACAAGTAAAGACATTTATATTGTGTCATTGTTTAACACAATTGTAACACGATGAAACTCCATCAATCAGAAGTAGCAAATGCATTTTTCATCTAAGAGAAAAAAAATACCATTTGTTGCTTTATGATGTAATGTTGTTCCACCGACATGTTTCCTCTAAAGCAACAGTAAACAATTAAGAAAGGTGCACTAATGTCTCGCCAGTGGAAACACAGCGCCATAAAAATGCGAATTAGTAAACAAAAATTATTATTATACAGGATTTAAAGGATTAATTCAGTTCAAAAGACCTATTTTGAAGCTGATGCAATAATCCGGCTTTAAGAGGCTAATTTGACATAAATGTAGCATTACAAGCATAACATACAAAGTTAATTAAATTCGACATTAAAAAAAATTTATAATGAATTTCTACTAATGTATTAACATTACCTGGAATCAAAGTAATTTTATTGAAAACAATTCTTGCTTTAGGTAATTAATCCTTTAATACTGTACAAGCCAAACTCGATAATCGGAAAAGTGCATTTTTTTGAGTTTTCATACAAAACTAGAATTAGCAACTGGTGGCGGGGTAAAGCAGACTTATCATAATCATAAAATACTGAAAACCGAAAAAGTTGGACAAATTCCGATTGCAAAAACCATGTAGTACATATAATGTGCAGGCATTTTTGCAGTATATCGAGTTTAACATAACGCATATTGATGGACCATTTTAAATCAATAATAAAACGATGCCAACTTTTTATATTTTGAGAAAACTATTTTATAGTATTTACGAAAGGGAAATAGAACTGTATTCAGGAAAGTAGCTGTAGAAAAATTTCAACGCAGCCAAGGATACCGTGCCGGCACGGCAAAAAAAATACAAGGCCAAAAGGGAATGCTCATTGTTATGTTAAATGGGAATTGTATAAGTGAAGTAGCGTCTGCGGAAAAAGACATTCTGCTTTATGTCATCGATTATTCCAAGAATGGCGCCGGCAGTTTTCAGTCGTAGTATTTTACTTATGTTTTACATTGTTTGTGAATAAAGGATAACTAATTTACGTGTTTTTCATTACAAGAAGACACAACACTCATATTTGATAAGAAAACTCAACACACCCAAAGTAAGGAGAGTGATAACTTGCCAATGTCCCTATTAACCACTCGACGCCTCCGATATCTTCCTCTGCAATCGGGATTTAGTCCGCTGCGTCCTAGGCCATATACCACCTATGTGGCTTCCCACAGATCGCGATGATCAGAATAAAATGACTTCAGCAGAACGGGGGCATCAAGGCCTTGTATCGACATGTCCTAGCGGCGTGCCTCATGAACGTATACAAATTTGAGACCAAAATCACCCCAACCCCCTTTTCCTAAAAATTTTGAGTACCACAAGTTAACGTTACAGTCTAAATACACTTCCATTTCTAAATTTTGACTTTCTTAAAATGGTCCTATAGTAACGTACAGCAGTTAAGCCAGTGTTTCAGTTCAAAGATAGATAAAACACAAAACAAGAACGAGAAACTCCGAAAATGTATTTCCGAATTTTCGTTTAGTTTTGTATTTTTAAATTATTAAAATAATTAAGAAAGAAGAGATTTGGTTTCAAATGCCGGTTTGTTGCTTTGCAACTTTTCCTCGCCGCACATAATAGTGTAATTCCCCTTTAATATTAAAATAATTATTTTAACATAAATTATAAACGGCATACAATACATTTGGAATGTCTTGAAAACTATTCAGTTAAAACTCATTTGCAGTTCATTGTATTTTATTTATAAAACGAAAACTAGTCAATGGTGATCAACAATTTTTACATTTTCGAATGTATTGGTCCAATTAAATTTAAAAACAATGAATTAAACGGTATAGATTTAAAAAAGAGAATTAGTATCTTGATAATGAAATAATTATTTGAGCATTTAATTGCATATTGACATGAATATTTAACAATCAATACGATTTACTAATACAAAACCTGCGATCATGCTCTTTTATACTCGCAATACATACAAAATTGACCGATTTTCACGAAAAATCAAACGGCCAACCGCAGGACCTATCCTATATACCGTTCAAAACGGGATTAATAAAAAAAAATGAAAATCTTATTAATACATTTTTAGGTAGAGATTAGTGACGAACGACCGCTCCCAGATGCATCCAATACAACTACTACTACTACTAAGCCCTATGCACCTTGGCTTACTGACAACATCAGATTTATGATGACCCTTCGAGATAATGCTCTGAAAAAATTTAAAAAAAGTAAAAAGCTGTCGCATTGGAATTATTACAAACAATTGCGTAATTACACAACACAAGCGGTAAGAAATGAAAAGAAAGCGTTTTTTGAGCACGAATTGCGAACTTTAGATAGTAAATTATTATGGAAAAAACTAGATAAATATAACATACACTCGAAATCGAAAACGGAAATACCGTTAGCTTTAAAAGACCCAAATAAATTTAATGATTTTTTTATCAATACTATCCCAAAGGTAACTAATGTTAATAATGAAACTGTGAATTTTTACAATAACAGTAAATTATTGAACGGGGAATGTATATTTAACTTTAACGAAGTTGATGATCAAACAATTTTAAAAATTATTAATTCAATAAAAACAGCAGCTATAGGTGCGGATGGTCTCAATATCAATATGATAAAACTTTGTTTACCTCACATTTTGCCATATATACGTCATATAGTAAATTTTTGCCTTATAGAGGGAATTTTCCCAGAAAGTTGGAAACTAGCAGTTGTAACACCATTACCAAAAAACAGTAATCCCGTTGAATTTAAACATTTTCGGCCAGTCAGCATCTTACCGGTACTCTCAAAAGTTTTAGAAAAAGTAATTGATATACAAATTAGAAATTACGTGAGTCAGCATAGCATACTTCCTGATACGCAGTCAGGATTTCGGCCTGGCTATAGCTGCAGTTCTGCTCTCCTTAATATATGTGACGATATATTTAGACAAACAGATGATAATAGACTTACACTGCTTGTTTTGTTGGATTACAGCAAAGCGTTTGACACTCTGAATCATGAAATTCTCATTGCGATGCTTAAATACATTGGTTTTGGTGAGATTCCGCTTAAATTGTTTAAAATATATCTAACTGATCGGAAGCAAGCTGTAAGAATATCCAGTGTTATATCAGACATGCAGACTCTGCAGTCGGGAGTGCCTCAAGGCTCTATATTGGGTCCGCTATTATTTACAATTTATACGTCGACGTTTAATAAAACACTAAAATTTTCTAATTCTCATCAATATGCGGACGACACTCAAATTTATTATTCTTTTACTGCAGACGATGCAGCGATAGCTTGCTCCCGCATCAATAAAGATATTCAAAGCATTGTTGAAATTTCACAAAATCATTCATTAATCATTAATTCCACTAAGACCAATGCTATTTTATTTGGGCCAAGTAAAACTCGAAATTCGGTTCTACCATACATTAATATCTCGGTAAATAATGAACCGGTCGCACTTACAAATGTTGTAAAAAATCTAGGTCTAACAATCGATTGTGATTTACGATTCTCTGATCAAGTAGTGCAAATTTTAAAGAAATCTTATGGAAATTTAAGAATTTTATATCCTTATAGACACATCTTAACAACCAAAATTAAAATTTTATTATGTGATGCTCTGGTGCTTTCTCATCTCAATTTTGGTGATGTAATTTATGGACCTTGTCTTACTGTTGTTGATAAAAAGAGACTGCAGCAGGTGCAAAGGGCTTGTCTACGATATATTTACGGCGTTCGAAAATATGATTCGATATCACATAAGCTAGTGGGTACAGGTTGGCTGAATACTTACAACAGACGGTTAATGCACACTACTTCTATGTTTCATAAAATAATTCTTAATAAATGCCCAAAGTACCTGTACAATAAAATTAAATTTAGAATTAATACTCACAGTATTAATGTTCGTCCAATCAATTTCATAACCATTCCTAAACACAACACCGAAAAATTTAAATCTTCATTCAGTTATCAAATTGCCAATGTTTTAAATAAATTAAAGCCTCAATGCAGATCTATGAGTTACATATCTTTTAAAATATATTATAGGAATCTTTTGTTATCCTTGCAGAGTTGAAGCGCTAACCATTCTCCTTCTTATAGCAATTTTATATCTGGCGCTTCCATTAAATCTATTAAATTTAAGCTTATCTGTTTTCCTACTAAACTTATTTAGATATATTTTATTTTTACTGTAATTATTTTTTGTTTGATTTTGCCATTGTATAAACACATTGTTTTTCAAGGTTAGGTGTAAGATCAGCTATGCTGAACCTCGCCTTGTGTGTTCTGTATCCTTTTTTTTTTGTATTTGGATAGAGAATAAAAGACTATTATTATTATTATTATTATTAACTACTCCGCATAATGACCGCAATTAAATAAAATTTGTTCTTTATTATAACCGCCTGTGCGCAGTGCACAATGTAGTTCTACCGAGATCTATGCTAAACATTCCATTATGTTGTTACGTATTTTTGTTTATTTTACAACCAAATACTGCCGTCGTTATACGTATACACTGACACTCCCGGAATCGAAAACGAGCATGATACTACGAGCGTAAAAGATGCATTACAACTTACAAAATAAAATTTGCTACCAATTTTGAATACATTAAAAACAGTAACAAACATTTTCAAAAAATAAATGTTTCTATATGGCATTAGTTGACTATCTAGAAACCTGTTGTGCAAGGGGGGCTAGAAGTTTGAGAATATCCATTTTAAGAAAATATTCAAAGGTCCAAGCAAATGTTAATTAACTATCTAGTTTGCTGCAATGACGTTTTAAATTTCTCCTTGCAGCCGCATTAAATATAATTCAATATTAGCTACTTAACGTTAATTGGAGGAGTAGGCGGACAGACGAGACGAGTAATTAAAGCATATAAATTTGACATCTACTATCTAACTTTCACCTAACTTAATATTACTTAATATTTTGACTAGGGTCTTGTTGATCTTCTTGCTGGATATATTCTCAAATGTAACAAGTTTATATTTTGTAAATTGTCAGTGTGAGTTTTAACACTACTGGCTGAACTGCTGTGAAAAATTAAAAATCACTCACATTGATGATGTCTTGGGTCCTTGGAACGCCTTCCACCGATGTGGAACCTACCTTTAATAAGCCGGCGTTGTCGATCTCCAATTTCCACTCCTACGCTGGTGCAGCCTCAGTTGTCCAGTCCATTAGTGCGGATCTTTCATCCAGCTCCTCCAGAATCCTGCTCCTCGAACCTCGGCCATCCAACTGCTTGATAATCCAAATTTGGTGGTCCATCAGCTCAGCACAGGGAAGTACACCGACTTCATTAAAATCTGAACAATTAAATATATAATTAAAATTTAAAATTACATCAAATTATGTCTATTAAATATAGAAGGAAAATCTAAAACTACTACTTTTTAATCTCATATTTAAAGATGAATATTTAAGATACAGTGTTAAACTTGTAAAAAGCCGAGGCCTTATTAAATATGAAACGTAGAAATATCTTTAACTTAACTTATGATCACCCCATAAAATAAGGTCTTTATAAAGAATGTTTAAACTAAAAAATAATTGTTTGATTGGGAAAAAGCGTTGTTAGAAAACACTGTTACAGGAATCTGTTAAATTAAGATTTACACAGCTAGACAAGAATAATTTCTAAATTGAGACTGATTGTTGCTCCTTCGATAATAACTGGTGTTTAAAATAACTAAATTAGAATTTAGCAGAATTACAATTTTTTAACAAAACAGTTTTAATTCTATCAAAGTCTTGCTAATTTAAATTTAGTTTTAGTATTTGTATTATATACATTGACTGCTCGTATCTGGCAAGACAACTCTCCAAAAGAAATTTAATTGCCAGTCCGCTGTTTATAACCCCTCATTAAGGTATGCCACCGACGCGACGTCTAATAGTTTGGGTTTTTTTTTATTAAAATACATTTATTAAGAGGTAATTAAAATCAGGTAAAAGTTGCATAGCCAATATTATTTCTAGATGATAAAGTAAATGTTCAACTTATCTATAATCTGTGATAAAATATCTTGTTATAATTATAATAAACAGCAGAAAACAAAACACGATTTAAAATCATCAAATTGCTGAATTCTCAAATATCTATAAAGTTTGAAAGTTTGTTGTTTATTTACTTTAATTTATGTTGATGAATAGTTCCTTGAAAGTTGAAACAAAGCGAAGCAAAAATTATGAAACCGACAAAAATTCCTTTTAATGTTATAGGGAAGGGACAGACTAGGGGTAAGACACGGATTCTGGAAACGTTACAAGCAGCCCACACTAGAAAAAGCGCTACAGGTAGTGACTCATCGTAGATTAGGTTCAAGTGGCCTTTAAGAATACAAATGTAGTTCAAAGGGAAATACCTTATAATGGAAATATTTATTATCAATTTCTCAAACAAAAGCTTGGAATTAATGTAAGCAAACCGTCTTTAACGAAATTTGGAATACTCAGTCCTAAGAAAACATTTAAAATAATTCCAGAAATTAGAAACGGCATTTTGACATATTTTTTTGGCAAATGCTTTCGTATAAAGATTATTTTATTTATTGAAAATAAGGCAGCTATATTGCCAAAGGACGTCTGGAGGAACTGAATGTTTCTTTTTCGGACTCTTAGTTTTAAAGAGGTACCTATTTACTCAAAAATTAGTTGAATGATCAACATTAAACGTTTTATAATTATAACTCTTTAGAATGGTATAATGTATGAATATATAAAAATGGAGGCGTAACTATGACAAGGCATTTCCTTGCCTTAAAGGGGCTTTAAGTAAACAAAAACATTATCACTGGTTACACAGCATTTTTCAGTTTCAAAAAATTAAATTGTGGTTTTCTTATTAGAAAGTTTCAATTTTCAAGACGTTCAAAGTTTTCGATATTTTAGAAATAAACAAAATTTTCAGTGCTCAAATATTTCACAATTTATAAAAATATCTAAATATCTAAACATAGTATTGAACAATTTCACAATTTTCAAAACTCAGTTAAAAATTTTTATTCAAAATTTATTTAATTGCCAAATTTTCAAGTTTCAAAACTAAAATTTTTTTTAAATATGTAGTCAAAATTCTTAAAACGTGCAAATTGTATGAAAGTAGTAAAATAAAAGTTTGATGCAACAAAAAGGAAATAATTATTAAATGACAATAGAAACAACCTTTAATTGAGAAAAAACTCTACGGTGCTCTTTTTGGTATTTACCTGCACTGGAAATTCGAATTCAAAATTTATAAAAATGACAAAAACTGGTTTATACGACTTCTACAGCGGAAAGAGGTGTAACAGTTTAAATAGGAATAAAATGCTTTCATATAGCAAAAAGTTATTAAAAATAAGAGGGCAGCTATAGCCAAAGGACGTTTGGACAAACTAAAGGATTTTTATAATTTCCAGCTTTATTTCGTTAAAGTCCATATTTAATGAGTATCTATTTTGGTGACAAATCAGAAAAAATTGCTAAAATTATAAACAAAACAAATAAATATAAAGTAAGCTTTAAAACAACTAGGAACATCTTAAACACTTTGTTTAATGCAAAATCAAAAACAGACGATTTGCTAAAATCAGGCATTTACAAATTAAATTGTTCGCATTGTAATTAGGTTTATATAAGCCAGACAATTAGAAATTTTGATATTAGGTATAAACAACACGTGCGTTGTTACAAATACAAACACCCACATAAATCCAATTACTCTAAACACTTACTAGAACAAAATCATTCAATGACATCTACTAACACCATAAAATGTTTACACGTTTGTGATGATAAACGTAAATTAGATATACTAGAAGCTTTTGAAATTCACAAACATTTAAAAACTGTACCGTTAATGAATGAGCAAATTGATCTCTTAAATTCTCCTCTACTGGACGTTTTGGAATGAGAAATCAAGTCATCTGCAGACGATTACCAAGATAAGTCACAAAGTTCTATTGCTATACACTGTGTCCATAAAGTAACACCCCCCCCCAACTAACTTTTGAACGACTTAATATTTTACTACAAAATTTGGTGTGCTTTAATGGGAAATTAAATACTATTTTTTAGCTCATAATTAAATAACCTATCAATCAAAATGGCGGCTGGGCGCCATTTTAAAATTTTTTTTTAAACAGAAAGGGGGGTCGAGTGACACCTCATTTGAAAGGTCTTTTAGTTCTGCGTCTGATCCTAGAGTTTCAAAGAAAAATATTTAGCCATAACAAAATGACAAACGTTTGAAGTAAAGAAGTCTATTAAAAAAAACTAAGAATTAAAGCAAAAACAAATGAAATTAAGTGTTCGAAATGTTCACCATTCACTTCTTGGAACATAAAAAGTCGGTTATGACATTCCTGCCTTACATTTTCATAAGTTTCTGGAGTGACATTTCTGTAAAAAGCGCATTACAGAAGTTTGCAGAAATATCACTCCAGAATTTTATGAAAATGTAAGGCAGGAATGTCATAACCGACTTTTTATGTGCCAAGAAGTAAATGGTGAACATTTCGAACACTTAATTTCATTTGTTTTTGTTTTAATTCTTAGTTTTTTTTAATAGACTTCTTTACTTCAAACGTTTGTCATTTTGTTATGGCTAAATATTTTTCTTTGAAACTCTAGGATCAGACGCAGAACTAAAAGACCTTTCAAATGAGGTGCCACTCGACCCCCCTTTCTATTTAAAAAAAAATTTCAAAATACAAACTCATTTTCACAAGATAATGTATTTGTGTACCTACTTTACCGAACTAGCTCAAAAGTATAAATCATCAAGTTTATGGACGATTTATTCTATGTTAAAAGCAACACTGAATATTCACCATAATATTAACATCGAAAATTCTTTCTTCTCTTTCCTGAAACGAAAGTCTGAAGGTTACAACGCTAAAAAAGCGCAGTTTTTACTCCGAATGAAGTTCGTGAATTCATTGATAAAGCACCAGATGATAAATATCTTGCAACCAAGGTAAGAAACTTATAAGTGATTATGAACATAATAATGCTTAATGTTTTTAAAGGTTGCCTTCATTATGGGTTGCTGTCGTGCCGTTGAATTGTATAAAATGAAAGTAGAGAATGTCCATGACCATAACACTGCATTTCTTGTTGATATACTTGATACAAAAAATAAAGTAGACAGGCAATTTTCAATAAGGGGACCATTTCACAACATCGTTAAAAGTATATAAATTTACGTTCACCTAATGCAACAACAGATAAATTTTTTGTGAATTTTTAAAATGGCCAACGTACAGTACAGACAATAGGAATTAAATTCAGATCATTTGGTAAAGAAATCGCCACAGACTTGAAATTACCTTCTCTAGAAAAATATACCGGACATTCTCTGAGAAGATCATCCGGCTACTATACAGGGTGATTCAAAATATATGCGACACACTTTAAGGACTGATTCCTGGGGTTATTTTGATCATAAAAGTTCATATGAATAACTGTCCAAAACGGCTTGGTTTTAAAGTTATAGGACGTTTAATAATAAATTAAGAATTTGTATAGTATATAACTTACACCATCTAATATCATAGTTGGCTCAGCAAAAACAAATCGTTTTGAAGTGAAAATATTTATTTGTCATTTCAATATTATTGTGTGAAAGCATTGGTTCATTAAAGTTTATTGCCAGCTTCTGTTCTTTAAAATGAATTACACAAATGCTGAGATGTGCGATATGCATTATTTTTGGACGGTGCATGTCCAAATCGGTGGATAAGGCGAGGAGGTCCACAACCGTGGCCTCCTCGGTCTCCATACTTAAATTCTCTATTTTTTTTTTCTCTGGGGTCACCTTAAATCACTAGTTTATACGACTCCCATTGAAAATCTTGATGAACTGAGAAATCACATTATTGCATCATTTGAGACAATTCAGAACACCCTGGTATTTTTGAACGTGTTCGCCATTCAGTACGACGGAGGACAGAAGCCTGTATTGCAGTTGGCGGCGATCATTTTCAACAATTTTTATACGTTCATTTTGTTTATTATCTACCCTTTATTGTATTCTTAATTTATTATTAAACATCCTATAACTTTAAAACTAAGCCGTTTTGGACAGTTATTCATATGAACTTTTATGATCAAAATAGCCCCAGGAATCAGCCTTTAAAGTTTGTCGCATATATTTAAAATCCCCCTGTACATATATACAGATGGAGGTGCAAACTTGATGGATCTAAAGCTGCATAGAGGCTGGAAAGCAAGCTTGGTAGCCGAAGGTTATATTGAGAGATCAGAAGCTAATAAAATGGAGGCCGCACGAAAAATTTTGCAACAAGTGCAACCATATTCATCTAATAATCATAGTGCAGCCAATGCTCCTATTGATTTTAGGGTTTCGAATTTGTTAAATGTTAATAATAATTCAAACGTTTCTAATGCTATCTCTAATAATCTTGATATGAATTCCACACCATGTATTAATCTCTCAAATTGTAATGTTACTTTTAATTTTCATACCAAATAAAAAAAAATAAGCAATAATGGCCGTAGATAAAATATCGTATTTGACTCGCATATAATAGCTATTATATGCTCGTTAAATAATATACTATATTTTGAGACAAGAATACATATTGCTGTGGATATAGATTTTTGATATACTTAAATCATTTTTTTTTAATAATTCCAAATAGCCCCAAGTTGGCTCGTCATAAATATATGCTATGTACATATGAATTTTTATATAAATATTCAATTATTTCAATATTCCGCTACTTATAATGACTAAAATTTGATGTATACTTTAATTTTGGAATAAATTATTGTGTTTATAATTTTAATAAATAAATGACTTCACTACCAAAATTTTACGAAGTAATTAAACACCATCAGCCTGTCGATTCCAATTAACTTTTATTGGATTCCCATCCAAAACTTCTTAAATATGTGAATATGTCAAATTCAAAATTTTATGACGTCACATCTACGTTCATCATAATTTTCAGGTTAGTGACCTGGCTTCCAAATTTATAATTCACATATAACTACTTAATTAATCGTAGAAACTTACTTAAAGCACTTAAAACACTTTTTTACTTTCACGTTGATACACTTTTAGTTAATTAATATTCAAATTTTTAACAAACAATTACTTTTAATTAGGAACTGCACAAATTACGTCATGTACTCTGAGGATGTTAAATCAAAGCGAGCGAACAATTCGCAAACTACAAATTTCCTAGAATTCAAATATTATCTCAACAAATGAAAACACTTGATTTCACATGACGACAAAATTACTCGACCAATCAGGTAGGAGAAGAGAAAAATCGATAATCTAAACTTGTAAGTACCTAGAGAATCAATTGAGTTACTATTAAATCTACAAAAATTTGAATTAAATTTCTTAAACATATAAACAAAATTAAAACCTTGCTATATCCAATCTATAAATTTACTTCCTAAGCTTCTTATTAATTACTTATATCAAATTAATTTACATCAGAAATTAATTCACAAAACTTTGTATTGACATTTGACTTCAAATTTAGGTGCTTGACCTATTTCATGTACAGTCTAATAAATAAATTTCCGTCTAGACGTATTTTTCCAACCTTGACCTACTTTACTCTTAAAATCAATACTCCTACAAAACATTCGGATATTATACAAGCACTATCAAAGTTTTATATACACCTTGTATCACAATTAGATAATCAAGTATGTTATATTCATAGTTTTCATAACAGAAACACTTGTAATTGATTAAACACATTAAACTAACATTAAATGTGATCTAGTCACCTGATTTAATTAATATTTATACAGGGTTTTTCAACGAAAAGTAGCCACCCTCAGCATCTTTCAAAATTATTTTTTGCTTGAAAATCGCCAAGACATGTCAACAAAGACAGCAAGGGGGACATCTTTTTACGTAAAATCTGGACGTCTGTCATCAACCCCTTAGCCGCCACAGCCACCCCCTCTAAAATTTCAAATGGCACCATACCATGTGTGGCACATCGTTGGAAAGGTAATTTAATAAGGAATTCATTCTACTGCTTAATTTTTTTATTCACCTGAAATTGAGACTTAAAAAAAATAAAAACTATATTTTGTTTATTTCGGTTAAGCTGCTGAATATAGCAGTACCTACAGATGCTTTGGTTTCATCTTTTGTGTTTTCATCTGTCAGTCAACATTCAGTTCATCTTGAATATTATAAAAGTGTCAACATGGTTTACACCACTGCCGAAAGAATCGAGATTGTGCGTTTTTATTTCAAAAATAACGACTGTGCACGAGCTGCAGCGCGTGCTTTCAATGAAATTCATCCCGATAAATTCATTGGCCATCAGTATGTTATAAAGTTGATGCAAAAGTTCATGGGAACTGGCTCAGTGACAAACAAAAAACATCAACCAGAAAGACCAATTATTAATGAACCTGTTGAAGTTGCTGTTTTGGGACACGTTGCAATGGATAACAATCAGTTTTTAAATCAACTTTCCCAGGTATCGGGGGTTTCAACAAGCAGTGTATGGAGAATTTTAAAAAAGCACAAATTTCACCCATACAAGATAAAACTTGTTCAAGAACTAAACGAAGACGACAATAATCGAAGACTAGAGTTTTGCGAAATTATGTCTAATAATCTATTGAACAACGTGAACTTGTTGTACAATATCTGTTTCAGCGATGAGTGTACGTTTTTTTGGAACGGGGAAGTCGACAGGCATAACTGTAGGTATTGGTCAGACACGAATCCGTATTGATATAGGGAAACCCATACCCAATATCCACAGAAACTTAACGTTTGGGCAGGTATTCTAGGAGACCACATCGTTGGCCCGTTTTTTATTGACGGTAATTTGAATGGCAATATTTACCTTGAGCTTCTTGACACCACTGTTGATCCGCGTATAACAGAACTACTGGAAAATGACGAACATTTGTTTGAAAATGAACTAGTTTTCCAGCAAGATGGTGCACCTCCTCACTATGTGATTCCCGTTCGAGAATTTTTGAACAATCGGTTTCCTGGACGATGGATTGGAAGACGTGGTCCCATCGAATGGCCGGCTAGATCACCCGACCTGTCTCCGTTGGATTATTTCTTATGGGGGCACTTGAAATCCAAAGTATACGCAACACAGCCGGCCAACATTGAAGATCTTAGGCAGAGAATAATAGAAGAATGTCGACAATTGACACCGCAAGTTTTCGCAAATGTTCGTTCTCTCTTTCAAAGTCGTCTGTATTATTGTATGGAAGTTAACGGAAGTCATTTTGAACAGCTAAGGGGTTGATGACAGACGTCCGGATTTTACGTAAAAAGATGTCCCCCTTGCTGTCTTTGTTGACATGTCTTGGCGATTTTCAAGCAAAAAATAATTTTGAAAGATGCTGAGGGTGGCTACTTTTCGTTGAAAACCCCTGTATAAATATTAATTAAATCACGTGACTAGATCACATTTAATGTTAGTTTAATGTGTTTAATCAATTACAAGTGTTTCTGTTATGAAAACTATGAAAATAACATACTTGATTATCTAATTGTGATACAAGGTGTATCACTTTGATAGTGCTTGTATAATATCCGAATGTTTTGCAGGAGTATTGATTTTAAGAGTAAAGTAGGTCAAGGTTGGAAAAATACGTCTAGACGGAAATTTATTTATTAGACTGTACATGAAATAGGTCAAGCACCTAAATTTGAAGTCAAATGTCAATACAAAGTTTTGTGAATTAATTTCTGATGTAAATTAATTTGATATAAGTAATTAATAAGAAGCTTAGGAAGTAAATTTATAGATTGGATATAGCAAGGTTTTAATTTTGTTTATATGTTTAAGAAATTTAATTCAAATTTTTATAGATTTAATAGTAACTCAATTGATTCACTATGTACTTACAAGTTTAGATTATCGATTTTTCTCTTCTCCTACCTGATTGGTCGAGTAATTTTGTCGTCATGTGAAATCGAATGTTTTCATTTGTTGAGATAATATTTGAATTCTAGGAAATTTGTAGTTTGCGAAGTATCGCTCGCTTTGATTTAACATCCTCAGAGTACATGACGTAATTTGTGCAGTTCCTAATTAAAAGTAATTGTTTGTTAAAAATTTGAATATTAATTAACTAAAAGTGTATCAACGTGAAAGTAAAAAAGTGTTTTAAGTGCTTTAAGTAAGTTTCTACGATTAATTAAGTAGTTATATGTGAATTATAAATTTGGAAGCCAGGTCACTAACCTGAAAATTATGATGAACGTAGATGTGACGTCATAAAATTTTGAATTTGACATATTCACATATTTAAGAAGTTTTGGATGGGAATCCAATAAAAGTTAATTGGAATCGACAGGCTGATGGTGTTTAGTTACTTCGTATAATCGATAAATACATCGATTTTCATATAGAATTATTGAATCTATACGAAAAGAATATTTAAAAGTGGTAAATATTTACCAAAGTGAATAGTCTAGGAGTTATTATACTAATAATTTACAAATCGACATTCAACGATTCACAATTTAATCTAAATATAAATAAGTGAAATTGGACTTGCTTAATACAAGAAGAAAGAAGGTAATGGTGTTGGGAACCGTACACTTTGAACAAGGTGGTAACAAGAATGTGCTGAGGGTAGCAGATTTTGGAGTACCCGCATTGATCTCTCTTTTAATAATAGGACAGGACTGGAGAACTTCATTCGAAAAAGGTAGAATATAAGGTAAATTTTGGAATTTAATTTATGTGCTTTAGAAATAATTTCATTGCAGAAATTTTGATGTTAAAATAAATTGGTATGAGAATTCAAGTATTGTAAAATATTCTGAAAAGGTTGTACTAATCTCAATCTAGCTGGGCGAAGCCCACGATAGTTAGTCATAATATTAATATCCCTTTTATTATAAAGATGTATAGAGTCTCACGTTCCATAGAAAAATCTATGCGCTTGTAAATTGGAAAAATTTTGGTAGTGAAGTCATTTATTTATTAAAATTATAAACACAATAATTTATTCCAAAATTAAAGTATACAACATCAAATTTTAGTCATTATAAGTAGCGGGATATTGAAATAATTGAATATTTATATAAAAATTCATATACATAGCATATATTTATGACGAGCCAACTTGGGGCTATTTTGAATTATTAAAAAAAAATCATTTAAGTATATCAAAAATCTATATCCACAGCAATATATTCTTGTCTCAAAGTATAGTATATTATTTAACGAGCATATAATAGCTATTATATGCGAGTCAAATACGATATTTTATCTACGACCATTATTGCTTATTTTTTTATTTGGAATGAAAACTAAAAGTAACATTACAATTTGAGAGATTAATACATGGTGTGGAATTCATATCAAGATTATTAGAGATAGCATTAGAAACGTTTGAATTATTATTAACATTTAACAAATTCGAAACACTAAAATCAACAGGAGCATTGGCTGCACTATGATTATTAGTTGAACATGGTTGCACTTGTTGCAAAATTTTTCGTGCGGCCTCCATTTTATTAGCTTCTGATCTCTCAATATAACCTTCGGCTACCGAGCTTGCTTTCCAACCTCCATGCAGCTTTAGATCCATCAAGTTTGCACCTCCATCTGTATATATGTACAGGGTGATTTTAAATATATGCGACAAACTTTAAAGGCTGATTCCTGGGGCTATTTTGATCATAAAAGTTCATATGAATAACTGTCCAAAACGGCTTAGTTTTAAAGTTATAGGATGTTTAATAATAAATTAAGAATACAATAAAGGGTAGATAATAAACAAAATGAACGTATAAAAATTGTTGAAAATGATCGCCGCCAACTGCAACACAGGCTTCTGTCCTCCGTCGTACTGAATGGCGAACACGTTCAAAAATACCAGGGTGTTCTGAATTGTCTCAAATGATGCAATAATGTGATTTCTCAGTTCATCAAGATTTTCAATGGGAGTCGTATAAACTAGTGATTTAAGGTGACCCCAGAGAAAAAAAAATAGAGAATTTAAGTATGGAGACCGAGGAGGCCACGGTTGTGGACCTCCTCGCCTTATCCACCGATTTGGATATGCACCGTCCAAAAATAATGCATATCGCACATCTCAGCATTTGTGTAATTCCTTTTAAAGAACAGAAGCTGGCAATAAACTTTAATGAACCAATGCTTTCACACAATAATATTGAAATGACAAATAAATATTTTCACTTCAAAACGATTTGTTTTGCTGAGCCAACTATGATATTAGATGGTGTAAGTTATATACTATACAAATTCTTAATTTATTATTAAACGTCCTATAACTTTAAAACCAAGCCGTTTTGGACAGTTATTCATATGAACTTTTATGATCAAAATAACCCCAGGAATCAGTCCTTAAAGTGTGTCGCATATATTTAGAATCACCCTGTATAGTAGCCGATGATCTTCTCAGAGAATGTCCGGTATATTTTTCTAGAGAAGGTAATTTCAAGTATGTTGCGATTTCTTTACCAAATAATCGGAATTTAATTCCTATTGTCTGTACTGTACGTTTGCCATTTTAGAATATTCAGAAAAAATTTATTTGTTGTTGCATTAGCTGAACGTAAATTTATATATTTTTTAACGATGTTGTGAAATGGTCCCCTTATTGAAAATTGCCTGTCTACTTTATTTTTTGTATCAAGTATATCAACAAGAAATGCAGTGTTATGGTCATGGACATTCTCTACTTTCATTTTATACAATTCATGGCACGACAGCAACCCATAATACCCATAATGAAGGCAACCTTTAAAAACATTAAGCATTATTATGTTCATAATCACTTATAAGTTTCTTACCTTGGTTGCAACATATTTATCATCTGGTGCTTTATCAATGAATTCACGAACTTCATTCGGAGTAAAAACTGCAGCTTTTTTAGCCTTGTAACCTTCAGACTTTCGTTTCAGGAAAGAGAAGAAAGAATTTTCGATGTTAATATTATGGTGAATATTCAGTGTTGCTTTTAACATAGAATAAATCGTCCATAAACTTGATGATTTATACTTTTGAGCTAGTTCGGTAAAGTAGGTACACAAATACATTATCTTGTGAAAATGAGTTTGTATTTTTTCTGGCCCTCCAGTCCATAAAGGGTTTATAAGCTATTTTATAGCTTTTTTTTCATTTTTCAGGAAGTAAATTTAATGTAGCAGTCTTGCCTATTTCTGTTATTTCAGGTGGTGTGCAATTTTCTATCAAATTTTCATCGTTTTCACTGTCAGTGTCCATTTCACAAATATCTGCAACGTAATGAAAATGATGAATTTTATTATTTTGGAAAACAAACAGATAAGTTACTAACCTGTTATCGAAACAATATTACTAGCTGGAATTAAAAGAATCTGACACTTGTAAATCTGAAAAGTTAGGTTACAATTGAATAAGTAGTGTCATCAGTATTGTTGGTTGCCTAGTTACAACGATAATTTTTGTTTAAACTCAAATATAATGCAATTATGGGAAATACATAATGAAATAATGGGCAATATACACTGTGTCCATAAAGTAACCCCCTCCCCCTAACTAACTTTTGAACGACTTAATATTTTACTACAAAATTTGGTGTGCTTTAATGGGAAATTAAATACCATTTTTTAGCTCATAATTAAATAATGTATCATTCAAAATGGCGGCTGGGCGCCATTTTGAATTTTTTTTTTAAATAGAAAGGGGGGTCGAGTGGCACCTCATTTGAAAGGTCTTTTAGTTCTGCGTCTGATCCTAGAGTTTCAAAGAAAAATATTTAGCCATAACAAAATGACAAACGTTTAAAGTAAAGAAGTCTATTAAAAAAAACTAAGAATTAAAACAAAAACAAATGAAATTAAGTGTTCGAAATGTTCACCATTCACTTCTTGGCACATTTAAAAAGTGGGTTATGACATTCCTGCCTTACATTTTCATAAGATTCTGGAGTGATATTTCTGCAAACTTCTGTAATACGTTTTTTACAGAAATGTCACTCCAGAAACTTATGAAAATGTAAGGCAGGAATGTCATAACCGACTTTTTATGTTCCAAGAAGTGAATGGTGAACATTTCGAACACTTAATTTCATTTGTTTTTGCTTTAATTCTTAGTTTTTTTTAATAGACTTCTTTAGGTACTTCAAACGTTTGTCATTTTGTTATGGCTAAATATTTTCTTTGAAACTCTAGGATCAGACGCAGAACTAAAAGACCTTTCAAATGAGGTGTCACTCGACCCCTTTTTCTATTTAAAAAAAAATTTCAAAATGGCGCCCAGCCGCCATTTTGAATGATAGGTTATTTAATTATGAGCTAAAAAATAGTATTTAATTTCCCATTAAAGCACACCAAATTTTGTAGTAAAATATTAAGTCGTTCAAAAGTTAGTTAGGGGGGTGGGGTTACCCCAGCTAACACCATGACGTCTTATTTACGTCAATTATTGGTCATTGTATTCGTCATTTTAACGTGACATATTAAGTTAAAATAACGTAAAAATGAGGGCCTAATGTTACATCCCAATGACGTCGTCTTATGCCAATACAAAGACGTCGTCTTATGCCGTTACGATGACGCCGTGTAAAAGGATAATATGACGTTATGACAACGTATTTTCAGTCATGATACATGATTAAAATTCTATATCATATGGTAATTAATTTATTTTTATGTAAATACATGATATAGCTAAATGAACAAAGTACTGCTACAGAATTTTTCTATTTAAAAAGGTGAAACAATTAACTGAATTGATTATAAAATAAAACTTATTCTAATATAAGAAAAAACTTAACAAAAAACAATAACTCATTTGTAGCAACAGCATTAAAAATCTAATTTACATTTGCCAAAGAAACTGAACAAAATGAATGTATTAACGTAAAAGACACCAAAACGTATACTAAGACTATTGTATAGGTCTCCAAATTTAAAGAATAATAAAATCAAAATAGGGACACACCAACTTCGAAGAACTTTAGAGTTATTTTATATAAATCCCACGTCTCTACTTTCGGTGTTTGATGCCACTTAAGTGCCTTATTTTTGCTGATCCTGATTTTTGCACGGTGGCAGCAAAACTTCACTTTTCCGTGGGGTTCGTCACTCACGGTGTACAATTATTGCAATGCCACCACTAAACTCCACACCTATAAACGCCGTTTCGTTTATTCTAACCTATAAATCTAGTTTGTTGGTTGTTGGAAACAATACAAAAAGGAACACTTTAACTGATTATCTTACATAAAGCAAAGAAATTAATAACTGTTCGTTTGTAGAATGCGACAACACACACATACACACACAAATCACAAAACACAAAACGTGGGTAAAACGTGAGTCGAACGTAGGTGAAAGTATAATATGTAACCTTTTTTGAGGAAAATACACTGCGCAGGAAGTGGGACGCACGCTAAAAGTTATTAAACAAGCGCTCGTGTCACTTGTGTCGTCCTAGCGGGAAATTTGAAAATGTATGCAATAATACTAGCAGGACGCGATGTTTGACATATACATCATATAGTAATTGATTAATTATTAATATATCTATAATATTTCAATTATAAGGTTTAATCAGTTTTATTAAGTATTTAGTGTAAGAGCCGTGTTTAAAAGTTTGAAGGAAAAATTTGTTATTTGTCATGATTAATATTATTTATTTTTGGCCATATTCATAGCAGTTAATTATTTTAATGATGCAATCATCGGTTACTGGTATTAATATTAAAATTAAAATCAAGTCTCTATATGACCTATACAAGACGTGTAGTGTACGTCAAATTTTAACGTTGTTGTTAGTGTTAGACAATGACGTCGATGACACGTCGTTATTTTGTCATATGACGTCGCCGACGAAAAATCACCAAAATATGACGTGATTTTCACGTAGGTGTGCTAGCTGGGACTTTATGGACACAGTGTATAGCAATAGAACTTTGTGACTTATCTTGGTAATCGTCTGCAGATGACTTGATTTCTTATTCCAAAACGTCCAGTAGAGGAGAATTTAAGAGATGAATTTGCTCATTCATTAACGGTACAGTTTTTAAATGTTTGTGAATTTCAAAAGCTTCTAGTATATCTAATTTACGTTTATCATCACAAAAGTGTAAACATTTTATGGTGTTATTAGATGTCATTGAATGATTTTGTTCTAGTAAGTGTTTAGCGTAATTGGATTTATGTGGGTGTTTGTATTTGTAACAACGCACGTGTTCTTTATACCTAATATCAAAATTTCTAATTGTCTGGCTTATATAAACCTAATTACAATGCGAACAATTTAATTTGTAAATGCCTGATTTTAGCAAATCGTCTGTTTTTGATTTTGCATTAAACAAAGTGTTTAAGATGTTCCTAGTTGTTTTAAAGCTTACTTTATATTTATTTGTTTTGTTTATAATTTTAGCAATTTTTTCTGATTTGTCACCAAAATAGATACTCATTAAATATGGACTTTAACGAAATAAAGCTGGAAATTATAAAAAACCTTTAGTTTGTCCAAACGTCCTTTGGCTATAGCTGCCCTCTTATTTTTAATAATTTTTTGCTATATGAAAGCATTTTTTCCTATTTAAACTGTTACACCTCTTTCCGCTGTAGAAGTCGTATAAACCAGTTTTTGTCATTTTTATAAATTTTGAATTCGAATTTCCAGTTGCGGTAAATACCAAAAAGAGCACCGTAGAGTTTTTTCTCAATTAAAGGTTGTTTCTATTGTCATTTAATAATTATTTCCTTTTTGTTGCATCAAACTTTTATTTTACTACTTTCATACAATTTGCACGTTTTAAGAATTTTGACTACATATTTAAAAAAAATTTTAGTTTTGAAACTTGAAAATTTGGCAATTAAATAAATTTTGAATAAAAAATTTTAACTGAGTTTTGAAAATTGTGACATTGTTCAATACTATGTTTAAATATTTAGATATTTTTATAAATTTTGAAATATTTGGGCACTGAAAAATTTGTTTATTTCTAAAATATCGAAAACTTTGAACGTACTAAAAATTGAAACTTTCTAATAAGAAAACCACAATTTAATTTTTTGAAACTGAAAAATGCTGTGTAATCAGTGATAATGTTTTTGTTTACTTGAAGCCCCTTTAAGGCAAGGAAATGCCTTGTCATAGTTACGCCTCCATTTTTATATATTCGTGCATTATAGATTATACCATTCTAAAGAGTTATAATTACAAAACGTTTAATGTTGATCATTCAACTAATTTTTGAGTAAATAGGTAACTCTTTGAAACTAAGAGTCCGAAAAAAATAAACATTCAGTTCCTCCAGACGTCCTTTGGCAATATAGCTGCCTTATTTTCAATAAATAAAATAATCTTTATACGAAAGCATTTGCCAAAAGAATATGTCAAAATGCCGTTTCTAATTTCTGGAATTATTTTAAATGTTTTCTTAGCCATTCCAGTATTCCAGATTTCGTTAAAGTCGGTTTGCTTACATTAATTCCAAGCTTTTGTTTGAGAAATTGATAATAAATATTTCCATTATAACGTATTTCCCTTTGAACTACATTTGTATTCTTAAAGGCGACTTGAACCTAATCTACGATGAGTCACTACCTATAGCGCTTTCAAGGAACTATTCATCAACATAAAATAAAGTAAATAAACAACAAACTTTCAAACTTTATAGACATTTGAGAATTCAGCTATTTGATGATTTTAAATTGTGTTTTGTTTTCTGCTGTTTATTATAATTATAACAAGATATTTTATCACAGATTATAGATAAGTTGAACATTTACTTTATCATCTAGAAATAATATTGGCTATGCAACTTTTACCTGATTTTAATTACCTTTTAATATAAAAAAACCAAACTATTAGACGTCGGTGGCATACCTTAATGAGGGGTTATAAACAGCGGGCTGGCAATTAAATTTCTTTTGGAGAGTTGTCAAATACGAGCATTCAATGTACATAAAACAAAAACTAAAACTAAATTTAAATTAGCAAGACTTTGATAGAATTAAAACAGCTTTGTTAAGAAATTTTAATTCTGTTAAATTCTAATTTAGTTATTATAAACACCAGTTATTATCGAAGGAGCAACAATCAGTCTCAATTTTGAAATTATTCTTGTCTAGCTGTGCAAATTTTATTTTAACAGATTCCTGTAACAGTGTTTTTTAACAACTCTTTTTCCCAATCAAACAATTATTTTTTAGTTTAAACATTAAATATTCATCTTTAAATATGAGATTAAAAAGTAGCAGTTTTAGATTTTCCTTCTATATTTAATAGACATAATTTGATGTAATTTTAAATTTTACTTATATATTTAAATGTTCAGATTTTAATGAAGTCGGTGTACTTCCCTGTGTTGAGCTGATGGACCACCAAATTTGGATTATCAAGCAGTTGGATGACCGAAGGTCGAGGAGCAGGATTATCAAGGAGCCGGATGAAGGAAGAGCCGCATTACCAAGAAGCTGGATGGCCGAGGTTCGAGGAGCAGGATTCTGGAGGAGCTGGAGGAAAGATCCGCACTAATGGACTGGACAACTAAGGCTGCACCAGCGTAGGAGTGGAAATTGGAGATCGACAACGCCGACTTATTAAAGGTAGGTTCCACACCGGTGGAAGGCGTTCCAAGGACCCAAGACATCATCAATGTGAGTGATTTTTAATTTTTCACAGCAGTTCAGCCAGTAGTGTTAAAACTCACACTGACAATTTACAAAATATAAATTTGTTACATTTGAGAATATATCCAGCAAGAAGATCAACAAGATCCTAGTCAAAATATTAAGTAATATTAAGTTAGCTGAAAGTTAGATAGTAGATTTCAAATTTATATGCTTTAATTACTCGTCTCGTCTGTGCGCCTACTCCTCCAATTAACGTTAAGTAGCTAATATTTAAATACATTTAATGCGGCTGCTAGGAGAAATTTAAAACGTCGTTGCAGCAAACTAGATAGTTAATTAACATTTGCTTGGACCTTTGTATATTTTCTTAAAATGGATATTCTCAAACTTCTGGCCCCCCTTGCACAACAGGTGTCTAGATGGTCAACTAATGCCATATAGAAACATTTATTTTTTGAAAATGATTGTTACTGTTTTTAATGTATTCAAAATTGTAACCCACATCACCAGGTAGCAAATTTTATTTTGTAAATTGTAATGCATCTTTTACGCTCGTAGTGTCATGCTCGTTTTCGATTCCGGGAGTGTCAGTGTATAGTGTATACGTATAACGACGGCAGTATTTCGTTGTAAAATAAAAAAAAATACGTAACAACATAATGGAATGTTTAGCATAGATCTCGGTAGAACTACATTGTGCACTGCGCACAGGCGGTTATAATAAAGAACAAATTTTATTTAATTGCGGTCATATTGCGGAGTAGTTGTATTGGATGCATCTGGGAGCGGTCGTTCGTCACTAATCTCTACCTAAAAATGTATTAATTAGGTTTTCAATTTTTTTTATTAATCCCGTTTTGAACGGTATATAGGATAGCTCCTACGGTATGCCGTTTGATTTTTCGTGAAAATCGGTCAATTTTGTATGTATTACGAGTATAAAAGAGCATGATCGCAGGTTTTGTAGTAGTAAATCGTATTGATTGTTAAATATTCATGTCAATATGAAATTGTATGCTCAAATAATTATTTCATTTTTAATTCATTGTCTTCAAATTTGATTGGACCAATGCATTCGAAAATGTAAAAATTGTTGATCACCATTGACTAGTTTTCGTTTTATAAATTAAATACAATGAACTGCAAATGAGTTTTAACTTAATAGTTTTCAAGACATTCCAAATTTATTGTATATCGTTTATAATTTATGTTAAAAAAATTATTTTAATAATTTAAAAATACAAAACTAAACCAAAATTCAGAAATACGTTTTCGGAGTTTCTCGTTCTTGTTTTGTGTTTTATCTATCCTTGAACTGAAACACTGGCTTAACTGCTGTACGTTACTATAGGACCATTTTAAGAAAGTCAAAATTTGGAAATGGAAGTGTATTTAGACTGTAACGTTAACTTGTGGTACTCAAAATTTTTAGGAAAAGGTGGGTGGTGGGGTGATTTTGGTCTCAAATTTGTATACGTTTATGAGGCACACCGCTAGGACATGGCGATACAACGCCTTGATGCCCCCGTTCTGCTGAACTCATTTTATTCTGATCATCGCGATCTGTGGGAAGCCACATAGGTGGTATATGGCCTAGGACGCAGCGGACTAAACCCCGATTGCAGAGGAAGATATCGGAGGCGTCGAGTGGTTAATAGGGACATTGGCATTAAGTTATCACTCTCCTTACTTTGGGTGTGTTGAGTTTTCTTATCAAATATGAACATTCCCTTTTGGCCTTGTATTTTTTTGCCGTGCCAGCACGGTATCCTGTGGCTGTTGAAATTTTTCTACAGCTACTTTCCTGAATACAGTTCTATTTCCCTTTCGTAAATACTATAAAATAGTTTTCTCAAAATATAAAAAGTTGGCATCGTTTTATTATTGATTTAAAATGGTCCATCAATATGCGTTATGTTAAACTCGATATACTGAAAAAATGCCTGCACATTATATGTACTACATGGTTTTTGCAATCGGAATTTGTCCAACTTTTTGGGTTTTCAGTATTTTCTGATTATGATAAGTCTGCTTTACCCCGCCACCAGTTACTAATTCTAGTTTTGCATGAAAACTCAAAAAATGCACTTTTCCGATTATCGAGTTTGGCTTGTACAGTACTAAAGGATTAATTACCTAAAGTAAGAAATGTTTTCAATAAAATTACTTTGATTCCAGGTAATGTTAATACATTAGTAGAATTTCATTATAAATTTTTTTTAATGTCGAATTTAATTAACTTTGTATGTTATGCTTGTAATGCTACATTTATGTCAAATTAGCCTCTTAAAGCCGGATTATTGCATCAGCCTCAAAATAGGTCTTTTGAACTGAATTAATCCTTTAAATCCTGTACAATAATAATTTTTGTTAACTAATACGCATTTTTATGGCGCTGTTTCCACTGGCGAGACATTACTGCACCTTTCTTAATTGTTTACTGTTGCTTTAGAGGAAACATGTCGGTGGAACAACATTACATCATAAAGCAACAAATGGCATTTTTCTCTTAGATGAAAAATGCATTTGCTACTTCTGATTGATGGAGTTTCATTGTGTTACAATTGTGTTAAACAATGACACAGTCAGTATAAATCTCTTTACGTGTGTTTCATCTAGGGTGGCAGAAGGGGATTTTAAAATATTTAAGAGCTATATATTTAATGTACTCCTATTTGATAATATTCTGTTTTTCAAGTTTTACAAGGTATAATATATAAGTTTTTGAATTGCTACCGGATTTTTCTTACGCGGAATTTTTCGTTACTATATGCGCCCTAAAACGTAGTTCTCAATTATTGTTGCTTTGACAATAGTTTTGAATCGCAGTCGTTGTTTGCAGTTTTGTGCAAGATACATATATCAGTTATACAATTTAAAATAGCATGGTGAGTATTAATGCAATACTTGATTTTAACATTATAGGTATAGTAAGTAGGTACACTACTTAATATTTTAAGTAATTGCTTTTTTAGCTTCATATTTTAGGTTGTTACTTATGACGCTTTACATACTGAGTTTAAACTGAAAATGAATGTTAGTGAAAGGTATTTGTTACGTATTTATTTGTTAAATTTTTTTTTATTATTTATCTAACGCTGAATTGTTTGCAAACCAAATCGTCGCGTTGGTCCGGTGGGAAATTATTCTTCGCCCGTTTCTTCATGGCTACTTTGCCATTTTTTTAATCGTTGTAGCTATTATATTTTCGGAAGTGTAGTTAAATGTGTCTGGTGTATTCAATAACAAACTTGCACTACCTACCCCTATTTTCTACGGTAAGTACTGATTCAGTATTAATTAATAATGATTTTTTTCAGAATAATGTGTTAATTACTTAATACAGCTGTTTTCTTTTACTGCGTTCGTTTGTCGTGGCCGGCTTTTATTCTTCCGACGGTGGTGTAGTTATGGTGTCTGGGTGTTACTAAGTGTGACGTAATTAACAATTTGAAATACTTTGTTTCTTATGGTAAGTATTAATAGAATATTACATTTTTATTTTCGTAAATTTCTAACGCCCGTATATTTTATAATAATTATAATATTTACACAGGCCATTGGATACAATACAGGTATGACACCTTATTTAAATTTTTACTTTGTGCTTGATCTTATTTTAGATAAAGCAAGAGGACTTGTTCAGTTCTAGAATTTTTGTTAAGGTAATAATTTTATGATTAATGACTACACATTCACTTAAAATTAAAAATTGTTTACTTTAAAAAAGTGAAAATGTATAATGTAATTTATCGTTAAAATATTCTTTAATGTAGAATCTCTACTTTACATTTCATTTTTTCAACGTTTGTAATGAATCGGTTACCAGTTATAGGTGGGTGTTTCGGATGCTCCTGTTGCAATCCCCATGTTCTCTGCTTCTGCTGCGGTCCTTATGCGGAATCGAATTTGGAACGTGACGTAGCCGATAATTTTCAAGTCGTACAAACTAGGTGAGAGTATTTTAATTTTATTTATTTATATACTTAAATAATTTCGAAATATGATATTTATTTATGACTATTAAAATTACATAAAAAGTTTGGATAACTTTCAGTAAAATGTTACACACTATTTCTATCTTTTATTTAGTTTTTAACTACATTCACTTTTTTTTTTATAAAAACACCAAGTGAACCAGTAAATTATAGTCCATTGTAGCAATGCTTTAAACATAAATAAAATTAAGTGTAAAAAATAAATTCAAATCTTTGTTTACCGGCTTCTATACTACATGAATAACGTTTGTGGTAAAAACTATGACGGAGAAATTTGATAGTTAATTAATATCGGTAACAAACGGTTTTAAATTGTGGCTCGAGCTTTAATCATCTGCCCATGGAAACTAAAATAAATATCGAAAAATTTTGCTTTGCCTTTTCTGTAAAGCGGAAGATTTCCGATCATACGAGATTAGGAATTATATTTGTAAATTTAATAGTTTGGGCTGTAGAAATGTATGAAAGGTGCCTTCGGGTCGGCGCGGCGTGTTCGCCGTGACTACAGGCATCGGCTCCTGCGCACCGGTTCCTGCGCACCGGTTAATAAAAAGTTAGGTAAAAATATCCAAATGTTGTTTAAATTAAATTAAATTAAACTTATTTATTTACAACAGCGACGTGACATGGTAAAATATACAATGGTACATGTGTATAGTAAGTCAATAATCGTGACAAAAAAATAATTAAGTTAATTAAAGGTGTTAACATACATATGGTTTTTCACCAGTGTGAATCTTAGAATGATAGAGAAAATAGGTTGCCATACTTTAAAATTAGATTCTACACATGAAAATATAAATAAATTTTCCTTTTTTTGTTCATTGTTTTGACTTCTAAAGACTTACCCTGAAAGATTGTGGGAATTATTTGGGGATCTTGAGAAATTACTTACATCTATTTGACTACTTGATTTTATGCAAACAATCAATTATCTCGAAAACCGTTTGATTTAGCGAGTTTTAACTTCCCCTTTTGTCTATTTCTGTATGCAGAATCATATTTTGTAGAAAAAAAAACTTGAAAATTGGTTAAGATCCAACCCCTCTCCCCTTCCATATGGGTACCGCTAGTGCACCTATTCAACCATGATTTGAATAAAAAACTTCACTCTTCATTGTGCACTAATTTTTGGTGCAGTGAATTACATACACACCTGTATTTTTTTGTCCTGTAAGTCTGTCTGTATTGCTATACTATTGTACATATACTGACACTGGAACCCCACTATTCAGTGTCTGTCTGTCTGTCTGTCTCTCTCTCTCTCTTTCTCTCACGTCCCTTAAAGCTGTTGGCACAGTTCCGTTGGCTCTAGCATCGATCCACTTTACTTGTAACATGTCTATGCTATTCAAAAAGAAAATAGTAGAAAATATTAAGCTAATTAAGTAATGTTGTTATAAAATTTCCAACTCGTCAGCCCTCAGGAAGCTGTAGCTCCACAATGAGGCGTTTTCAAGCCCATGCTTATAAGAACGATTAATCTTCTGATTTGTAGAATCTAATGTTAAAGTACGACAGCCTATTTTCGGACACCCAGTGTTAACAGTTTTGGTTGTAATATATTTACAATTACAAATGTGCAGCTACTTATGACTTTTCTTCCGTGTGCATCCTCCTGTTATGAGATACCAAATATTTTTTTTGTCTAGTTTTATAATCACACATCGTACAACGATATGGATTTTCACCAGTGTGTACTCTGTTATGAATTCTTAAATACATTTTTGCAGTACATTTATAATTACAAATCGTACAATGAAATGGCTTTTCTCCAGTGTGTATTCTGTTATGAATTATCAAATAATATTTTGTACTGCATTTGTAATCACAAATCCTACAATGATATGGCTTTCCTCCCGTATGTTTACTGTTGTGACTTCTCAAACTGGATCTTGTACTACATTTGTAATTACAAATCGTACAATGAAATGGCTTTTCCCCAGTATGTATCCTGTTGTGACTCCTTAAACTGGCTTTTGCAATACATTTGTAGTTACAAATCGTACAATGAAACGGCTTTTCTCCAGTGTGTATTCTGTTATGAACTATCAAACCGGCTTTCGTAGTACATTTATAACCACAAATCGTACAAGGAAATAGCGTACCTCCGTTGTGTTTTCTGTTATGATATATCAAGCCAGATTTTTGGATACATTTAAAATCACAAATCGTACAATGAAATGACTTTACTCCAGTATGTGTTCTGTAGTGACTTGTCAGATAATTTTTTCTACTACATTTATAATCACAAATCGTACAGTGAAATGGCTTTTCTCCAGTGTGTATTGTGTTATGAATTACCAATTGGGATTTTTGGATACATTTAAAATCACAAATCGTACAATGAAATCGCTTTTTTTCAACATGTATTTTCAAGTGGGCGATTAAAGATGTTTTTGACGAATATGAACAAGCACAAGTATGACACTCAAAGCGCTCCGTTTTGTTAGCTTCTTTATGCATTGAGAATATAACTTTTACCAATGCCTGTACTGTGTCATCTACATTTGTAGGCTCGTCTTTAATGTCAATCTCCTCCTGTTTGGTATTCATTAAAGCGTAATCACTAAATTCATTCCCTTCTAGCTTAACAATAGTCGTGTTGGTCATGATGGATTGATTCTTGTTATCATTTAGTTCCGTGGGAAAATTTCCTTTGCTGGTAGAGCCCTTATCAACTTCATATTGGTAATTTGAAGTAATTTTATCAAATTCAGGTTCTATTTTAATCTCCATTTTAGTAAGGCAGCCAAGCTATGAAATAAACTGGCCGACGTTTTGTTTACAGGCTTCGCATTGCTAAAAAAATTAATTTTTGTAAATCATGTAACCCTTATTCGAATAAATAATAATATAATAAAAATACGAACTTATGTACAGGTAAAAAACAAATTTACAAGAATTAAAATTATAGTTGATTACCGTGAATTTTCTAAATTGTGAGGTTATATGTTCTAAGGAATACAACAGGGTTCATGTTCCAGTTCAGGTTGTGAAAGTAACTAGGTAGCTATAAGAAACTAAATCTATTCTGTGATCCATTTGGTTAATGTATAACAAAGCAGGTCTATTGAGTTTCCTAGTCCTAAGGCGCAATAAAAGTCTCAAAATAAATTAAAGAAGAAATAAATATAGGAAAACAGAAGGAGATAATCGGAAGAAGATATTGATAGTCGAGTGTGTTTAAGCAGGTGGAAGTTATCAAGCGGTGATCACAATAATACTGAAATTGTTCAGAACTTTTCTAATGTAAGAAGAATGTGAAAATTTTATATTACTGTAACGGGAAAAAAATCTATTTAACGGCCTAAGAAAATACTTATGTTGCCAATATTTATAATATCTAGTTATCTATGACGTCACTGGTCAGTCCCGAAACAATACAGAAAATTTTGAAATGTGGCATAAAGTAGATCATTAGACAACAAATCGCTTTTAACAAGAAATTATGGTGTTAAAAAATACCGAGTGTTCTGTTGAAAAACAAAAGTTATTGACATTTAAAGTTTTGCAAAATGGACATTAAATTACGAACATCCTGTGTAATAATCTGATATTTTTAACATACCGCTTAATACTTCGTACAATGTTAATAGTCGGTGTCCAATAGCGATGGTTGAACGTTTTTGGTATCTAAAATGATAATTACCTAATTAATAGCAGTCCACAAATGTCAAAAAGTTTGAAAAAAGTTAAAGAACTCGAAAACCACTAATTTTAATATGGTACTACTTTATACTTTTAGATCAAGAATTAAATCTAGAATTTAAAAATGCAATGATATACAGGGTGTAGGTACCATAAAAAATGACAAAGTAATGTGCTGTACAGGCATTACGAAACACCCAGTATAATTGGTAATAATTACAAGTTATTAATCATATAATGTTCAAAAAGTTTCAGTATGAAACAAATTTGATATTCTCAATAGTTTAGGAAATCATAGTGAATGTGACACTTAAATGACTCACCCTACATACTGTCTGTTTAAATACCTAAAGAAACTTAGGTGGTAATTGGTGGTAAAGTTGCAGAAGAAAAACAGTATAATAGCAAGTACTACAAAACACTTTGAGTTACATCGTTCAAGTTTGGTACAACAATTTTAGGACATATTCCATAAATAATAATTTGGTGTAATAGGAAAAAAATTGCGAAAGGAGAAGCGTGGTTTAGAGGTGGTGCAGCCCCTTAGCATGCCCAATTGTAATAAAATTGGTTATTGGCCCCAATTGTTTTGAACTACTAGGAGTCGCCTATTTACAGTTTCTACAGAGAATGATTTGAACCTTTTGATGAAAAACGTTAATTTAGAGTTACGACAGTAGATTATCATTCAGCATAATGGTGCAACCCCTCACCAAATAGTTGTAACGAAAAATTATTTAAACCAAGGTTTTGATCCAGGAAAGGAAAAGCCAGTACAGTCATGTGGCCACCAAGATCACCCGATTTAGCTTCTTCCTATGGGAGGGGGGGGGGTTACGTCAAAAATGCTGTTATTTAAACCTTTTAGTGCAATCTTAATAAAATTCTCAATAATTTTCAAATTGCCTAGTTGCAACTTCTAGCTTTGGTACCTCTTTGTTCTGTTTTTCATCTTTAGCTGTATCAATGCATAATGCTTTACACGACAGTAGTATCACTCCGTGGTTTCTGAGGCGATAGAATTTGTACAGGCACGATTAAACTCCAGCACCTCAGCACGCGAAAAGGACCTTTAATAACCGATTCCAGGCACGCTACGCACTAAACAATTGTTGCCTTCAACATCAAAAGTCCCGACGCAAAATGATACTACTGTTCCTGTATAGCAGCATTCTACTGTGGCTGTATATATGTTTTGAATTATTTTCGAATTAAAATTTAAGAGGATCATATTTAATGTTATAAACTGGATATTTCAATTTATTTGGAACGTTTAAGATGGCAATCAAAATTTCCATATAATTATTACAATAAAAATTATTCTAGTAAATTGTATTTTTCAAATTTTAAAACACAATTAAGTAAACCAAACAATTACTAGTATTAAATTTCGCTAATAAAAAAATATATTTTAAATCTGTGATTATCCGTTAATTTATGATTTTCCTACAGGCAATATGACTGCATAGTGATCGAAAGTATGTGATTATTTTTATCCAAAAAGAGAAAATTTTGAAATTTGTTTCTACTTTTGTGACCTCAATCAGGTTCATTTTATGGATAGGATAGATTTAAAGTTCTTTTTGACTGTGCAGTCAGCATCAAACGTACGTTCTATGAGTTGTTAATTTTCATACTTCACCTGTAAAGGTTGACAAACTGCAAATATAAGTTTCACAGACTGAATTTTATCAGTTAACTTTTCGAGTTACATTTATAATAAATTGTCACATTTGTATTTATATACACAATTAACCATAATTCGTATTATTAATTATAAATACACTTACATATATAACAGTACGTTAACCTGAACCCATTATGAACATTAAGGGTAGCCCTATTTGCAAAAGGGTTGCTTGAGACGGATCTGTCAACTAACTTGGTATTCTCATTACATGCATTTATATAGAAACATAAGTAGGTCGCACAAACCCATTTATGTGTCAATCAATAAAGTGCATACACGCCTCTTTGCAGGAGCAACCCTTGTAATTCTAATTATAACCTCTAGGTCTAAATCAATAATACTCTTACACATTGTAAAATATTATAAAATTTTATAATTATGAGAATTAGTAATGACAATAATGAATGTTTTAAGTAAGCTGAACTCAGCTTCGCGACAATATTGTATTTAATTCAATAATTTTGGCACGTGTAATATTGACTTATTATCGTGTATTACAAAGAGAACATCTCCATTTAGCTTTATTTTCGGCAGATTGCTTGCGCCACATGTTTTCCCTTACATTTCCAAATATGTACAGCATAGCTTTCCATTGTATCCTCCCCAAACAAGGTAATCCTTATCACAAGGTAATTTATCGCACTTATTCATCATAAATGTAAATAAAACTTCAAATTTAACAAAAACTTTAAATTATACTGACGGAGATAAACACAAACACGTCCTGCTCGCTCAGGACACACAATATGTGTAATTATGTACATGTTGCCAGATGTTGCGTGTTCTTATCAGCAGCAAAAGTAAGGTAGGAAAATTAAATTACCTTCAGAAAAAATTATTTGTAAAGCAGTACATTAAATAATACATAATTTACACCTTCAAGAGAACATAGCAGAGTACTAAAAAGCTTTATTACAAAATCTTTTTTAACATATCCTTACCGCTATTGAGGTCTTTTACAATTACCCAACGCTCCACTTAAAGTTCTGATTCATTACCTAACTAATTCCTACGAGCACGTTCCTCTTTTATGTGCATTGCAGTTACAGTGCGATCAAATGTTCAACTAAATTTAAAGTTTTATTAGTTTTAAACCTACAAGAAGTACAACAATAACGCATTTTGCTGGTACACAAACGTCATCATGCGTCAAACGGAATTTGTAATTACATTTGTAATTGCAAAAGCGACAACTATATGGCTTTTCACAAGTGTGAATTTTAAAATGATATAGAAACTAGGTTGCCATACTTTAAAATTCGATTCTACACATTAAAATATAAACAAATTTTCCTTTTCTTTTTCATTGTTTTGACTTCTAAGACTTACCCTGAAAGAATGTGGAAATGATTTGGGGATCTTGAGAAATTACTTAGATCTATTTGACTACTTGATTTTACATAAACAATAAATTATCTCGAAAACTGTTTGATTTAGCGAGTTTTAACTTCCTTTTTTATCTATTTCTGTATGCAGAATCATATTTTATAGAAAAAACTTTAAAATTGGTAAAGTTCCAACCCCTCTCCCCTTCCATATGGGTACCTTTAGTGCACCTATTCAACCATGATTTAAATAAAAAACTTCACTCTTAACTGTGCACTAATTGTTGGTGCAGTGAATTACATACACACCTGTATTTTTTTGTCCTATATGTCTGTCTGTATTGCTATCCTATTGTACATATGCTAACATTGGAACCCCACTATTCAATCTCTCTCTCTCCCCCCCCCCTCCACCTCCCCCCCCTCATAAAGCTGTTGGCACAGTTCCACTGGCTCTAGCATCGATCCACTTTACTTGTAATATGTCTATGCTATTCAAAAAGAAAATAGTAGAAATATTAAGCTAATTAAATAGTGTTCAGTTATAAAAGTTCAAGAATTGTCAGCCCTCAGGAAGCCTGTATGAAGCGTTTTCGAACCCATGCTTATAAGAGCGTTTAATCTTTTGAATAGTAGAATCTAATGTTAAAGTACGGCAGCCTATTTTCGGACACCCACTATTAACAGTTTTCGTTGTAATATATTTACAATTACAAATGTGCAGCTACTTATGACTTTTCTTCCGTGTGCATCCTCCTGTTATGAGATACCAAATATTTTTTTTTTCTAGTATTATAATCACAAATCGTACAATGATATGGATTTAAACCAGTGTGTACTCTGTTATGAACTGCTAAATACATTTTTGAAGTACATCTGTAATTACAAATCGTACAATGAAATGGCTTTTCTCCAGTGTGTATTCTGTTATGAATTATCAAACTAGATTTATTGTTACATTTAAAACTACAAATAGTACAATGAAATTGCTTTTCTCCCGTATGTATGCTGTTGTGACTTCTCAAACTGGATTTTTCTCTACATTTGTAATTACAAATCGTACAATGAAATGGCTTTTCCCCAGTATGTATCCTGTTGTGTCTTGTCAGATGGGTTTTTATTCTACATTTATAATCACAGGTCCTACACTGAAATGGCTTTTCTCCAGTGTGTATTCTGTTATGATCTAGCAGATGGGCTTTTTGGATACATTTAAAATCACAAATCGTACAATGAAATGATTTTTTTTTACCATCTATTTTCAAGTGGGAGATTAAAGATGTTTTTGATGAATATGAACAAGCACAAGTATGACACTCAAAGCGCTCCGTTTTGTTAGCTTCTTTATGCATTGAGAATATAACTTTTACCAATGCCTGTACTGTGTCATCTACATTTGTAGGCTCGTCTTTAATGTCAATCTCCTCCTGTTTGGTATTCATTAAAGCGTAATCACTAAATTCATTCCCTTCTTGCTTAACAATAGTCGTGTTGGTCATGATGGATTGATTCTTGTTATCATTTAGTTCCGTGGGAAAATTTTCTCTGCTGGTAGAGCCCTTATCAACTTCATATTGGTAATTTGAAGTAATTTTATCAAATTCAGGTTCTATTTTAATCTCCATTTTAGTAAGGCAGCAAGCTATGAAATAAACTGGCAGACGTTTTGTTTACAGGCTTCGCATTGCTAAAAAAATTAATTTTTGTAAATCATGTAACTTTCACTCGAATAAATAACAATATATAAAAATTGCGAACTTATGTTCAGGTAGAAAACATATTTACAAGAATTGAAATTATAGTTGATTACCCTGCACTTTCTAAATTGTGAGGTTATATGTTCTAAGGAATACAATATGGTTCATGTTCCAGTTCAGGTTGTGAAAGTAACTAGGTAGCTATAAGAAACTAAATCTATTTTGTGATCCATTTGGTTAATGTATAACAAAGCAGGTCTATTGAGTTTCCTAGTCCTAAGGCGCAATAAAACTTTTATTATAAAAGTCTCAAAATAAATTAAAGAAGAAATAAATATAGGAAAACAGAACGAGATAATCGGAAGAAGAGATTGATAGTCGAGTGTGTTTAAGCAGGTGGAAGTTATCAAGCGGTGAGATCACAATAATACTGAAATTGTTCGTAACATTGTTTGTAATGTAAGAAGAATGTGAAAATTTTATGTCACTGTAACGGGAAAAAAATCTATTTAACGGCCAAGAAAATACTTATGTTGCCAATATTTATAATAGTTATCTATGACGTCACTGGTCAATCCGGAAACAATACAGAAAATTTTGAAATGTGGCCTAAAGTAGCTCATTAGGCAACAAATCACTTTTAACAAGAAATGATATTGTATATAAAAATAACGGGTGTTCTGTTGTAAAACAAAAGTTATTGCCATTTAAAGTTTTGCAAATGGACATTAAATTACGAACATCCTGTGTAATAATCTGATGTTTTTAACATACCGCTTAATACTTTGTACAGCAAATAGCGATGGTTGAACGTTTTTGGTATCTAAAATATTAATTAATTAATATTAATCCACAAATGTCAAAAATGATAGTTTTAAATTTTCAGGCTTGACGACTGGGGGGGGGGGGGGGTCTCTGTATCGTCTTGCTAATGCCAAAATATTGCAATTGCATTAACCATAAACTAAATTAATATTGGCTAATTCATTCAAACTGTATTGATTGTAAGAAATTGTACATCTCAATGCAAATATTTTATAAACAAGAAAGAAAAACGAAAATTATCAATTGTTCTTATTGTACGGCATCCATAACAACTGGATTTTTATTTTTATAATTTTATTTTATAGAGCACTGCCATTTACAGCATTTCTTCCATTTTTACTTTCCTATACTTTCAGTATAGGGAAGTATTGATTTCATGCAAATTTTCAAAATCGAGATTTTGACGGAAATACATGTTTTGGGCTTCCAGGATCCTAAAAAAGTGGTTTTTAAAAAATGTCTATCTGTGGGTGGGTGTGTGTGTGGGTGGGTGTGTGGGTGGGTAACGCTCATATCTCCGGAACGGCTGGACCGATTTCGATGTGCTTTGGAATGAGGAGGTATAACAAAAATTCATCGACAAAATAAGCTTTTAAAAAGAATCCGAAACCGGAAGCGGAAGTTAGACATGTTTTTTAGTAGCATTTTTTTCAGAAACGGAATTTTGGAAATTTTAATAGTGGAAATTAAAGAAGGCCTTAGGACAAATCAAACGATTTTTTACCGAACTCTCTAGCTTCAAAATGGCGGCCGCTACGAATTTTTGAACATTTCGACTTTAACGCCCATTTACTCAAAAACCAGTTATCTGATTGGAATCAACTACATCTTGTTTGGTAGCCCTTCAAGGGTACTATACCATGAAATATCATTAATTTTGAAAATCGAAAAACGATCTCAATGGCACCACTCCAAAATTTTTGAAATTTTCAAAAAAATATTTCTCAAAAACTGCCCACACGTTTTTGTTTAAACTTTTTAAGCTGATAGAGCTGAGAATCTTCTACAATTTATTTTTTTGCGCATTGCTATAATTTCACTGTGATGCCCTCTGTGAAGTTTTGAAAATTGAAAATTGGTATCCTTTTATTTATTTAACGGGGGGCAATAAAATATTTGTGTTAAAGCAATATAGCTCATCATTGATAGCAAAATCCGAATATCATAATATTTTTTTGATACTTTAATATTTAGGGGGGCTACTGCCCCCCCCCCCATAATTTTTCGATAAAATATTAAAAATTTGGTTTTTTGTTTTGTTTGCTCTAGGAGAATCTTTTTACAAAAAATCAAAAAATCGAATTTTTTGCCCCTTAATAATCTTTTTGTCCTTAGAAGAATTTCACATACTTTCTACAGCAGTTGTATTCTTGTACTAGTCGTTTAATGTTCAGTGTAGGCTAACTTTTTTATTTTAATAGATAGACTTGCAAACCCACCAGCAAAGTTGTAGGGCAAATTCTTCTCGATTGTATTTAAGAAAAAAACTTGAGTTTCCAATTTTAATATGGCGGCAACGGTAAAAAATAACTTTTTTTTAAATGTAAACGTGGCATTTTGGCTTTAAAATCAGAAAGGTTTTGAAATTCTAAATGCAAATTAATAAGAGTAATTTCTTGCTAAAAATAATACTTCTCGAGTTATTAATATATTTTCAAATATCAATTTCCGCCCTTCCGTTGATTCAGTCCGAATATTTTACCCAACCTTATGCTTGCAGAGCGCAGCGGTCGGTCTTTCTTCAACCGCTTCAAGATGTTACAACTTATAAGAACTATTTACTTTAACTAGTCGTGTCTAGACAGGTGCATATCAAAAGTGTTGGAAAATATAAAACAATGTTATTTTATAAGTATAGGAAAGTCCAGGCGAAGTGTTTCGCTCATTTTTTTGATCGTTATAGCTATTATGTTTTTTGGAAGTGTAGTTAAATGTGTCTGGTGTATTCAATAACAAACTTGCACTACCTACCCCTATTTTCTACGGTAAGTACTGATTCAGTATTAATTAATAATGATTTTTTTCAGAATAATGTGTTAATTACTTAATACAGCTGTTTTCTTTTACTGCGTTCGTTTGTCGTGGCCGGCTTTTATTCTTCCGACGGTGGTGTAGTTATGGTGTCTGGGTGTTACTAAGTGTGACGTAATTAACAATTTGAAATACTTTGTTTCTTATGGTAAGTATTAATAGAATATTACATTTTTATTTTCGTAAATTTCTAACGCCCGTATATTTTATAATAATTATAATATTTACACAGGCCATTGGATACAATACAGGTATGACACCTTATTTAAATTTTTACTTTGTGCTTGATCTTATTTTAGATAAAGCAAGAGGACTTGTTCAGCTCTAGAATTTTTGTTAAGGTAATAATTTTATGATTAATGATTACACATTCACTTAAAATTAAAAATTGTTTACTTAAAAAAAATCAAAATGTATAATGTAATTTATCGTTAAAATATTCTTTAACGTAGAATCTCTACTTTACATTTCATTTTTTCAACGTTTGTAATGAATCGGTTACCGGTTATAGGTGGGTGTTTCTGCTGCTCCTGTTGCAATCCCCATGTTCTCTGCTTCTGCTGCGGTCCTTATGCGGAATCGAATTTGGAACGTGATGTAGCCGATAATTTTCAAGTCGTACAAACTAGGTGAGAGTATTTTAATTTTATTTATTTATATACTTAAATAATTTCGAAATATGATATTTATTTATGAGGAACTATAAAATTCCATAAAAAGTTTGGATAACTTTCAGTAAAATGTTACACACTGTTTCTATCTTTTATTTAGTTTTTAACTACATTTACTTTTTTTTATATAAAAACACCAAGTGAACCAGTAAATATAGTCCATTGTAGCAATGCTTTAAACATAAATAAAATTAAGTGTAAAAAATAAATTCAAATCTTTGTTTACCGGCTTCTATACTACATGAATAACGTTTGTGGTAAAAGCTATGACGGAGAAATTTGATAGTTAATTAATATCGGTAACAAACGGTTTTAAATTGTGGCTCGAGCTTTAATCATCTGCCCATGGAAACTAAAATAAATATCGAAAAATTTTGCTTTGCCTTTTCTGTAAAGCGGAAGATTTCCGATCATACGAGATTAGGAATTATATTTGTAAATTTAATAGTTTGGGCTGTAGAAATGTATGAAAGGTGCCTTCGGATCGGCGCGGCGCGTTCGCCGTGACTACAGGCATCGGCTCCTGCGCACCGGTTTATAAAAAGTTAGGTAAAAATATCCAAATGTTGTTTAAATTAAATTAAACTTATTTATTTACAACAGCGACGTGACATGGTAAAATATACAATGGTACATGTGTATAGTAAGTCAATAATCGTGACAAAAAAATAATTAAGTTAATTAAAGGTGTTAACATACATATGGTTTTTCACCAGTGTGAATCTTAGAATGATAGAGAAAATAGGTTGCCTTAATTTAAAATTAGATTCTACACATGAAAATATAAATAAATTATCCTTTTTTTGTTCATTGTTTTGACTTCTAAAGACTTACCCTGAAAGATTGTGGAAATTATTTGGGGATCTTGAGAAATTACTTAGATCTATTTGACTACTTGATTTTATAAAAACAATCAATTATCTCGAAAACTGTTTGATTTAGCGAGTTTTAACTTCCCCTTTTGTCTATTTCTGTATGCAGAATCATATTTTATAGAAAAAAAACTTGAAAATTGGTTAAGATCCAACCCCTCTCCCCTTCCATATGGGTACCGCTAGTGCACCTATTCAACCATGATTTGAATAAAAAACTTCAGTCTTCATTGTGCACTAATTTTTGGTGCAGTGAATTACATACACACCTGTATTTTTTTGTCCTGTAAGTCTGTCTGTATTGCTATACTATTGTACATATACTAACATTGGAACCCCACTATTCAGTGTCTGTCTGTCTGTCTGTCTGTCTGTCTGTCTGTCTGTCTGTCTGTCTGTCTGTCTGTCTGTCTGTCTGTCTGTCTGTCTGTCTGTCTGTCTGTCTGTCTGTCTGTCTGTCTGTCTGTCTGTCTGTCTGTCTGTCTGTCTGTCTGTCTGTCTGTCTGTCTGTCTGTCTGTCTGTCTGTCTGTCTGTCTGTCTGTCTGTCTGTCTGTCTGTCTGTCTGTCTGTCTGTCTGTCTGTCTGTCTGTCTGTCTGTCTGTCTGTCTGTCTGTCTGTCTGTCTGTCTGTCTGTCTGTCTGTCTGTCTGTCTGTCTGTCTGTCTGTCTGTCTGTCTGTCTGTCTGTCTGTCTGTCTGTCTGTCTGTCTGTCTGTCTGTCTGTCTGTCTGTCTGTCTGTCTGTCTGTCTGTCTGTCTGTCTGTCTGTCTGTCTGTCTGTCTGTCTGTCTGTCTGTCTGTCTGTCTGTCTGTCTGTCTGTCTGTCTGTCTGTCTGTCTGTCTGTCTGTCTGTCTGTCTGTCTGTCTGTCTGTCTGTCTGTCTGTCTGTCTGTCTGTCTGTCTGTCTGTCTGTCTGTCTGTCTGTCTGTCTGTCTGTCTGTCTGTCTGTCTGTCTGTCTGTCTGTCTGTCTGTCTGTCTGTCTGTCTGTCTGTCTGTCTGTCTGTCTGTCTGTCTGTCTGTCTGTCTGTCTGTCTGTCTGTCTGTCTGTCTGTCTGTCTGTCTGTCTGTCTGTCTGTCTGTCTGTCTGTCTGTCTGTCTGTCTGTCTGTCTGTCTGTCTGTCTGTCTGTCTGTCTGTCTGTCTGTCTGTCTGTCTGTCTGTCTGTCTGTCTGTCTGTCTGTCTGTCTGTCTGTCTGTCTGTCTGTCTGTCTGTCTGTCTGTCTGTCTGTCTGTCTGTCTGTCTGTCTGTCTGTCTGTCTGTCTGTCTGTCTGTCTGTCTGTCTGTCTGTCTGTCTGTCTGTCTGTCTGTCTGTCTGTCTGTCTGTCTGTCTGTCTGTCTGTCTGTCTGTCTGTCTGTCTGTCTGTCTGTCTGTCTGTCTGTCTGTCTGTCTGTCTGTCTGTCTGTCTGTCTGTCTGTCTGTCTGTCTGTCTGTCTGTCTGTCTGTCTGTCTGTCTGTCTGTCTGTCTGTCTGTCTGTCTGTCTGTCTGTCTGTCTGTCTGTCTGTCTGTCTGTCTGTCTGTCTGTCTGTCTGTCTGTCTGTCTGTCTGTCTGTCTGTCTGTCTGTCTGTCTGTCTGTCTGTCTGTCTGTCTGTCTGTCTGTCTGTCTGTCTGTCTGTCTGTCTGTCTGTCTGTCTGTCTGTCTGTCTGTCTGTCTGTCTGTCTGTCTGTCTGTCTGTCTGTCTGTCTGTCTGTCTGTCTGTCTGTCTGTCTGTCTGTCTGTCTGTCTGTCTGTCTGTCTGTCTGTCTGTCTGTCTGTCTGTCTGTCTGTCTGTCTGTCTGTCTGTCTGTCTGTCTGTCTGTCTGTCTGTCTGTCTGTCTGTCTGTCTGTCTGTCTGTCTGTCTGTCTGTCTGTCTGTCTGTCTGTCTGTCTGTCTGTCTGTCTGTCTGTCTGTCTGTCTGTCTGTCTGTCTGTCTGTCTGTCTGTCTGTCTGTCTGTCTGTCTGTCTGTCTGTCTGTCTGTCTGTCTGTCTGTCTGTCTGTCTGTCTGTCTGTCTGTCTGTCTGTCTGTCTGTCTGTCTGTCTGTCTGTCTGTCTGTCTGTCTGTCTGTCTGTCTGTCTGTCTGTCTGTCTGTCTGTCTGTCTGTCTGTCTGTCTGTCTGTCTGTCTGTCTGTCTGTCTGTCTGTCTGTCTGTCTGTCTGTCTGTCTGTCTGTCTGTCTGTCTGTCTGTCTGTCTGTCTGTCTGTCTGTCTGTCTGTCTGTCTGTCTGTCTGTCTGTCTGTCTGTCTGTCTGTCTGTCTGTCTGTCTGTCTGTCTGTCTGTCTGTCTGTCTGTCTGTCTGTCTGTCTGTCTGTCTGTCTGTCTGTCTGTCTGTCTGTCTGTCTGTCTGTCTGTCTGTCTGTCTGTCTGTCTGTCTGTCTGTCTGTCTGTCTGTCTGTCTGTCTGTCTGTCTGTCTGTCTGTCTGTCTGTCTGTCTGTCTGTCTGTCTGTCTGTCTGTCTGTCTGTCTGTCTGTCTGTCTGTCTGTCTGTCTGTCTGTCTGTCTGTCTGTCTGTCTGTCTGTCTGTCTGTCTGTCTGTCTGTCTGTCTGTCTGTCTGTCTGTCTGTCTGTCTGTCTGTCTGTCTGTCTGTCTGTCTGTCTGTCTGTCTGTCTGTCTGTCTGTCTGTCTGTCTGTCTGTCTGTCTGTCTGTCTGTCTGTCTGTCTGTCTGTCTGTCTGTCTGTCTGTCTGTCTGTCTGTCTGTCTGTCTGTCTGTCTGTCTGTCTGTCTGTCTGTCTGTCTGTCTGTCTGTCTGTCTGTCTGTCTGTCTGTCTGTCTGTCTGTCTGTCTGTCTGTCTGTCTGTCTGTCTGTCTGTCTGTCTGTCTGTCTGTCTGTCTGTCTGTCTGTCTGTCTGTCTGTCTGTCTGTCTGTCTGTCTGTCTGTCTGTCTGTCTGTCTGTCTGTCTGTCTGTCTGTCTGTCTGTCTGTCTGTCTGTCTGTCTGTCTGTCTGTCTGTCTGTCTGTCTGTCTGTCTGTCTGTCTGTCTGTCTGTCTGTCTGTCTGTCTGTCTGTCTGTCTGTCTGTCTGTCTGTCTGTCTGTCTGTCTGTCTGTCTGTCTGTCTGTCTGTCTGTCTGTCTGTCTGTCTGTCTGTCTGTCTGTCTGTCTGTCTGTCTGTCTGTCTGTCTGTCTGTCTGTCTGTCTGTCTGTCTGTCTGTCTGTCTGTCTGTCTGTCTGTCTGTCTGTCTGTCTGTCTGTCTGTCTGTCTGTCTGTCTGTCTGTCTGTCTGTCTGTCTGTCTGTCTGTCTGTCTGTCTGTCTGTCTGTCTGTCTGTCTGTCTGTCTGTCTGTCTGTCTGTCTGTCTGTCTGTCTGTCTGTCTGTCTGTCTGTCTGTCTGTCTGTCTGTCTGTCTGTCTGTCTGTCTGTCTGTCTGTCTGTCTGTCTGTCTGTCTGTCTGTCTGTCTGTCTGTCTGTCTGTCTGTCTGTCTGTCTGTCTGTCTGTCTGTCTGTCTGTCTGTCTGTCTGTCTGTCTGTCTGTCTGTCTGTCTGTCTGTCTGTCTGTCTGTCTGTCTGTCTGTCTGTCTGTCTGTCTGTCTGTCTGTCTGTCTGTCTGTCTGTCTGTCTGTCTGTCTGTCTGTCTGTCTGTCTGTCTGTCTGTCTGTCTGTCTGTCTGTCTGTCTGTCTGTCTGTCTGTCTGTCTGTCTGTCTGTCTGTCTGTCTGTCTGTCTGTCTGTCTGTCTGTCTGTCTGTCTGTCTGTCTGTCTGTCTGTCTGTCTGTCTGTCTGTCTGTCTGTCTGTCTGTCTGTCTGTCTGTCTGTCTGTCTGTCTGTCTGTCTGTCTGTCTGTCTGTCTGTCTGTCTGTCTGTCTGTCTGTCTGTCTGTCTGTCTGTCTGTCTGTCTGTCTGTCTGTCTGTCTGTCTGTCTGTCTGTCTGTCTGTCTGTCTGTCTGTCTGTCTGTCTGTCTGTCTGTCTGTCTGTCTGTCTGTCTGTCTGTCTGTCTGTCTGTCTGTCTGTCTGTCTGTCTGTCTGTCTGTCTGTCTGTCTGTCTGTCTGTCTGTCTGTCTGTCTGTCTGTCTGTCTGTCTGTCTGTCTGTCTGTCTGTCTGTCTGTCTGTCTGTCTGTCTGTCTGTCTGTCTGTCTGTCTGTCTGTCTGTCTGTCTGTCTGTCTGTCTGTCTGTCTGTCTGTCTGTCTGTCTGTCTGTCTGTCTGTCTGTCTGTCTGTCTGTCTGTCTGTCTGTCTGTCTGTCTGTCTGTCTGTCTGTCTGTCTGTCTGTCTGTCTGTCTGTCTGTCTGTCTGTCTGTCTGTCTGTCTGTCTGTCTGTCTGTCTGTCTGTCTGTCTGTCTGTCTGTCTGTCTGTCTGTCTGTCTGTCTGTCTGTCTGTCTGTCTGTCTGTCTGTCTGTCTGTCTGTCTGTCTGTCTGTCTGTCTGTCTGTCTGTCTGTCTGTCTGTCTGTCTGTCTGTCTGTCTGTCTGTCTGTCTGTCTGTCTGTCTGTCTGTCTGTCTGTCTGTCTGTCTGTCTGTCTGTCTGTCTGTCTGTCTGTCTGTCTGTCTCTGTCTGTCTGTCTGTCTGTCTGTCTGTCTGTCTGTCTGTCTGTCTGTCTTGTCTGTCTTGTCTGTCTTGTCTGTCTTGTCTGTCTTGTCTGTCTTGTCTGTCTTGTCTGTCTTGTCTGTCTTGTCTGTCTTGTCTGTCTTGTCTGTCTTGTCTGTCTTGTCTGTCTTGTCTGTCTTGTCTGTCTTGTCTGTCTTGTCTGTCTTGTCTGTCTTGTCTGTCTTGTCTGTCTTGTCTGTCTTGTCTGTCTTGTCTGTCTTGTCTGTCTTGTCTGTCTTGTCTGTCTTGTCTGTCTTGTCTGTCTTGTCTGTCTTGTCTGTCTTGTCTGTCTTGTCTGTCTTGTCTGTCTTGTCTGTCTTGTCTGTCTTGTCTGTCTTGTCTGTCTTGTCTGTCTTGTCTGTCTTGTCTGTCTTGTCTGTCTTGTCTGTCTTGTCTGTCTTGTCTGTCTTGTCTGTCTTGTCTGTCTTGTCTGTCTTGTCTGTCTTGTCTGTCTTGTCTGTCTTGTCTGTCTTGTCTGTCTTGTCTGTCTTGTCTGTCTTGTCTGTCTTGTCTGTCTTGTCTGTCTTGTCTGTCTTGTCTGTCTTGTCTGTCTTGTCTGTCTTGTCTGTCTTGTCTGTCTTGTCTGTCTTGTCTGTCTTGTCTGTCTTGTCTGTCTTGTCTGTCTTGTCTGTCTTGTCTGTCTTGTCTGTCTTGTCTGTCTTGTCTGTCTTGTCTGTCTTGTCTGTCTTGTCTGTCTTGTCTGTCTTGTCTGTCTTGTCTGTCTTGTCTGTCTTGTCTGTCTTGTCTGTCTTGTCTGTCTTGTCTGTCTTGTCTGTCTTGTCTGTCTTGTCTGTCTTGTCTGTCTTGTCTGTCTTGTCTGTCTTGTCTGTCTTGTCTGTCTTGTCTGTCTTGTCTGTCTTGTCTGTCTTGTCTGTCTTGTCTGTCTTGTCTGTCTTGTCTGTCTTGTCTGTCTTGTCTGTCTTGTCTGTCTTGTCTGTCTTGTCTGTCTTGTCTGTCTTGTCTGTCTTGTCTGTCTTGTCTGTCTTGTCTGTCTTGTCTGTCTTGTCTGTCTTGTCTGTCTTGTCTGTCTTGTCTGTCTTGTCTGTCTTGTCTGTCTTGTCTGTCTGTCTGTCTGTCTGTCTGTCTGTCTGTCTGTCTGTCTGTTGTCTGTCTGTCTGTCTGTCTTGTCTGTCTGTCTGTCTGTCTGTCTGTCTGTCTGTCTGTCTGTCTGTCTGTCTGTCTGTCTGTCTGTCTGTCTGTCTGTCTGTCTGTCTGTCTGTCTGTCTGTCTGTCTGTCTGTCTGTCTGTCTGTCTGTCTGTCTGTCTGTCTGTCTGTCTGTCTGTCTGTCTGTCTGTCTGTCTGTCTGTCTGTCTGTCTGTCTGTCTGTCTGTCTGTCTGTCTGTCTGTCTGTCTGTCTGTCTGTCTGTCTGTCTGTCTGTCTGTCTGTCTGTCTGTCTGTCTGTCTGTCTGTCTGTCTGTCTGTCTGTCTGTCTGTCTGTCTGTCTGTCTGTCTGTCTGTCTGTCTGTCTGTCTGTCTGTCTGTCTGTCTGTCTGTCTGTCTGTCTGTCTGTCTGTCTGTCTGTCTGTCTGTCTGTCTGTCTGTCTGTCTGTCTGTCTGTCTGTCTGTCTGTCTGTCTGTCTGTCTGTCTGTCTGTCTGTCTGTCTGTCTGTCTGTCTGTCTGTCTGTCTGTCTGTCTGTC